>JAKTTN010000004.1:600000-1043955 GCA_030581475.1 Yamadazyma akitaensis
TAATTTTTCCTCTTCCTTCAATGTAGTCAACCATTGTTCCTTATCAAACCCTAAATCCTTAGCAAACGCAATATAATTTTGGATTCCAGAGTCGTCTTCGCCGATATGTTTACATGTAGTATCATTTCTGCCTAACTCAGTATTCAACTTGCCCTCCCGCTCCTTTTCAAGCACATTCATTTCAGACACTTCTTTTGTACCAGGTACATGGAAATCCTTGTCATGAGTTTGACTCTTGCCTCTTCTTTCTACCTGAAAGAAATCAGTAATCTTCACTTTCTTCCCTTGTTTTTCTACTACGTCACTGCTTCTTTTGTTGGACTCAATCATATTGAAAAATAAAACGCGCTATGAAATTTATTCAAATCTAAAAGAGCTTCGTAAATGGGAATGGATATCCTGGATCTTTCCGAAGCATGATGCTGGTAAGGCAACTGTAGAGAATATATACAATTAGTAGGTTTATAAGAACTATCACCAGTCTTGCCTCCGAAGAAACGTATTTCTTCGATGACTGATTATAATTTCCAATTACGGTAAGACTCACAAAAGAACAGGCAAGTAAAAAATACACTCCGCTAACGATAGCAGTTTCAATACCCAATTGGTAAAATGAACCACCTGCTATGAATATTAGTCCCTTTTCGTTGCGGGCAACGAAGGGAACTTTTTGCATTCTAGAGTACAGAAATCCCGTAACTGAAAGTAAAATAGCCACAATACATAATGCCTTATAAGCACCTTTCTTACCCAAATTCGTGATAATCTTTGGGCCTCTGCGCTTGAACAATGTTATCAATAAAAATGTACCTATAAAGTACATGAAAAAATTCTCCATTGGGTTTTTATCTCTCAAGTAAATGGATTTATTAACGGTTTGAGATAGGAATTGGGCAAGTTCAAATGTCTGCGTTTGAATATTTCCCTTTGGAACTTTGAATATGAAATGTTCTTCTTTGACAATAGCGAATGGATCGTACTGTTCTAGTGGATTTGGTGGTACGAGCCAAAGGTGGGGAATTGTGTTAAGACCAATCTCTTGAGCTATCCTCGCATTGTCCGGGTGTACCAAATCTATTTCTACAAAGTACAACCCATGGGTCTGGGTATAATCATGAAACCATGAACGAGCCACTTTTTCCACAATCTGCGGTATAAAAGTGCAAGGTGCACAATTGTGTTCTTTGCTGGATGAGGTTAAAATCAACAACGTAAAATAATCTCGAACACCTGTCAATTCCAGGAGATCTCCATCCGTAATATGTATTACGAAGTCATTACTTTCCTGGCTCAATTTTGTAAGATGCAAAGCTTCAAGCAGAGGAAGGGCTGCAGCTTGTAGAGCCAAGAAGAGCCACAGAACAATTGCCAAAGGGTTCATTAGTTTTTTAAAAACAGAAGAAAATGGGTGCGAATATTAGCTTTGCAAGATATCATATCTTGAACCTAACTCACGGTATCATGTTTATATTGTACTAAATATGTGTAGCAAGTCTCTATTGTTTTTATTCCATATGGTTATGTGTGAAGTCTTCGTGTTCGTCATGGTTAATTATCAAAAATCCTACCGTTACGATTGCAGCACCAGAGATGTAAAACAAGTTTAGTTCAAATCCTTTTATTACCCAGTCTCCAACCATTGCTAAAGGTATAGTGAGTGATAATCCCACAGTGACTGTGAGAGGGCTTGTGAGAATGACAGCCCTACACCAGCAAAAGTCAGAGATCAATGTGATAACCATATTCGCAATTAACAGACGAAGGACTCTTGAGTCAGTTGGAATTTCAAAAACTTCAAGACCCGATATATGTAGAAGTATAATGATTGGCCAAGAAAATATAAGGGAGAATATTCCCACAAATCCAAAGAACAAATGAGTGTTTAATTCTCTTTCCAAAGTGGAGCTTTTCACTACTGTTTTCACCTTTAACAAAATGGTGTAAATTCCATAAATCAAAGCACCTAAAAGTGCCAACATATTACCGAAGAATACAAGGGAGCCAGTTGTAGTTGGATTCCCTTCTGTATCATCTTTGGTTACTATAACAACCCCCACAAAGCATAATATTATTCCATAGATTTTATTTCTGTTGATTTTCTCTACAGAATATAAAACACCAACAATTAATGTGAAAAAAGAACACGTTGAAGACAATATCGTTTGGGATGCAACCGAGGTATAAGAAAGAGAGTAATTAGTCACTAAGTTTGCCGAAAACCACAAAGTACAGAATTGGAGTGAAAGCGTAACAGTTTCTAAAAGTCCTACTTTCAATGGTGTTGGCTCTTCTATAGGCAAGAGTTCCTGATCGGAAGTTGGGTCTAGGTCAACATCGGAACCTGATCCATAGGAGACACTTTCGATGTCATTAAATCCACTTCTTGATTCTCTGTACTCACTTTTTAGCAGTTGAATAAATTTGCCAATAGTGAGTTTTTCGAAATGCAAATATGGTAGAAAGTATAGCGTGAAACATGCAGTGTTTATATATGTAATGAAAAATGGCTTTCTATACACATTTTCACCAGATAAATCGCTTACTAAGAACGACAGGCTCACCCAGAAAACTACCACTGATGCTAGATTTAAAAGACCCAACATCCACTTTTGTCGAGCCAGTAGTTCGGATTCTTTTCTAAAAAACATTGAATGCCGAAGCCAATCCTTCACAGCATTCATCCCTGACATGATATAAATTTTTGTTTTACACAGTTGGAGCCGTTTGATAATTTGACCCTTCCTGAGACTTTTTTCAAGTGTGGCGCACTACCGTAATTCACGAAAGATAAGGAAACTGAAAAATTATGTTGTCATACGCGAATTTGACGAAGTTGGAACTAGGTAATTTAAAAATAAGTCAATGTCCATAAGCTCTTCTGGAGAGGACTATGATATGTCTGCTATGTCTGAGTATACCCCGCTTCAAGATAACATAAGCAGTAGAAGTCCTGGATTCTCCAACCGAAGACAATCGTTTCTCGATGCTCCACATGGTTCATTTAGAGGACCAAATTCGCTTCATAATTTTGCAAGTTCTTTCACTAGAGCTCAATCTTATGCAGCATCTAAACTTGATAGTGACATTCACCGCCACCGGTCTTTCTTCTTGGATGAATCAACCGGTGCTCGAGTTCAAGAACCAGACTTCTTACTTGACCCAGAAGTAATGGCACCGTCCAATCGCGGTGAAAGACTAAGTACAGTTGTTCATGATATTAATGTAGCGCGTAATACACTCTTCAGTTACGACTCAGCAATTTCACCAAACAATGACGTTTTTTTTCAGGATGATATCTTATCAGCATTGAACCAAAGTAAGTCCAGAACTAACTCTTTGGCAGCAGGACAAGGGATCCCAATTCCCCAAAGAAGAATATACCCTGCTCCATCATTTTCCAGTTTGAAGTCACTGTTATCGCACGCTACTACAGCTACCCATGTTACTTTGAAAAAGATTGAAGACAAACAAGGTAATGTAGTTACCGTTTTACAAGGTCAATCGACTGCTCCTCAAACAATTTTCAATTCTATTAACGTGCTCATTGGAGTCGGATTATTAGCACTTCCTGTAGGGTTATTGAAGGCAGGCTGGTTAGTAGGGGTCCCTCTTTTATTGGCATGCGGGTCAACCAGTTACTGGACTGCGGGCTTACTTTCTAAATCAATGGACACTGATAATACATTGATGACATTTGCTGACTTGGGTTACGCCTCATATGGATCGACTGCAAAATTGTTAATTTCGTTAATATTTTCTGTAGATCTACTCGGGGCCGGAGTCTCCTTAATTGTCTTATTCAGTGACTCTCTATATGCATTACTTGGTGACGAGGTCGTTTGGACCAGAACCAGATTTAAACTCGTGAGTTTTGTTTTCTTGACTCCGTTTACATTCATGCCACTACCTATATTATCGATTTTCTCGTTATTCGGGATTATGGCCACTATCTCTATTACTATTTTGGTGTTGGTTTGTGGACTAATCAAACAAACAACACCAGGTTCCTTGGTCAGTGTAATGCCCACTAACCTATGGCCGAAATCATATAGTGACTTATTGTTAGCGATCGGTATTCTAATGGCCCCTTTTGGTGGGCACGCTATTTTTCCAAACTTGAAGAGCGATATGCGCCATCCTTACAAATTCACTAGCACTTTATCAGTTACTTTTAGTATCACTTTATTAACTGATATATCAATGGCCGTTTTAGGGTTTTTGATGTTTGGTGCGTCTTGTAAAGATGAAATAACCAATAATTTGCTTTTCAACGAAGGATATCCTGCGCTCATGTATCCATTAATATCCGGATTGATTTGTCTCGTCCCAATCGCAAAGACGCCATTGAATGCTAAACCCATCATTTCGACGTTGGATACTCTTTTCCGCACAAACATTGTTTCAAATCACTGGTACATCAACAGCATGAAAGCACTTACGAAATTTGCTATAAGAGTTGGTGTGAATGCATTGTTTGTTTACTTAGCCATCATTTTTCCGGAATTCGATAAAATCATCGGAATGCTTGGTGCATCAGTTTGTTTCTTGATTTGTGTGATTTTGCCCTGCTCTTTCTACTATAAATTGTGTGGGTCGCAAATTGGTAAATTAGAAAAATTAGCATTGGTGCTGGCTATGATAATTTCGAGTGCATTAGCCATCTCTGGTACTTGGGCCGTTTTCACATTTTAAACCGCTAGTAAATAGTTTCAATTAATATAGAAAAAAGACCACCAAAGCAAACATAAATTAAAGAACATAAAAACAAAATTGGCTGCAAATTTGACACATACTTGAAATCAATCACGTGGGGAGCGCGTAGCTAATATCTTGTGAGCATTTAGCATTTATTTAATCTAGGTACCTCTTAAGCTTCGTAAATTGACTCATGAGTTCACTTGGGCGTTTGCTACGCTTTTTGGTTTGTGTTTTGTTCTACATAAGTGTGTGTCAGTGTGGTGTCCTGGCCACTTTAAAAACTACGACCATGTCGTCCCACTCTTCAGTTCCTACTCCGTCTACAATCACTGATATACTATCATCAGATGTGCAATTTTCTATTTTTTTAAGAGTTTTACAACGAGAAGGTTTGATACCATTGATCAATTCCTTGAGAAACGTTACGGTTTTGGCACCAGTGAATCTGGCATTTGCTGGTGTTGAAAACATCAATAAAGATCTCCTTCTTAGGTATATCATTGATCAACGATTTCAAGTCGGTTTGATGCCTCTTGAACTGGTAGTCTTCGACACATTATATACTGAGAGTGACAAACCATATCAAATTTTAGTGTCACCGAATTTTAGCACTTTAGAATATGAAATCGATCGCACTGCAGCCATCGTGGAATCAGACATTTATGCTAAGCATCAATGGTCATTTGTACAAGCAATAGACCAGCAATTGCCATTAAAGAAAGACTTATGTGAGTTCCTTTTGGATAGTCCGGAACAAAGATTGAACGGTTTCCAGATTTCCTTTATTAAAAGCTTATTCAAACTGTTGTTCAAGATTCCTTTGAATGATATCCAATTTATGAAGGACGATAGATACAAATACATACCTAACAGTTGTGGCAGTTTCTTGAAAGATGTAGGAACTATCTTTATTCCTACTGATGAAATGGTGCAATCGTCCCTTTCCAACTTGATGATAAGGTACTACACATCTCTTTATCACGTCTACAACAGTAACAAATTCAGTTCTACTGATGAAGCCATTATTGAAGTTAAGTATGACATAACTCGCCTCTTGAGGAGCTTATTGTTGAAAGAAAGCCTTGTACCAGGGAACCTTACCCATAGCAAATATCACAACGTTGACAAATCAGTCAAATTTGACATACGCAATGAGGGAGAACGTCTCATCGTCAATGACAAAATTGAGACTTATTTTAATGTATCTGGAGTTAGTTTGTCAAGTTCTATTGTGTATATGATCCCGCACAAAGAGAATAGTCATACTAATTTCTTCAAGAGAATGAATTCTGACTTGATATCCATGATTCCAAAAAAAGCTCTTTTTGCATTACATTACTCCGATTTTGTTAGCGAGTTGGAATTTAGATCTTTAAATCACTTGATTGATGGAACTACTAAGAATCAGACACTTTTGGTAAGCCTTGATCAAAGAGACGATGTTTCAAGTGATGATAACATGGTGTTGGCCTCTTTCTCTAATAAGGATAGTCTCCGCTACCAGTTTTTGAAAGAGGCAATAAATATTACTGAGAAGATCAAATCAAGTGACAAATCGATATTTCATGACTTGTCTGAAACTTACCTATGTAAATCCAAAATTGGTGGTTGCTACAGGTCAAAACTAACAGGCGTTTATAACGACAAATTAAAAAGAATTATAACAACAGTTAACGACGATTCCCTAATTGTTGGAGGACCTTTTCCTATGGGTAACAACAGTTTCGTTTACATGGTTGATGGAGACTTAGATACTCCTTCTTCACTCAAACATACTCTTGCCAACTTATTGTCCTCAGGGAAGTTACCAGGTCTGCTCCATCATATACAAATTAACCAACGGGAGTGCTTGAAAACCTTGCAGTACCTCAAAGATTTCAGCCTTTTGAACTTGAAAGACAATAAACTTGGGTATACAGCATTTCTACCTTGTGGAATACAATTTGGAGATCACCAGAATACCAGAGGATCATGGGAAAGTTTGGGGTTAATTTTAAATCACCTTGAAAAGAATCCCAAAATTTTTAAGAGAATTTTGAAAGGGATATTCGCTGAAGGCACGATATATTCTGACTTTGGACTTGATAATACCACGCAAAGTACCGTGACAAAAACCCTCAAGGGAGACACCCTTAGGATAAAGAATGAATTTTATGATAGTGACCACAATCATTTATTGAGAATCAATGATACTATATTTCATTTACCGTTGAATTCCGATCTATTGTTTAATCAAGGAGTTGTTCAAATCGTCAGCAAGCTTTTACTTCCAGCAGATTTTGAGGTAAACCTTTTTGACCTAGTGAAAGCAACGATAGACGACGATGAGAGTCTTTCATTCTTAGATCTTTTGGACGCTTGCCCTGCCGTTCGTGAGCTTTTGGAACTTGATACCGTCAGCATACAAAATTATTCAATCATGGTCCCCACCCAAGAATCATTGAAATCTTATAATGTCACATCAAAAATGTCAAATCTTCTACAGCTCCTTGAGTCGCATATCATTCCAAACGAAGAAATGTCCATTATGCTTGATTGTGTCGAAGATGCTAAACAAGGTGGTTCTGATACGTCTATCCTACTTGAGGACAGACTTATTCAGTCGAACAATAGTAAATTGAGTTTTTCCTGTAAGAGAAGCTCTCATGGTAACATCAACTTGGATGTGTATGATGGCTCCAAGACGAAAACTGGGCATAAACTTAAGATATTAAACTACGGTTGCACTATCAGCGAGAAAGGCAGGTCTTGCGTGTTCCTAGTGGATCGACCAATTAACCCTGAATGGATTCAAAGAGGCTTCTTACACCTTCACCTTGGGTTCATCAGCGTTGGAATTGGTATCATCTTAGGGTTGATGTTTTTCTCTTTCGTCATATTTTTAGTTATGTTCTCCCTCAGTGGGAAGGCTGACAATGTACCACTGAATCCATTCCTGCCTTATGAAGACTCTGGTTACATGGGAATAGGCATTGATGAAGACGGTGGTAATCTTTTCGATGGGGGCTATGAAACCGATGATGACATGCTCAATGAAAGAGACCACTTGTTACCAAAACACTCAAAAAGACGATACCCAAAGGTTGGCTCAGTTAGTAGTGACTATGGTTCTTCACTTTCTAGAGTCAAACCAGTTATGATTCAGGGTGGTAGTGAACGGGCCTTGAATCGATCTCGAAATCTCCCAGAATTATAAACTCTTAAAAAGTCAATTTATAAATGTACAGATTTAACGAGAAATCACTACCTAATAAACGTAATCATATATCATAGTTTTGAGTAATGTTTTTGCAGTCGCGCCGCATCTAACTAGTACTTCCATGTCAGAAGAAAATACTAAGGACGACTTTGGAATGGCCGAAACTACTATAGCATCCCTGTCATCAATTCCTTCTAATCAGCTTTTGAGCGACTTCATACCCGCTAGCTCTGAAACACACCCAAAGGGCGAAGCTGCCATTGAAGCCCCAGGAGTTGTTTTACCCCAAGAACAAAAAGGGAAAAATGAAGTTGACACCAGATCAGTCTATGTAGGAAATGTTGACTATGATTCTACACCCTTAGAGCTTCAACAGCATTTTTCTAGTGCCGGTGTGGTTAAGAGAGTGACCATCGTGAACAATCCAATTACTGGAAAGTCCAAAGGGTTTGCGTACGTTGAATTTGAATCTGTACATACAGTAGAAGCAGTAGTGTCCAGTTTTGACGGTAGTTTATTCAGAGACCGTGAATTGAAGGTGAGTGCTAAAAGAACCAATGTACCGAATTTCAACTCTCGTGGGAGAGGTAGGGGGAGGGCTGGATTCAGAGGTAGCAGAGGAAGATCCCGCGCTGGGTTCCGTGATAGAGGAAGTAGAAGAGGTGATGGTCGGTTTAATCCATATTAAATTTTATCGAGATGTTGTCTATAAGAGGTGTGCTAAAATTTAATCAATACCATTGGTATCCTTAACAAATTTAGAAACTCTATTGATCTCATCCTTTTCGAGACCACAGGCGACCCCATCGATGTCTTCCTTGGACATCTTTTGTTCAAACTTGAATTTACTTTCAATCTTGGTGACTTCGACTTCTAATCCAGTAATTGCTTTTTGCAATAGGTTATAGTATTTCTCTGGCGTCTCTTCTACTTTCCAAGGGGTTTGTCTCTTAGCTTCTTGAGGATCCGTCAATAAATCATGTTGCTTTCTTATGAAATTGTAGTCATCAATAATCACCGACTTCCCATAACAATGTACTGCTGCGAAGTCCCAAGTAGGAACAACCTTATGGTTGATTTCTTTTGTCTTGTAGTAAGATGGTGATATATACGAACTTGAAGAAGTAAAAGTTACAAGAACGTGATCGTTGTCTTTCAAGAATGGAATCTGATGATTAACTTTAGCTAAGTGAGCTTGGAGAAATATTTTACCATCCCTTTCAACTAAGTTGAAGGGCACGTGATTTGCGATAAGTTGTCCATCAGCTGAGGTAATCAATGTTCCCAAGGGAAACTCTTGTATGATTGATTGCTGTGCCAGCCAGTCATCTACTTTGTACTTGCTTGGAATGTACATATCCACTACTGGAACTAGGACGATGATGCTTACTTATAAATATGATTCTTATCATTGGGTGCGGCCATTGCAATACGCCGCACGACTCGAAGCGGCCAACTAAAAATCACATATCGGGTTAGTGATTCCGGTAGTCCATGCATAAGGACCTAATATAATTAATACTAAAAGGAAACTCAATGCGAATGATGCAAATGCATACTTATATCCCAAAGGACGGTTTAAAGTGAAAAGTTCAGCCACAAAAGTGCTGATAGTGGTTGCAGCACCGCAAAACCCATTTTCAAGACCAGTGACTACCTGGCAATTAATTTCTTTTGTGATTAGCCGTTGGCCGGATCTAGAGTGCCCTCTTACTAGTAATGCAAATACCGCGATAAGTAAACTTCCTACTATGTTAATAATAAAAGTTCCTGTGGGGAACGACGAGCTATTTAATTTAGATAACTGGAATCTTGATAGAGCTCCGAAAGGAGAGAAAAGTACCAAGAACATCCAGGTTCTCCAGCTCGGTTTAACACCTATTAGCACAATGCTAACAATGAAAGCAGCAATTCCTATTCCTGCAAAAAAAATTTCTAGCCCTCTATAATTTGCCTTCACACTGAAGGTTTTACTAATGTCTCTACCAAAATGGAATCCCAATATTGATACACCCATTTGGATAAAGAGCACGGATAGAAACAGCATTACTCCGTAGCCAGGGTTTGGATAATCGTAAGGAGGGCCCGGTGATAAATTAGTAGACTTATAAAATAGGTCCAAAATCACCGCCGAGAAAGACGATAACGATCCACAGAAGCCAGTAGAAATTCCTATCACAAGATTGTTTTTTGGTAATTTGGATATAGATGCAATCACCACACATGCAGCGAAGTTGGCCCATAAGGCTCCATAAGGTACACTACCAGAGTATGCAGTGAGATTTGATAATCCTTGCCTGCCTAAAGATCCCCATATGGATCCGTTAATAATGTTTAGATACAAAAGAACTGTGTCTGTTTTCATGGGGGTCATAGTCTAATCTGGAGATGACCTGTGTAGCCACCAGATCTTCAATGTGGTTAAAGAAATAGCGAAAATAATGCTCGATAAATACGCACAAATCTGTCAAAAGCTAATCCGATTTTGAAGGAGTCAAGCTTAAGGAAAGGATATAGAGATTAATCATGAGAGTAACAGCTGACCTATTTAAATTCCCTGGTACTTACCTAGAAGTTTTATTTTATCTCTTGTGTTCAATGTCACCAAAAAGTGAAAAACTGATCATGCATTCTCAACAACTCCAATTTTATTTTTAAACCTGTAATTACTACTATATATCTTGTTTCTAACAAACCATGTATAACAGTGATTATAACCATTGTTCTTTATACGTCTCATAACTGAGGATCTGTTTTTGCTCTGTAAGAGGTACAGACTTGTATCTTTCATTCTGAAGAGATAACACAACACTTCTTAGTATGTCAATATGGTTGTTGTGTGTAACACAATGTTATTTAAGTGCTTCTTTACTATTTCTTATCAAGTTCTTCTCTTATCTGAAACTTTTCGCAGCTTTCTCACACAAGGAAGAATTAAATCATGATTAAGGTACTTGTTACTGGCGCAAGCGGGTTCATTGCTCAAAATATTGTCAAGCTTTTACTTGATTCCAGTTATGAGGTTGTTGGAACAGTTAGAAGTGTGCAAAAAGGTGACAAACTACAAAAACTCTTTGGACAAAAATTTCAGTATGAGATTGTCGAGGATATGATTGTAGATGGAGCCTTTGATAACGCTTTGAAAAATCACTCAGATATTAAATTCATCTTGCATACTGCTTCTCCATTTCACTATAATACCACAGCACCTGAGCAAGATTTGATTATTCCAGCAATTAAAGGAACTGAGAATATCTTGAAATCAATCAAAGAAAATGCACCTCAAGTCGAAAAGGTGGTAATTACTTCTTCCGACGCCGCAATATATGGTTTTGAAGATGAGCAAAAAAGCAGTTTAAGCTTCGATGAATCAGATTGGAACAAAATCTCATATGAGGACTCCATAAAGAATCCTATCTCTGCTTACTACGGTGCCAAGACATTCGCCGAAAAATTAGCATGGGACTTCACCGAGAATGAAAAGCCAAACTTCGAGCTTACAACAGTTAACCCTGTTTACGTCTTCGGACCACAAGTTGACTCCAATGATGCCAAGGGCCAGTTGAATACCTCAAATGACTTGATTGCAGCCATCTTGAAATTGACGGGCGACATCTTTGATTCAGATAAGGGTGGATACGTTGATGTGAGAGATGTAGCTAAAATGCACTTACAGGCTTTGGAAAACAAGGATACCACTGGTAAGAGACTATACGCGACTGGAGGTAATTTCAGTACTCAAATGATTTTGGATATTATTAACAAACATTTCCCAGAGTTAAACTTACCAAAAGGTAATCCTGGGTCCGGAAAATTTGACATAAGTACATTGGCTAAGAAATCTAATTCAAAAACCGTAAAAATTTTGAATGATTTCAAATTCAATTCGTTAGAGAACACTATAGTTGACACGGTCCGTCAAATTGTTCAGTAAATCAATAAACACCAGTCTCTTCAAAGGTTGACGGTATCCAAAATCTCAACAGGACCGTGTAAGAAGTCGCTTTATGTAGCTTTAAGAACCATTACTATCCATGGAAGAAATAATCACTCTATATCATTCTTTATAGATCCTCTGCCTCGTAATATCTTTTTTGTGCTCCGAAAGTTATAGCTTGCGTGAAATGGTGAAATATCTTCTGGTTTAAGAATCTCGAAAACCAAACTAATTTGTTTCGAGAGGCTTACAGAGTGACCTTCTTTTCAGCTTAAACCAATTATATAAAAATACATTTAGCCAAAATAACGCAAGAATACTTCAAAGTATCCCACTGAAACCTCGGCACTAAGTAAGAAAAGTGCTCCGGTTTTGAAAATTTTCAGAATAAAGTGGATGTTACTATCACTTCTTTGTATCCAATCCCCGGAAGAATATTTTCCTGAGGAACAGTTAAATATTTGTGCCTACGGATAATCGGAGAGAAAAAAACCTTTGAAAAAGAAAGTACATCAAGATGTTAGATAATATACCATAACTTATATAAATAAACGTTTCATAATTTACCACCCAAAGCTTTCAGTGTGTAAGTAAATCTCTTCTACTTGAGATTCGGATATGTCACTATTGAAAATTAATGGTTGAAGTGACGCTACAGCACCACTGACTTGGATTTTCATTGAATCACTGCCTGAACTCACAACGAAATTCCGTTTTCCTAAACATGCTTCATAAGATTTCACAAAGCGCTGGACATCAGGTTTTTCATAGCGAATATCAAAGTCATAGGTCTTACTTTCAACAATGTATTCAAAGGACCCATCTTGAATTTTGTCAGCTTTCTCTTTGATGTCAGTTTCTTTATGGCACACATAAATGATCACAGATACACATAAACACTCTAATGCCTGACTCAATTCGGCTCTCACCCATTCCACATCTTCCAAGTATCTCACAACCCAAACGAATACAACTTCTTTGGTAATTTTGTTATCGCCACTATTGATGTTTTTAGCTAAATCGGTGAGGTATGAAATTGTTGCAGTTACTCCACTTCCTGAAGACATCAAAAGAACTTTGTCGAATTTATTATGGTCCCTACTTGATCCTCCATATGGACCATCTATAAACACCTTTTCTGTGAGTGAAGAATCAATCTTCTCATATAGGACTTTAGTCAAACCTTTTTTGGGGACAATAATAAACTTCAATTCATCACTTTCTTCATCGGGCATACTACAAATAGAAAACGGGTGATTGTCTAAAAATCTTGATTTGAATCTGAGGAAGACATGTTGGCCAGGTCTCCAAGTGATACCTCTATTCTTAATATTTGCTTCAAAAGCATTTGAACCAGGTAATTTAAAAAGCTGCGCTTCAGATGGCCTGAGAAATAAAGCATTAGGTTTGAAGCATGTTTTCACAAAAATTCTGTATATCACCTGAGCAGCCCAAAATGCCATAGCACTCCACATGTAATTCTGCGTTCCAAGACTCTCGTTGATGTGCCACATCAAGGTTGCGAAATAAGCTATACCAAAGATCCAATGCATGTGCCAAAAACATTCGTAAAAGTACTTTCTAATACTTGCTTTTGACAAGGTGCACAATAGAAACAAGAAAACAAAAGGAGGAATCCCACTCCACAAAGAAAAGTTCAGAGTGAACAGATCCCTTAATTGATGGTAACCCCCTTCCATCAACGGTTGGTGAATAAAGGGAATGGTATGGATGATGGACAAGACAAACGCAGCTACTCCCACATACTGATGAATATAGTTCAACTTTTCATAGCTTATACCTGTTACTAAGGTTATAAAGTTTGCCTTTCCAGCTAAGATATAAATAAAGGGTGTGAGTGCAGTACCCATGATACCCGCACGAACTGCTAACGGAGGAGAACCAAATCCCCTACATGCCCTATACCAGAAGTGTGGAAGCAAGCAGTATAAAAATAAATAAAAAGACGATGCAAACAAAAATAGCGAAGACCCTAAAGATGGAGGGAGACTCGTATAATAAGAAATACGAGCAGGGACTTGCTGATATCCCACGAAACGGGAGTATGCAGTTGTTACATCCACAAATGATGTAAGTACTCCGGAAAGGTTTCTTCCTGTGTAACTCCGGTCCCTTAGATTATAATAAACATTCTTTAGGAACGCTACTATCAAAAATGCACAACCAAAATAAATAGTGTAATAACCATAATATACTTGATCTGCCCACGGTACGGCCGCTTGCAGTGCCATGTGATACTTCATGTATAGATCGGATGTCTGATCTTTCAAACAGTCGAGCCCTTTGTATGTTACTGTCATGTCATCAGAGGTTTTTAAAAGTTATACATGTAAGTTGAAGATTTCGCTCTTATTATATACTCATCATCCTAAAATAGGATTGAAATTTGCTCATATCAGTAATCTCAAATTTCCCAGAAGAGGTAGTTTAATGGCTCAACCGCTTGAAATATTAATGTAGATGCGCAGTTGGTAATACCCCACAGAGCAAAAACATATCTAAGTTCTATTTCCCTATGACATTGTGACTTTCACTGAAGTCGACCCCGACGTTATTGATAGACATCATTTTAATATTTGGGATTTCGACAAATTAGTCTTTTTTTTTTGCAGCATTTAATTTGTGTAAGATCTAAGGTTAGATTGTTTTTGTTTTTTATTTATTCCTCTATACGTTTCCGTGAAATATCATGAAATATTTGTAGCTTTTCCCTTGAGTATTGCGATGTTCTATATGATTCTATATCTTTAACCGGACAATTGTATCGTCCCTGGGGTACTGAGCCCGAACCGGTTAGTTTTACTGGTGGCCGAATCATCCTTCTGACTGCTAGAAACAAAGTACTTGCCCTCAGCTATTTCACTATACCAACTGTAGACATCTTTGTTAATCTCCTTCAAGGAATCAAATATCTCGTTGGTTTTGAGGATAATTCTCTTCTCATTCTTGTTCCAAAAGCCATGTTGAACCATTGCTTTTAAGTCTGTTTTATCCTCTTCTAAATATTCAGCAAGGCAACATTCACCATGATTCTTGGTAATTATGTGAAGAATGTCATAAAAAAAATACTTCAAGTAAATCGCTTCGGAGATGTCAATGGCTTGTGCAAGCATAGGAAATATCTCAAAGTAATCATTACACTTTGCTTGTTTTGTGATCTCTCTGGTTATTGTTTGAATTTTGAACTCAATTCTATTTCTTGATATAGAATTATTGAAATCTTCGAGCATACTCACGCCAATCTTCAAGTTATATAAAATCCTGTAAATGGTTATTCTGCTTTGTAAAGTATATTGACTCGACTTTGGGTGAGTTGTTGTGTGCTTCCAACAATAATTGAGTATCATTTCAACCAGTAACATACGAATTTCATGATTTGGTATCTTTGCTAATAAATCAAACAATATGCCAGTATCTGTGATGTACTCGATCATCTCATTGAATGAATTGAGAAAGTAGTTACTATTATTATCATTTACACCCATGGAGGTCAACTTAAAAAGCAGGATCGTCTTCGTTGCAATGTCAACATCGTCTTTGTTGACCAAATCATATTTGATATCTTGTATGAGTTTATTGTTACTATAAGTGGTCTTCAATTCGGTTTTTGGTATACCAACACTGAATTCTAATATTTGTGATAACCTAACCAGTGCAGAATTGGTGAATTTTTTTTTGGGAGAGATCTTTTCATTGATATCATGGAGGTCCTTTAGGGCATAGACCACCTTATGGACTAAAGTGTTACCTTTTTTCTTTCTCTTTTTCTCTGTATCAATGAATTCACCAATAGAAAGTGATTCACCAGTGTTAATTTCGTCGTGGAAAATAGTGATTTTTCTAAACTCATCAACCTCTGCAGTTTGTGGATCATCACTCGCTATCGGAACTCTCATGGGATTCTCATCGTTTCCACGCAAATTCAAGTCTTGGGATGGAAGGATCGATCCTATCGATGATAATTTTGAACTAACAGAAGAATTCTCAAATATATCCCTCTTATAAGATCCCAAGGCTTCTAAATCCCATTCTCTATTCACCTCAAGGAAGTTTGGTTTTGTTTTTTCCGTGACACCTTCTATGCCATCTTTTTCGTTGACACTTGGTCCCACTATAAAAGGAGATGTCGCTTTTGCCTGTGTTTCTGCTTCTAGCCTCTCACGCCTAGAAATGAAATACTCTCTAGTTGCGTACATGGCAGTACCGATAACAATAAAGCCAAACAGCAACATCAAGTAGTAGTAGAGGGCATGAGAAACTAAGTCTAAATCGGTGAAAGTTTGACCTGTTCCTGTCAAATTTGACTGCAACATAATTGCCCTCTTGATATTTAAGTAAGAAATCAAAATTTGCAGCCACAAATGCGAACCTTTCAGGTAAAATCAGCCTATGCGAAGAAAAATAATTCCAATCATTTTATTCAAATAATTTACGAATTCGTACACCACATTTTTCATCCATGTTTAAAAACAAGTTGTTCTTCACTGGTAATAGCATATTCCAGGGGTTGAAGACCACTCAGTTGATGAGACTGCAGAGAAATTTTTTCTCTACCAATCCATCTTTCAACTTCAGAAAATACACGACCGCCTCGATAAAAATGGGTCCAGCTGCTATTAGCATTAAGCCAACAAAAAAGTTCCCTCCTATCTCCAACCAAGTCGTGGGATATTGGTTGTTTGGTACATCTACTTTGGTTTTTGGTATTGTTGTTTTAGGAGGGTTGACAAGGCTCACTGAATCTGGTTTATCTATTACTGAGTGGAAGCCCATCACTGGGTCTATTCCTCCTTTGAATGAGAAAGATTGGGAGATAGAGTTTAATAAATATAAAGACTCACCAGAATTCAAACAGTTGAACTCTCATATCACTCTAGAAGACTTCAAGTTCATCTTTTTCATGGAATGGAGTCATAGACTCGTGGGGCGAGGTATTGGGATGTTCTTTATTCTACCAGCCATTTACTTCTGGTCCTCTAAGAAAATCTCCCCACACATGAGATCAACTATTGTTGGCTTGACTGGCTTATTGGGCTTACAAGGTGCTATTGGTTGGTGGATGGTTAAGTCCGGCTTAGATCAACAACAATTGGCTGAAAGAAACTCGAAACCTACAGTGTCACAATATAGATTAACAACTCATTTATCAGCAGCTTTTTTGATGTACTTGGGTGTGCTTTGGTCCGCTTTTGAAATTCTTAATGAGAACAAGTTGGTTAAGCAAGCGAAAGCTAATCCAGAGTACATTTCATCTTTACTCTCTAAGTTGAACTCCACGAACATAAACAAATTTAGACGCATAGGATGGGGCTTGTTGACACTAACTTTTTTCACAGCTATGTCTGGTGGTATGGTGGCAGGTTTGGATGCTGGTTTGATCTACAATACCTTCCCTCATATGGGCGATGATTACTTTCCTAGTTATAACGAATTAATGTCCCCTGTTTTTGCACGTAAACAAGACCTGTCAGATTTATTCTGGAGAAACTTGTTCGAAAATCCGACCACTGTTCAACTCGTGCACCGAATTATGGCTACCACTACTTTTGTCTCTGTTTTGGCCGCTCATATGTACGCTGTCAAATATAAGCTGATCATTCCAAAACCAGCTATGAGAGCATTAAGTGGAATGATGGGTCTTGTTACCCTACAGGCTACTTTGGGTATCAGTACTTTAATATATCTTGTCCCAATTCCGTTAGCTGCCTTACATCAAGCTGGGGCTTTGGCATTGCTTACGGGATGTCTTGCGTTCTGCACCAGACTTAAAAGAGTTAGGCCTCAAGCTATCAAGGAAATTTCAAAATATTTGAAATCAAACGGTCCATAACATTAACATTGTATATAATTTTGAAATACTTGTACATACTGAATTACCATATTCTCTTAGATGACATCTCGTATCTCAGCACTTTGCCTAATCCCTCTTCATAAGTCATTTGAAAATTCTTCTCAAAAGCGACATTTCTCTTTTCTTCATAAGTCGGTGGAACGTTTTCACCGCTATCGTATAAATATGCTCGTGTGGAAGGGTTAATTGAAGATATCTCTGGGTCTGGTAGACCGGGTAAGAAATTAAGGTCTAAGGGGGATGTGTGTGACTCGGATGATGACTCTTCGGTATTTAGTGCCTCATCATTATCGATGTCTTTTGATACACGATAAGGAGTGAGGGGCCCTGAAAAGATATTCTCTTCGACAGCTGTACTACTGCATAATTCGTGTTCCTCATCCAACTTAGCCTCATGCGTTACTTTGATATGATTTGTACTTTTAAGTAAGACAACACCCAATATCAATCGAACCAATAGTAATATTACAAATGTAACTGATAATAATAGAGTGCTGCAAAAAACGGAGTAGACTTTTGAGGAAGTCTCAACAGTGAATATCGTGACGAAGTCTCCAAATGACATTCTGAGATAACACACGGTGGTTGCAAGTAGAGGTAACCCTATTCTTTTTGTCAAAACAATATAATCTGATAGCTCATATTCTCCATTGGGTTTTAAAGAGGAAGATTTGAACACTTCCAAGTAATCCAATGCCATCACGTAGATGAAATTTGAGTATATTCTGGGTTTTATCATGTTAAACTTTGAAATATAACAATGCTTCAACCAATCCACCATAATTTCACTCCCCAAAACAACAATGCTAGGACCAAAGAGAGCCCCGAACCATTTATTCCAGGTCTGCCAACTATTTGGAATCAACAGTTGGCCTATACTGTTCAATTGTAAAATGTTACGCAAAGAAATCATTCCTAACATTAACGAAAGCTGGAATCTTTCGGTTAAATCAGACATTGATAATTGGAACAACCCTTCTCTTTCAAATTTTTTGAACACAGATCCTTTTAATTCCGAGAATTGATTCGAGAAAAGCAAAGTCAACAATGCATTAGAATAAGAGTTAGCTGCAACGTTCAAGGATACAGTTTGATATAGTAAAATGTACGCATGTAATGATAAGTAAGCCACGGATGCTATGGAAAATAATGCAAAATTCAAGTTATTTTTAGGATTGGATTCGCTGGATACAAGATCATATAAAATTCCAAGAATACTTTGACCTATAGAAGAGCATAATTTGTCGGCTACTTCCAAAACACCAAACATTACGTATAACTTGATTTGTGCTTGACCTCTAACGTCGTGGTAGAGCTTAGATATGTCGATAGGAGGGAGTGAAAGCAATAACAACAGAAGCACTATGATCACCACCGTCAAAACATCACGTCTTGCTAGCTTGAATTTTTGTGAAAACAGAGACCAGCTATATGATCGTTCTTGAATCATTGATTTGACAGCTAGAACAAATATCGCCCCAATTCTTATGGGCACAAGCGTGAACAATGTAAGGAATGAGTTTGTGCATATCATGAGCCCCAATAGCATGAATTTTTCAAGTACCAATGGAATTGTCACCATATTAACAATCCGCTTGTAAGCCTGAGACTCGGTAATACTGGGATCCTGCTCTACCCTAGACAGTGACAGCTTAGGTGTACCGGAGATGCTGAGTTCAAGCATTAGAAGCTTGTACAATGAGAGGGCATTCTTATCTGCCCTTCCCAAGGACCGGATGCCTTCATTGGATAACTGATTTATGAAAGACCCCGTAGTAGACGATCGTGATCTTTGGCGTCCCATAGAATGAATAGACGTTGATCTCAGAGACGTTCTACTTCGAGAATGCCCAGATTTCGATGGAGATCTTGATATGAGGCGAGCTGGTCGCTGAGAAGTTGAACTCACCAGGTCATCGGCTCTGCCTGTGCTATATGACATGCGATGATAATCTACTGTTCTGCGAATTGGTTCCTGAATTCCAAACCAAAATAAAATGCAGGTCGCATCTTCCTAGCCGTCACACTACGCTGAGATTCGGTGAATCAAGTCAAGGGTAATTGCAAAATCTTAACATATTACAACCATTATTTTTAACGAACTTGTGCACAAGAGCAAAAATCAACAATGGAGTTACTCGTATTACAGGACTTCATTCCCAGACTAACCCCCTTCGCCAACAGAGAAAATTTAACTCCTAGTGAAGTATCGAAACTCCTGCTTATTATCACCGAGTTGCTCATAGACCATAACGTTGATATGGACTTACTCAAATTTTTAAGCAGGTTCTTGACACAAGAAACATATGACGATATCGTTGAAGAAAGGAACATTGAACACGAATGTGGCTACATTACTTGTAATAGTGCCCCTAAACAACAAGTTCGTCGATTGAGCTCTAATAGTAACGGCACTACCACAACTAGTGGAATAGGAGGAGAAACGAAATTTCAAATTTACAACAGAAAGCCATCTATCATACTTCCAAACACCTTTTTATCGCAATACTGTTGTAAGGAGCATTATCAGGCTTCTCTCTTCTACAGGAATCAACTTTCTACTGAAGCTGTCTTTGCCAGAAAAAACATTATGGTAGCATCTCCATTCCCTGAAGGGTATCCTAGTTCCTGGTACGAGAATGGTATTACATGCCTCGAGGATGTGCTTGCTACCCACAGACAATTGAAGAATCAAGGCAAGTCCTTACTGGAGGTAGTTCAGATGATGAGTGGTCTTTCAATGGAGGATGATACCCTTAGGAAGGATACTTCCGAGTTAATCAAACTTATTGAGGATTTTGATATTGTGGAAAACGAATTTTCGTCGGTTAATGTCGAAGAAGATGACTCTGCTGTGTTTGAGGACGACGACGATAACGAAAAATACGCATCCGCAAGGATAGATGGGTATATCACCACGAAGAAATTGAACGGTTATGCTTTGAAATAGAATCACATAGGAACAATCTACAATTACAGCCTCACGTTACGAATTAATGATAGTATAAACAATATATATACAAGTCTTTAGAAATCGAATTTCTTGAGAACTCTCATCCCTATTCTATAATGGGACATTCCTTGTTCTTCCATATAGTCACTGAGACGTTTATTAAGTCCATTTCTCTCCTGTAGTCTCATGCCCATTCGATATTTTTTCAAGGCTCTATCTCTCAAGAGTTTGGTTTTTGTGCTTAATGGCTTTCTTGGACTGACTAGATCTGAATGTGGACTTACTCTATCTGTTTCCAAAACTTTGTGGAGCCTTCTTAATTTATTCGAAGCCTTATCAAAGCGTAAGTTTTGCATTTTTTGTAAAATTCCCCTGTTTGCATCGAGCTTTTGTAAATATTTCTTGTCATACTTCTTTAAATAAGATCGGAATTGATCTTTGAGTGCTTGCGACAGTTCTTCTAAAGGAGCCATCCATGGCCTGATATAGGCTTCCTTTAAAGTTTGTCTCCTAAGTTGCTCAGCTTTTGATATTTCCTTAATTTCAATATTATCCCCGTTTTCAACATCTAATGTGTACTCCCATAATCCTTCTGAGAGCAGAAGTTCCTCATGAAAACTCTTAGGATACATGAAGACTTCAGCTCCGTATTTTTTATACGCGTAGTGCCAACTTATATCCATGCGGCCATCTTGGTGTTTTCTAGGGGTATTGTCATTTTTACCATTCCACAATTTCAACAATGAACCATCACGAACGGATTTTTTCACATCTAGTGCAACATTTTTCATATCTTCGAGTCTGGGCGTTGGAGTTTTAACAAATGGGATACCCAAAGCACCTGCATTCGTATATCTAATTTTTACCTGGTAAGGGCCCTTCTCAACGACCCTATTTTCTGTTAGTTTTAATCGTTGATGATAATTGACGTTGTACTCCAATTCAGGAAGTATTATTGTATTTATAGCTCTCTCATTATATGCTTCTTTTATAGCCCTTTGGGAAGTGGATTTGAATATTTTTGAAGATAACTTAATATCATCCGATGGAGGTGTTAGATCCGTGTAAGTGAGTAGATGTGGTATAACTAACTTGTTCTGCATTTGAAGTCTTTTGAGAATCTGTCTTAATGCTCTAGCCTTATTGTCGTGACTTTTTTCAATTTCTTCCTGGAGATATTTCTCTTGGTCCGAATTCACAAGGGTATCCAAGGGATTCGGCACAAAAGCAAATCTTTCAATTGCTTTTCGGGGTATTTTTCCATCAAATTCTGTTATTCCTTTGGACTTGAATTCTTCTGCTATTCTTTCTCTTTCTATAAACTCGTGTCTTCGAAAATCGATAATGAAGTTTAGTGCTGTAAGAAACTTATTAGTTTCTAAACTTTGAAGTATCCTAGAAAACTCATAGGCTTTTCCAAGATGTTCCTCGAAATGATACATGTCAAATGTTTTATGCTTAGCCTTGAATTCTTGCCTCAATGTATAAGTTATTTCATTTACAAGAGCATTTAAGTACTCAGTAGGATAGGCATTTGCAATATTTAGTTCATTATTAATTTCAGGAGTAAAATCAGGACAAGTCGAAGGTATCACACATTTTAAAATTTTGGTTTTATTACGGAACAAATTGTGGTATAGTGATCGTATTGCTGCTCCATGAGATGGATGTCGTAATACAGACCTCATCTTGTACTTCAGATAATTGCGAATATTTCAATCATAGCCAGTACGATGGTATGTATCACGCTTGGTTGCGTAAATGATAAGATAGTACTAACCCTCATAGCCCCCTAAACTCAATAACACCTTACTGAAGATAACAATCTTGAAATTCAAGCGGGAAAAATTAACATATATGATCCCCTTGGACTTGAATGTCAAGAACGCTAGAGTGAACTCGCTCTTTAAGACTAAATTGGTTGATGCTGTTAACCATTCAGGAGGAATTCCTTTGGTGGAATCCCAATTCCAGGGAGGAACTGAAGAATATGATGACGATATCGAAATTCCTAAATCCGAATTCATAGATGAAGATGACCTTGAAGTGCCCAAATCTGATCTAATGGAAGATACTGAAGACATAAAAGATGCAGTAATGAGAGATACTCCGCTTGAAACCAGACAGGTTGAATTTGAAGACGTTAGACTCGGAGTACCAAAGGACAAGTCAGCCCCTTATTCTAGTGGATGGATCGAATTGAACGATTTAGTATTGGCAGACTTGGTCCTCAATGATTATGACATTATAGCGTTTGCCTTAGGAGATGAAGAATTTAATGTGATAGAGCCCGCTTATGAAGAGTAACTACTAGAATATCTCGGCCATCTATGCTATCTTTTATGTTACGTTACAATAGTTAATTATACAAATTAGAAATGTAGTTTACCCTAAAACTTCCTCGATCCGCTTACTTTTCGGACTCCACCATTGGAAATAACCCTAACAGGACTGTTACTGAATCTTTGACTAACACCCGAGCCAACTCTTGAAGGTGATCTAGATCTAGGCTTGACCATTGGAGATGTTTGCGATTGATTTTGAGGTGATGAAGAAAATCCACTTATAGTCCTTGTTTTGGCCACAGTCTTGGGGGCTTGAATATGATGCTGTTGATTGGCAGAAATGGATCTAAGGGCATCCCTACTAGGTGAGCTCTTGATTTCATCATTTGTATCATTTGTAGTGAGTTCAAGATCAGTAGCAGACTTGGTAGAAATTTGTATGTCTTGCATGTGGTCAGTAGGATGCTCCATGAATTCCTCATCGTCGGAATTGTTCAAAACTTCAACAACTCCGGAATTTTCATCGTTATACTTTCTTGGTTGGCCCGGAGAATCTTGAGGGACGGCCGTTTGAATTTTAGCTGCTAATGCTCCGCTGATCTTTCTTCTCCTTATTGGTGTTTGGAATGATGAATCAATATGACTTACAGAAGAGTTTAAGCTTTGTTGTTGTAGCTTTCTTTGTTTGGCTTCTTGTTTCAATCTGGCCTTAAATTCATCATAAGGCACTAATGGGAAGAGGCCACCTATGAAATGATCAGGTCTATTATCTAGGCACATTGTGTGTCTCCAATCTCTGAAATCATTTTGATGTAAGTAGAGCCAATGTTGTTGAGGTCCAACAACCATTCCAGGACGAATCATTCTCATGTAAGCGATACATTCATTTGCAGTGAATCCGTGGGTGTATATCAAATGAGCACCAATTAAGCAACCAGTCCTGCCTAATCCTGCCTTACAATGAACAGCGATCTTTCCACCTCTGTTTATTACACACTCGGCGGCACCAATGAATTTCTGCACGTATTCAAGAGTAGGGCAAGTTCCATCATCGAAGATCATATCAATATGTTGGACGCCCCGTTTAGTGAATTCGTTAGCATCGTAGAGATGAGAGTTCAATCTGACAACTAATTGCACGTCATTCTTTAAAAAAAATTCTAACACTTTTTTGAATGGTTCATTCAAAGAGCTGGACTTCCGGTGATTTTGCTGTGGAGAAGCAAAAGCAATGAAATCTTTAGATACAACATTGAAATCACCTTGATCTACTCTCTCATATTGCTCATATTCTTCCAAATTAAATGTCGTAAGATCAATCATACCTCTTTCTTTTGCTCTCCACATTCCATAAACTATATCTTGAATTGAAATCTCAAAATCAGCTGAAGAGTAGCCAGCGTCTCTAAAACCCTGGAATGGAGGGTCTATTTGAGAAATGGGTTGAAGGACTTGATGAGGTGACCAAGATTGTATTAACACCATATAACAACACAATAAGCATGCAGCATTTGATCTCTCCTTGGGACTAGTGCTACTGTAGAAAACGATGGCCTTGCCCTGATTCGATTCTTCGTTCAATATATTATGCAAAATAACGGCAAATCTGTAGAGACTACCTATGTTTAACGGACCGAAATCCAAGTGGAACGAGTTGTATGGTAAGGCTTCCTCAACTGTAAAGTACACAAGTTGATTAGTGTCGTTGGGAGTGTAGTCATAAGCACCAAGGTAAATGCGGTCTATTCGTCAGTAATTTGTACAAGATAAGCGTTGATGGATCGTAATACATACTCTTTAAGAACTCAATTAAGGGAATGTTTAATTTTGATTTAGGCATCTAATTGTTGAAAAAGGGTTATGTTGCAGTTGGCTTACTTGATCAAGCCAGAAAATTATTGAAGATAAATGTTGTTTATAGACTAGTCACAAGATTAACGAAATTCAACAAGAAGATGATTGCATCAAATGTTTTGGTTTTATAACTGTCTCTCTTCTATGTTATTGTATCGGTTTGTGCACGCCGCAGAAATTTAGCTTGCCGCATTGGGAACTTTGGTGAAGTTCCTAAAAATTAAAACATCAAGCCAGTGCGTAGATGATATTATAATTATGGTATGTATAATCGGACATGAACAATTGAAAGACAAACCTATGATAAACTAACATTAGTCCACAAACCTCTACACATTCTCTTCAGAAACACTTTCAGGCATCCAAAAATTCAGGTTTTCAAGTGCTAGAAAACCTGAAATTCAGGCTATTATTTGTATGTGAAATTCCCTAGTGGAGACAATACTTTATACTGACCTTTTAGACATAATTGACAAGACTAGTTATGAGATCAAGCGTGAGGATGGCGATCAAATTTTTACCAATATAGAAGACCTAGCTGATGAATTACCTCCTAATTCTCCAAGGTTTGTCTTACTATCATATCCATACAAGACTTCAGATGGACGGTCAATTTCACCTTTGGTGCTCTTGTATTGGAAACCAGCAACCTGTGGTCAGCAAGGCAAAATGCTATATGCAGCTGCCCTTGAATTGTTCAGGGACAAGGCTGGTGTAACCAAATTGGTTCAGATCGAGGACGAGGAAGAACTTGATCTGATCGAAAACGAGATCAAATAGTTTACATAGGCAATGAGGAGGTTATTATATCGGGACTGTCAAAGAAGCACCAAGTGCCAAGTATCTTACTAGATTTAGAGTGAAAGCTGCATTCGTTCGAATGAGTCAGGTTCACCTGTGTAGTTTCATACATTACAGCTAGCACAATTTTACGGGGATTGTAGATGCGGACCGTTTTTAAAGGAAAAAGAGGTTTTGCTAATTCAGGATTCTCCGCTGCTCTCTCCAAAACCTTTATGATAATGGATCTGCAGGTTTTTGATTTATTTATAGAAGATAAAGTACATAATCCTTCGTCTTGCACGTAAGAATCGGGATAAGAAATTCGTAGTGATCGGTAACACATTTAATAGTCTGGGCTGAAGCCCATCTCATAAGAGAATGCCTGAATGAAAATAAAAATTTATTGATAAGTTAATTTTTAATTTCATAACTTCTTTAAGTACATTAGTTAGTGAATTTTACAACTTCAATATTTAATTCTTCAAGTGTACGTATTTATAAACGTGTAGATTTAATATTTCAATGTTCCTGTAAGAGAGAGTTAGAACACACATTAGAATTATGGTCGCATCTTCCCAACCACAGTCTTATCAAATTTCACTTCTTCTATCTCCAATCCGACTTCTACAGCCTCTTCTTCATCTTTAATAAGCAGTACTGTGTATTCGCGCATAAACGGTAAATTTCAGACCATCTTTGGCCAAAGTATTCCCAAAGTCGTGCACAACCAAACACACGAAGTGAAGAAAAGTTTTTCACATCAAAAATTTTTTTCTCTTATATATCTTCCATCTTTAAGCAAATAGAAATAATTAGTCAAAATGGGTCGTATGCATTCAACTGTATGTTCTAGTATTTAAGAATAACAGCTACTGTTTTTGCAATGCTTCTCTTTGATAATTAGTGATATCTCAGGATTGTAACGGTATAGGGCAAGCCTACGACGGGGTCTTTTTAAAAGTTTAATGGGTTCATCCTGTTAGCTAGCTTTTATCATTTGACACTCGCTAGCTGCCCTTGTAAAGTACTGTACAATACCACTTTTTATTCAAGTTGAAAAGTACTTGGATTATTTGTCTTGTTAGAGGGGTGAAAAATTTTCTGCGAGATGTCATCTCAGGATGTAATTATCGCTAAGACGTGGTAGTCTATGGAAGTTTAGTTCCTCTTTAGGGTGAGAAATACAGTATTTCTGACAACATACTACAATTGGTCGATGTTGTAATCAACGGATCAATTTCTCATCTTCATGGACAGTAATCTGGGTTGTTGTAAATACTGCTAGTTCAATTTTCTGGACATCTACTAACTTTATATAGGGTAAGGGTATGTCTTCTTCAGCTACCCCATATTCTAGAAACGTTCCTTCTTGGTTCAAGTTGTCTTCCAACGAAGTCGTTGAGCAAATCATCAAGTACGCTAGAAAGGGTTTAACCCCATCTCAAATTGGTGTTCTTTTGAGAGATGCTCACGGTGTTACCGCTTCCAAGATTGTCACTGGTAATAAGATCTTGAGAATTTTAAAATCCAACGGTTTGGCTCCAGAAATCCCAGAAGATTTGTACTACTTGATCAAGAAAGCTGTTTCTATCAGAAAGCATTTGGAAAGAAACAGAAAGGACCAAGACTCTAAGTTCAGATTGATTTTGATCGAATCTAGAATCCACAGATTAGCTAGATACTACAGAACCGTCTCTGTCTTGCCACCAAACTGGAAGTACGAATCTGCCACTGCTTCTGCTTTGGTTAACTAAATAACTCCTAATTTTTTTAATAAAAATTGTATATTTTTAATGGATTGTAACATAATTATTACTTTCTCTGGTATTTGTCTCAAATTCCACAATGGCTTATCGCGAATTTACTACATCACTTGTATGGGTGCTAGGTTATCATTATTAGCCCCTTCTGCCCCGACAGTGGCAATTTCTTCGTACGTGGACATACTCGATAATGTTCAGTATGTAGAACTCTTAAACAACTCCCGATTCCTCAAAACGATCAAAGCGATAAACTTGAACAATGGCGATACTATCATAATAAAAATCCTCATAAAGCCGTCAAATACTATCAATTCCTTCAATATAAACTTACAGAAATACACAGTGTTAATGGCTAAGGATGCTTCTTTACTTGGAAAGTACAACCATTTTTTGCCCACCTCAAAATTCTTTGAAACTGATAGAGCAGGATACCTTATACGACAAATGGTGAAAACTAATTTATATGACAGATTATCTATACGACCATTTCTTGAATCCATAGAGAAAAAATTCATTGTCTTTCAACTATTGAAGATGTTGGTAAATATGCATTCGAATCTCGAAATTCGTCATGGTGACTTGAAATTGGAGAATTTGATGGTGACAACTTCCAATTGGATCATGTTGACTGATTTCGCTGGATATTCCAAACCAGTATATATTCCTGAAGACAATCCTAATCAATTCTCCTTTTACTTTGACACATCTGATAGAAGAGTGTGTAATTTGGCCCCTGAAAGATTTTACAATTCGAGAATAGCTTTAGAACAGACTCAAACCTTTGACGAGAATGATACTTTCAGTGGTAGAAATCAAATCACGGAAGCAATGGATTTGTTCAGCTTGGGTTGTGTTATTGGTGAGCTATACCTTGATGGTGAACCTCTTTTCACATTGTCTGGATTATTTAAGTATATAAAACATGAGTACAGTCCTGATTTATCCGGTATAAATGATACGGAAATCAGGGGAATCGTTTCAAATTTGATTCTGTACTCACCTTCTGATAGAAATCTGGCCGCAAAATTGTTGGGAATGAGTGAAGGCGCTGTCTTTCCTTCTTCATTTTACACATTTCTTTATGATTTCATGACTATTTTAAATGGAAGTCAAGGTTTCACACCCGAAAAAAATGATAAATACGTGACGTCGAGCGATCTACGTATCGACTACATCTATGATAAATTCGAGGCTATTCCACAAAATTTAGGTTTCAATTACAGTGACCTGGTTAGCACTACTCCTGGTTTGAGTTTGAACCTACCTGGGATGCCTAATAATTATAAAATAAAGAAGAGCTCAAACTTCACAAAGTCTAATGACCTGGTGCAATCTGCATTAATTATACTAGATTTCATTTTCTCCCTTATGAATAGCCTTAAACAGCCCTCTTCCAAAATCAAAGCTTGTGAATTAATTGTAGCTTTGAGTGAAAGAGTGACTGATGAATGCAAACTTGATAGATCCTTACCATACCTTTGCAAGTTGATTGACGAGTACAGCGAGAGATCAAGCAAAAAGATTGATAATTTCAAGGGTGTGAATTCCGCCACTACGAAAGAAGAAGAGACACCACAATATAGCAGCTCCAAAGTTGTCATAGTCGCTATCGATTCTATCGTTTCTCTTCTTGCGTCATGTTCGCATATCACCCCATTGAATGTCTCTGTTGTACCTGAATACCTTCTCCCTAAATTAAACGTACTTGCTAGTTCGGATAGTAATACAAAAGAACACGAACTTGTGAAAATAAAGCTAGCTTCGTGCGTTCCTTTGATAGTTCAAATAGCCGACAGATTTTGGATGATGGCAAAAACTTTCAGGGTGAACGATAACATGGACGATGACGTACAGAATCAATTAGTCGTATCACAGACTAGTTTATTAGGAGTTTTTGAGGAAACATCATCTTTGCTACTCACTGACCCTAACCCAAGAGTAAGAACTGCACTAGTAAGTAATATTGAACCACTCTGCAGATTTTTTGGAGTGGACAAAACCAATGATTTAGTTCTTCCTCACTTAATAACGTACCTCAATGATCCAGACACGGAGCTCAAGCTTAAATTCTTAAAATCGATATTATTCCTTGCACCTTATGTTGGTGCTCTCTCATTTGAACAATATCTTCTTCCTTTGTTGATCCAAGCATTAAGCGATGCCGAACAGCTTGTAGTTCTCGCAGTCTTGGAAGTGTTTGTATTTGTCTCACGGAATTTGATAAATCCTATCGTGGAATTCAATACATTGAATATCTATAAAGAACTACTTACGGGAACTATCCATCTTCTATTACACCCTAATGAGTGGATACGTCAATGTGTGCTTGAATTGATATTGGCAATCAATAATAACCTTCTGAATGCTGACAAATTTTGCTTTCTTTATCCTCAAATAAAGTCATATTTGGCTTACGATATCACTACTATCAATTGGGATACTTTGTACCCTTGTGTCTCGAAACCATTGAGTAAGGTTATGTATCAGGTTTTGATGGATTGGGTCGAGTCCGGAACCGAGTCATCATTGTTTTGGAAACAGGAAAATTTGGCCATGATGAGTCCCTCTAAGTATACCACATTTTCTAAAGACTTGGGCAAGTCGATATTTGTTCCTTCAAATTTGAGAGACAATTCTTTTTCCATTCCGAGTAAAGCATCTATTGCTCATCTGTTGATTCCATTAACACATGACGACAAGCAGTGGCTCTTGAAACTAAAAGCAGTGGGATTAGAGGAAAAAGACTTTTGGAAAATCTTCACGTTAAGAGGCTACATTTTGCTGGTATGTCGCAACTTAACTTTGCACCATATTGATAACATTGAATCTTTTTTGGATACCACCAAGGTAGAAATATATCCCCGAAATATATTCTTTGATATAAGTTACAAATCGGAAGTTGTGGCTTCAGTTACCAAGGGATCATCAACCAATGTATCTAGGAATTCGATTGTACAAGCTTCTAAGGAAGAGAGAAGTAATTCCAACTCATTATTGCTTCCCAATATCACCAAGGTGAGCGCATCTATTCAAACCATTGAAGAGAATGTTTTCGGTGAATTGGAGTTGAATACAGATCATAGTCACAAAATTCACAGCAAGAACTCAGAGACACCCGAGGATCAAGTAGCCAGCCACAAGGTAATTAGCACAAGTAACGAAAAAGTCATAATATCGAATGTGAAGCATAGCTATATTGGTCACAATCCCTACATATTAAAGTATTTGGAAAACGTCAATTTTGATTTGTCTGTGAGCTCATTTTCTGAATTTGGAGAATTAATGAAATCCCATCAAATCAAATATAGAGATTGGACTCCTAAAGGGACTTGCGTTTCACAAATAAACAGTAATTCGGACCCTAGTAACCCCGACCCAATAAACTGTGTTGCTGTGAATCCTACATCGGAATTTTTCGTTACAGGAACTGAACTGGGAATCTTGAAAGTTTGGGATACTCACAAACTAGAGAAGAATATTATGTTCAAGAACCCGAGTTTAACTGTTCAGTTCAAAGTCTCTATAAATAACATCAAATTCATAGATAGCAGGGATTCTTTTGCGGTATCAACAACCGATGGGAAAGTGAGTGTATTTCGAATTGATATTTCCAGAGGCAAAAATAAAAGGATATCTAAATATTCAAAACTTATACTTCTCAGAAAACATGAATTTCCGCCAGGCGAATATGTCACCAGTATGCTGTTTGTTGAGACTGCTTTGATATTATGCACATCTAAAGCTCGGATCATTTCATTGAACATAATCACTATGGAACAAGAATTTGTGTTAGAGAACCCATTGATCCACGGAGTTCCTACTGCATTCACTATCGATAAGAAAAAAGGCTGGTTAATAGTAGGCACAAACAAGGGAAGATTATCTCTTTGGGATGTGAGATTCTCAGTATTGTTAAAATCATTTAAAATTGTATCCAAGGACATAGACACTGGATGTGCAATAAAGCAATTAATATTACTTCCATCAAGGTTCAATCCTGAGAAATTACAGTCTACATATTTTGCGGTCATTGGGGGTACATCAAATCTGGACATCACCATATGGAAGGTCCCATCTTTCGAGTGTAGAGAGATGCTATGCTCCTATGCCAAGAATCCTAAGATCAATCAGTATACGATGGAGGAGATAAAGAATGATGCATTGTCTGTCAGTGACATTCTCAGTGATTTAAAGGTTGAATTAGAGCAGGTAACAGCAGAGCAAAATACTGGACCACTGTTATTATGCGATCATCCATCTGGAGTGTATTTGGTTAATTCTGTTGTACCTGGAAGGTTAGTCTTTTGGAGACTTGATGATCTTGAAAAGTCAATCTCATCCGAGAACTTTACATTTAATCGTAACCTCATCAGTCGGAGCGCTGCCTCTACTAATGAAAAGTTACACGGAGATATGATAGCCCAATATTCCAAGTTGGATACAATTACGGACATTTGTTTTGTATCCATTCCGTATGACTTGGTAATCACGGTGGACAGAGGAGGCATCGTAAAAATCGTGGCGTAGGCACGACTGCCAATTTTTATGTTTGCATGTCGCGAATTTCGATGTGGAGCTATCTATTGTAGAACAATTTTAGGTTAAGATATGACTTTTGATGATGCAAAAGGTATGGCTATTGCCATAGAGGAAGCAAAGAGAGGTACGTCATACTCCTGAAGAAAAAACTTTTTCGTATTTTAAATTTCATACTAACGTATTCAGGTATTGAAGAAGGAGGTGTTCCAATAGGTGGTGCATTAATCCTGGAAGATGGTACCGTTTTAGGTCGTGGTCACAATATGAGATTTCAAAAGGGATCTGCTATTCTTCATGGTGAAATGTCAACACTTGAAAGTGCTGGTAGATTACCTGGTTCTACTTACAAGAACTGTACCATGTATACCACTTTATCCCCTTGTAATATGTGCTCCGGTGCTTGCTTGATGTACGGTATAAAACGTGTGGTTTTGGGTGAGAATGAAACCTTTTTGGGTGGCGAAGAATGGCTCAGATCTAATGGGGTTGAAGTTGTCAACGTTAACAACCAGGAGTGTAAAGATATGATGGCCAAGTTCATTGAAGAACGTCCCCAGGACTGGTTCGAAGATATCGGTAAATAGATTATAAGACGCATCACAAATCAGTTAATATATAAGCCATGTAGCATGGAGTGTTATGAACCAAAGAATAAACCTATCGAGCACCTCTCTTACATGGCTGCGCATATGTTTCTCAAATTTTAGTCTCAAATCTTCGATCTTCTAATGGATGAGATTACAGATACTAACTTCATCGACGTTACCAACACAGAAGTCACTAATGATGACCCTTCATTACTCACATTGATTTTAGAGGTAACGCCGTCTGGATGGTATAACATCAAAGAGCAAACTAGCATAATGGCTGTAGTCAAATCCATATTAGTATTTTTGAATGCACATTTATCACTTAATAATTCCAATCAAGTGGCATTTATTCTCAGTACTCCAAATGGCTCAAACTTTCTTTATCCTAACACGGGCCAAGATTATGATCAGATGGGACTGGGTGTCAATGGGTCGGAACAAAACGAGTATCATAACTTAATCGCCAAGGGAATGTACAGACAATTCCGTGAAGTTGATGAATCGGTGCTTGAACAATTAAATACATCAATTGATGACATTGTAAACTCGCCAGAAAAATACTTGGGATCATCCAAGCTATCAGGGGCTTTAAGTTTAGCTTTAACTTACACCAATAGAATGATGAAACTTGATCAGTCCATTTCCACCACCAAAGCATCAGCTATATCTTCAGCTGCCAATATAACAAATAAAGATTCTTCTACTACTGGTGCTTCCTCCTCGGCATCCAACAGCTACGGAACTACAAGAATTAAGTCTAGAATTTTGGTAGTAACACCTAATGACAATGAAGATATCAAGTATATTTCGCTAATGAAAACTATTTTTGGAGCTCAAAAGATGAAGGTTCCCATAGACGTCGCTAAATTGGGTGGAAGAGACTCCCCCTATTTGCAGCAAGCATCCGATGCCACAAATGGAGTTTATTTACACATCGAAAAGCCCCTGGGTATCATTCAAGTATTATGTACTGCATACTTTATAGAGCCTTCTATACGACCTTTGATGATTTTACCCACTAATTCGAATGTGAATTACAGGGCCAGCTGTTTCATTACCGGAAAGTCAGTGGAAATAGGATACGTTTGTTCCGTGTGTTTATGTATCATGAGTGAAATCCCAGAACTGTTTCATTGCCCTACTTGTAATTCTTCTTTTGATGAGAAGCTTCTTGCCAGGCTCAGGAGAAAGCCAGCTGTCAAGAAACGCAAACTCGATAATGGAAAATCTGAAACCCCAGAGCCACAAGCCAATATATAGTTGTGTATTAAAGTATACAATCGTCATATACCTCGATCAATTACACTGAAATTGAAGTCTCTGGGATATCCATGCTTATCAATCATATGAAGTCTTCTTTTTTTCCTGTCTGAACAGAGTTTAGAGCAACCATGGGGCTCTGAGAAGTTGAGACATCGGTATACTTTGAATCCGTGCTCTTTCTTTATAGTGAGAAATGGATCATGATTCTCTTCAATATGTAGACAGAGTATGGAATAGGACGGAAACCGCTTCTTGCATTCTTGACAGATGTGTGCATGATTAGATTGAACATGGAGTTCATACTCAGAATACGTGTCAAATATACGAGGACAGTTATTCACGGTGCAATGGATTTGATTCTTGGAAACTGATTGGGATCTCGCTTCGTCTTGTGATCGTCTTCTCTTTGACATTGTTAAGATTCGCGATGATTCGGTACTATGAAGAGACACAGTAATTACACAAACAGAGTGTTACCATTTACTTATGAAGATACACTCGAAGGGATAAAGGTAAAAGAACTGGGTGTATTTGATTACCTTCAAGCCGTTCGGGAGGAAGCCGGGGACATTTATCGAGGAGAAGACAGCGATAGTGATGATAGTACGATATACTTCAAACAAGGTACCAGCAAAAATTCAGAAGATGGTTCTTTTAATGAATCGTGGAAACAAGAGATATTGAATGATTTCCTCCAAATTAAAGAACAGTTACAGTCCCATATCAGTGCTGGGCCTCCATTTGTTGAATCATGGGAACAGCCCCAATCAGCTACCCAGTGGAGGAAGTATGTTATGGAGAACTCACCTCCTTCATTTCAAATAATACAAAACTTCGACCACGTGACTTGCATGAGACTCCTTGTACTATTCACATCTTGGTTGAGCTCTAAAATTAATGACAACTTCTCCAAATGGATCTACAGTCTACTAATAAAAGTAGACAATGTGTTAGATCACAACGACTGTGCGATAGTACGGGGGCTCGGACAAAAAGCTGCCAAGCTACAGAAGAAGCCACAAACATCAGGTGTTAGGTTCACAGATACGGCAAATTACACTATTGAGTTTATTATAATTTTCGTAAATAAGTACCATCATCAGAGGGATATTTTACCGAACAGGATTACAGCGTAAATTTACGACAAAAAGGAGTCCACATAGCTTGTCGCACTACGAAAGTTTTATCGACAACCAATATGTCTAAAAGAGAAGATTTAGTAGTACCGTACGTAAGTTTATTTGGTATTCCACAATTCCATACTAACATTCAGATACAAACATTTCCCTGCCAAGCCTCGTGGGGATGCGTCCTCTATGATTTCTCAGTCGTTACCTATGGCTGCTATGTTCATGAGAAATAAGTTGTTATCTTGGGCTTCCCTCTTTTTAGCTATTCAGTCTTACTTGAACGAACCAGTCAACAAGCCAAGTAGCCCAGATGAACAAGCATCTCAACCTCCACTTTTGAGAGTCCTTTTTGCTTTTATTTCTTTGGGTACTTGTTACATGGATGTCATCTTTCCGGCCACCAACCCATTGGCTAAGAAGGCTGCTCAAGCTGTTGCTGATGCTACTGCCACCGCTGCTTGATGCAGTCTAACAAACAAGCACGTAAGTTTAGAAAATAAGAAACTAATAGTACAATTAAGTATGTAACTTATATAACCTAATATAATAATACAGTGAAGAAAATACTCTATGGCGTTAGCACTACACTGGATGCTCCGGTATACGATACACTCAATGTACTACCATTTTTATCCCAGCTGATATAAGAAACACCTTGTCCCTTGGTCAGATCCAATGGCGATCCATCAGCTGCAGTTTGGTCAAAAATGCCAGTACATTTTGGCTTACCAGCAGAAACGTCCCAAATAGTTACCCTACTAGTGTCATCACCAAGAGCTAAATATTGACCACTTGGGGAAAGGTCTGCTGTGTATATAGTAGTACCAGTGATTGCTAACTTAGTGTCTAATTTGTAGCACGATCCATCTCTGAAAATATTTACACTGGAGATGGGTGATTCATTCAGCTTGCTCCATATTCTTATAACACCATTGATGGATACAGCAAGAATATCATTTTTGTTGGAATCAGGTAGCCACGAGAGAATTACCAAGGGAAGAACTTTTGGCTCATCAGTTAACACCACAGGCTCGACTGCGCCAGAATTCAGCAGCCAAACTTTTATCAAGTTGTCTGAAGTTGAATATGATGCAAGCAACTTAGATGTTTCATTGAACACTAACTCAGAGGCAGGGCCTTCGTGTCCTTTGAATTCTCCCGTACTTTTGACTTCGGTAAAATCACCAGAAGTTTCTAAAGAGTGTATACGAATAAAATCGTCATGATAAGAAATTGCAAATCTCAGATCTCCTAACCACGTAGCTGTCCAGGTATCAGAAGTATTTGAGGAAGGACAAATAGTTTGAATGAGTTGTAAGTTTGTACCGTTCCAAAGACATACCCTAGAGTTTGAGTCTCCCGTTAGGAAATATTGACCGTTAGGTGACCACTGTATATCTAGAATAACCCCTAGTTTACCCTCACCGGGTTTTACTGTAGCTTTAACGATATTTCTTAAATGTCCGTCAGGCGACCACGAGCTTAAGTCACCCACAGAGTTAGCAGTGGTGATCAAGTTACCCAATGGAGACCATCCCACTGCGGATACGCTACTAATATTCCCGAGGCCTGGGCCCTTGAGAGAAGCAGTTTCGGCTATTTGGCCGTTACTCAAAGCACTAATTAAAAGACTAGAGTCTGATTTGATGTAGGCCAAAACATTAGTCAAAGGATGCCACTTTGACATGAGACTCTGCTCGTACATTATGGATGGTGTCAACACTTTGGTGACGAAGCTTTGAGGTTCTTTATCCACGTCTTGTTCTTCTTTCAATTCAATAGCAGCATTATTTACCAAGAGTTTTTCAGCTACTTTCACAGCCCTTTCTTCGTGTAAAAGAGAACCAAAAAATGTTAATACCTCTGGTCTATCTTTTTCATCCCTTAACTCTGTCTCTGTTAAAGAATAAAGTATACCCTTTTGAACTAAATTAATCAAAAAACCCGGTTCAACTTTAGATAGAATTTGTGAGCTCTGCAGCAGTTCATGTTTCAAAATTTTTGCTTGCTTATCAAAGGCGTATGCAGCAAGGTCATAGCCACTCTCCTGTAGGTATCTATAAACCAAGTAATTAAGTTCAGTGCTGGATAAAGACATTAATTTTTAGTGAAAGATTTTATTTCAGTGCGACTAAGTTTATCAAGGAAACTAAATCAACGAAAGGATGGACTTCAGTACTAAAGCAGCACATCGTAAGAGTAAGGCCCCATGGCAACTACCTGGCGGAGGTAACAAGATTAATAATCCATATGCCAATGCCAACACGGTTCATAATAAACCAGTACAGAGTAATAACAATTCTCTTGAGGTCCCTAATCCGTATGCTCAAACTCAGTCCACTAACAAAAGGACTCGAAGACTAAGTATCCATGCATCGGCATCGGCTGCTGCACACACTAAGAATATGATAGAGACTGCCAACCTCCCTCCAGTACCTCAGTTGCCTAATACCAATGCCACAAGGAGTGAAAACAATGACGATAACACGCTTGCGAATAAGGGAAGAGGATTACTAGATCATTTGGCCAATTCATCTGCAGTGGAGGTTGATGATTATTACAAAGTACTTCTTAAGGACAAGCAATTGATGGAGAGAGATATTAAAAGTAATATCAATGAAAATCAAAGGCATATACTCGAGCTTATGAACGATTTGAAAGACACTCAGGACGAATTGTTGCAACTAAGAATAACAACCAAAGACTTAATGGGTGTTCTAGATGAGTTCAAGGATTCAGCAGAAAGAAGATTGAGCCTTGAAGAAAGACCTTATGAACGTTCACCTTATGGAGGAAAGAAATCTGCTAGAAAAGATCGCTCTTCTATCTTGATTTTAGAGAAAATGTGGGTTACTGAATTACAGTCTTTATTCAAGCATGTTGAAGGAGCGTCGAAATTCATTCAGAGTGCTCCTGGACGTCATTTAATAGCGGAAAGTGGTAGGTGGCTTGAGGTTAACATTGGTAATTGGAAAGCTATTAAAGCTATTCATATATTCGTATTGAATGACATGATATTGATTGCAACAAAGAAATCTCTGACGAGTGCATCTAAAAGCCCAGGTGATAAATCTAGACTACAGGCGGTTCACTGTTGGCCCCTACACGATTTGGACTTGAAGGCTATAGGTGACAAGGGAAGTGAGACAGGCGAAAAAGTTTACCTTATTCAAATCACAGCCAAATCCGTGAGTTATATTTACCAAACCGATAGATACGATCATTTTGTTAAAATAAAAGATGCTCACCAGAAGGCCAAAAGTGAGATGCAACAAAAGGATAGACTACTTGATGTCAGAAGCTCGATTCATGAGGAATTGGAAACTGATGATGAAAAACGGTATCTTCGTGAATCATTAAGAAATTCTGGTGTATTCGATGAAGAGTCTAATGGGAAAAGAAGAAGTGGAAGTCAAAGACATAGTAATGATGTCTTATATCAGGATATCTCTGCTAGAGTGCATTCCAGGAACAGATCACACGATTTCTCAGTGAATGGAAAATTCAACGAATTTTCGAAGGATAATAAAGGTCACTTTTTCAATGAACTCAAAAGAGTCGAGGACAAACTCGATGAAGTGGACGTCGATGTGGCTCATGATGATTTTACAGATGCTGTTGGCCTGCTTAGGTATATAGAGAAGAAGGTCACTACTGTAGAGGATATCGTGGACAGGGCGGAGCCTTTAGATGCTGAAATGGTTGCATCTTTGGATGAGATAAATCTTTTGATTGATGTTATAAAGCTTAAAATTTCCAGTAGAAAGCAAGAAGTCCAACACTCATTAACTTTCAATTTGCAACATAATATTTCAAGACTTAAGACATCGGAGCTTGGGGAAATTCTTGAATTTTTCAATGGTTTCGGAGTTCTAGATAAAGGGATCACTGCATTCTTACGGGCCACCACTTCCAACTTATCCAACATCATCTCCAAATTAGTGGTCACAGTTCAAGGATCTACCAAAGCCGATGTAGGAAACTATTTGTCAAACCTTGTGATAATCTATGTGTCAATCATGAAGAAGACAATTTATGCTTACAAAGAGTGCATATTTCCTTTATTAGAAAGAGACAATGGAAATCAAGTAGATTCTAGTGGATTGATCAACTGGTGTATTGAGGAAGGCAACAAGCTCATAAAGTCCATAAAAAAACAGTTATTAGGTACACTTTTGCTAGAGGAAGACCCAAACGACGAAAATAATAGTAAACTTCTAATCAAAGATGAGCCATTGTTTCAGTCGTTCTTGAATGTGTTGAAGCCACAGCTTGATGATTTAAAATCCGTGGGAATCAATATAGACTACTTGTTTGATGAAATACTCCTGGCTGGCTCATTATTGAGATAAAGATGATAAGTATCAGTGTTATATAGATTTAAGTACCCAAACAAATACTCAGATAGTACCTTGTGTTACATAAGCATCCGTCATAGTGTAGTGCATGCAAGTGCGTAGTTTGGTGTGCGCAGCGGGCCCAAAATTATATCCGATTCTGCCCAAAAGTTTACTGGTCATTCTTTGATACATAGAGGCAGCTACAACCGTGACTACTGAATACCTTTGAGCTTATCGTATCTATGCCGCCAAAATCTAATCTTCCACGACCAGTTCTTCTTGTAAGAAATATAATCTTATTGGTTTCATTTTTCATAGGATGTCTAGCCACTACTTGGACCCAGATCGTATTCTTGTTTCTCCTTGATCTGTACCCAGGTTACAAGCAAGTGATGATAAATCTAACAAAACGCCATTTCCTTCAGATAATGGCGTTTCTCATATCAATTGTGGATCCTACTGAAATATCTATCACATATGACCCTTTAACAATCCCAAAAGATAACTCATTCAAGGAGCTATCGGGGGGAATCCTCTCTACGAGTCTTACACCAAATTCCATAATGATTTCAAACCACCAAATCTATACGGACTGGTTTTATTTGTGGTTTCTTTGTTATACTTCACACTTAGCTGATTATGTGTTCATTATATTAAAGAATGATCTTGCAAAAATCCCAGTTTTGGGTTATGGGATGAAAAATTTCAACTTTATGTTTTTAACTCGTAAGTGGGATACCGATAAATCAAACTTGACTAATCAATTACTTGAAATTGATGCAAATGCTAGGGGCTCAGGACCAGCCTCGGGAGTTAGCCACGTAGCTTCTGCTAACATAACACCTGGCGTAGATGATGTAAAACTTTGGCCAAAACAAAAGATCTCAAGTGATATATATCCATATCAAATTCTCTTATACCCGGAAGGAACGGTACCTTCTGATCGTACTACAAAGAAATCCAAAGAATTTTGTGATACTAATGGATACGAACCTTTAAAACATGTGTTGTTACCTAGAGTTAGGGGCTTGTTTTTAGCTCTCAGGAAATTGAGGGGTACCGTGGAAGTTGTGTACGATATTACTACGGGTTATTCAGGTTTAAAACCAGGTGAATATGGGGAAGATATTTTTACTTTGAAAAAGGTCTTCTTATTTAGTAACGGACCTGAAAAGATAAATTACCACTTCAGAAGTTTTAAGATAGATGAGATACCGCTCGGAGATGATGCAGCTATTGATATAGACGACGTAAAGCCAGAGGATTTACAAAAATTCGAAGAATGGCTTTTCAGGATTTGGCATGAAAAAGATATCCTTATGGATAACTTCTATAAATATGGGAGTTTCGTATCCAATGAAAGTGGTTTAAACACTGTTGAAAAAGTGAATAGTCACACAATCACGGGTAAAGTGAAGCTCAGAAGCGCTCTAGAATTGGTGCCTGTATATGGTACATTGGGTGCCACCATCTTGACCTTATTTTGTGTTTTACGTGTAACTGTAGTTCTCCTCAAGTTAATTTTCTAATCCCAAGTGTGTATGGCCTAGAATGGATAAAATATGATAATAATCGTATATGCCCTTATAATGCACACCCAAATTCGGGTGCGAAATATGGTACAAAAGCAAACCTGCTACACTTTTGAAACAATCTTGAAACACTATCCACACACGTTTAAATAGATGAAAATATATATAACATGGTGTTCATCCCAACGTTCTGCGTGAACCTTTCTCTAGTCAAATATGTTGGGTAGAGTTGTCTCTAGGGCCCCAAGTTTTTTCATCTTTATTTTGCTTTTCATCACTCCCTTTCTCTTAGGGTTCTTACTCTTGAGTTGTTACACAGAGGCGAATGCTTATTCTGGGGTATTCTTAACTAGCTATCAGTTCAATAAGCATGGTTTACTGGCCGTATCTTTTAATGGTACCAATGCCAGTCAGGACGATTTGTCACAATTCGCTATAAAAATTGGTTATATGAGCTTCTGTGTTGATTACAAGGACAATTTATCTTGTACCACTTTCAATAACTTGGAAAAATTGCTGTCATATCCTGTGATAACAGTTGAGACCAAAACAGACGGAACCACTATCGATTTGATAAAACTAGCAGGTAAATTTAACGAGATCTGCTATTCATATATTCTTATGGTAGTATTGATTTTGTGTATTTGTTCATTGTTGCTTCTGTTATGGAACATAGTTCCACTCCTCCCATGGAAGTTTAGTGTGAGAAAGATTTCATTAGGTGTTTCTACCATTAATTCTTTCATTTGGGGTATTGGGGCAATGTTGCAACATGAAGCTACTAAAGCAAACCTAGCCCTTATTCCTTCTGCTTCTTTGAATTTAGTAATAGTTAAAGATGGAAGAAGAGCGGAAGCAATCACTTGGACTGCCTTCACTTTTCTTTTGATAATTACTATTGGCAATGGGTTTATTCTTTTTAGAGAGGTAAAAGCCAAACGAGACATCATTGAAACCAAATTGTACTGACTTGTGAATTTTACAAATATGGTGTGCAAAATATATAGTAACAATGTCCAATATTTATCATGAAGTATTCCAAAACGACCATCTCTCCAAGTCTTCACTAAGACAATTCGTTTTCTAATCGTAGCTTTTGCACTATCAATAGCCCCCCCTCCTTACACGACTATCACGTTGAGATCACGTGAGTAGCACGCGACAAACTCGAAAATTTGGCAGATTCGATTCCCGCTTTTTTTTTCACTTAGAAAAACAATTATTCTCAGTCCGACTACAACACTGAAATGTCCTATAAGACACAACTAGATACATTTGTGTCTAGGCTCAATGATAATGCTGACTACAAAGAGGCACACTCAGTATTGAGCGAACTTTTAGACGTGATTGAAACGTTTAATGGAGCTGCCGAATATGAATACTTTCTATCAAACTTGGTACCAATATTTTTAAAATATTTAGAGGAAGTTCCAATCGTTTGTAATTCCCAAGCACCTGAACAAAAGCTTAGAAATTCAATTCTTGAGCTAATTCACAGATCACCCATGAATGAAATATTTCAACCTTACTCCCCCCAAATTCTTGATGGTTTAACCAAGATTTTAATAGATGAAAATGAAGATAATGGTGTATTGTGTATGAAAATTATTACGAGTCTACACAAAGCCTATAAAGCCAATCTTTCTGAGCAAGCTCAAGGATTCGTAGAAATTATTTCCACAATTTATGACAACATGCCTGAGACTGTATCCAGTATTTTCAGTGCTAATTCTTCTAATTCACCGTCTCAAGATTCTGAAAAAGAGATGTCCCCTGCAGCATTTGGTGATGAGGGTTCGTCCAAAACATTGAACAAGGCTATGTACTCATTCAAAACCTTGGCAGAATGTCCTATCACAATGGTATCATTATACTCGTCTTATAAAGATTTGGTGCAATCATCTTTGGGAACCTTTTTACCAAAAATAGTTGATCTCTTGACATTACAAGTTGAACAACAGAAGACATACAGAGAAAGCTCCAACAATGAAAGCAAAATTGTCACGTCTATTTCCCCAGATATCAAAAATAGACAAGCCTATAGTGATTTTATTTTGGGTCAAGTCAAGGCAGCGTCTTTCTTAGCTTATGTATTTATTAGAGGCTATGCTAACCAACACTTACAAGCAGGACAGGCAAAATTGGTTCCAGATGTAATACTAAGATTATTGCAAGATTGCCCAGCAGAATTGTCAGTGGCTAGAAAAGAGCTCTTGCATGCAACGAGGCATATTTTGTCTACGCCATTCAGATCTCAATTCATTCCAAAAATTGAATTGTTGTTCGATGAAAAGATTTTGATTGGTGAAGGTTTAACTGCATTCGAAACTTTGAGACCATTGGCTTACTCCACTGTTGCGGATTTTATTCATAATGTGAGAAATGAGTTGACACCCAAACAAATTTGGTTGACAGTATCCATATATTGTGATTTATTGAAGGATGATAGTTTAGCATTGACAGTCCAAATCATGAGTGCAAAGCTCTTACTAAATTTGGTTGAAAGAATCATGAAGATTCCGAATAAGATGGAAGGTCGTCAATTGTTCATGATCATAATCGATGCTTATGCAAAAAGGTTCCATTATTTAAATAGGAAATTTGATCACATCATGAGAGTTCATCATGAATTTGAAAAGAATCATGCCAAGAAAGAGGAAGAATCAAAAAAGGCTATTTCAAGATATTCTTCTAAAAGATCATTGGAGGAAGAGCCCATCAAGACGGGTAAACTTCTACAAAATGGCGAATCTAAAAAGAAAGCAGAAACGGAAGGTGATATCGAGATGGTCGATGAGAATGATATTTCAAGAGACGAAGGTGACAACAAAATCATCAATGAGACCGATGCAGCTATAGACATGTTTAACATAGATTCTTTCTCCCCTATCAATAGTTCAACCTCAACTGTGAACTCAGATATGTTGAAGGATGCAAGATATTTATTCAGAACTTTAATGACCTTCTTGAAGTCTGTTATATTTGGTTTAAAAAGCTGCAATCCACCAGTACCTCCCCAACCAACGGCCTCTGATCCTAAAAATGGTGGTCAGACTGTCAACTATGATAAATGGAATGAGTCAGCAAAGATAACCTCTTTTGAAGAAGTTAATATATTGAGAGAGTTGTTCAGAAGTGGTATTAGCTGTCTCAGGTTTTTTTCTATTTCAAAGAGTAAAGTGAGTACCGCAACGAAGGTCGTTGATTTTACGGGTGGAGGTCCAAATCTCCCTATTACATCTTCCAAAGAAGAAAAAGATTTAATGGAAATTTTTGCAACTATTTTCATTCACATTGATCCTGCTTCTTTCAACGAAATTGTGGGTTCGGAATTACCTTTCCTATTTGATTCCATGTTAGAAAATGCTGCTTTATTACACTTGCCACAATTCTTTTTGGCATCTGAGATAACATCTGCTAATTTTTCAGGCTTAATGATATCTTTCACAAGAACAAAGTTAGGTGAGTTGGGTGAAATGGATCTAGTCAAGTCCAATATTTTGATAAGGTTGTTTAAGCTATGTTTCATGTCTGTTAACCTATTTCCAACTACTAATGAAGCAGTGATATTGCCCCATTTGAACCATTTAATCTTAGAATCTTTGAGATTGTCAACATCAGCTGAAGAGCCTATAGCATATGCATACTTGGTCAGAATCCTTTTCAGAAGTATTAGTGGTGGCAGGTTTGAAAGTCTATATAAGGAAATAATGCCGATTTTACCAATATTACTCGAGAGTCTCAACAAGATGATTGCAAATGCTCGTCGTTCATATGAAAGAGATATTTATGTCGAATTATGTTTGACCGTTCCAGTCCGTTTATCTGTGCTCGTACCACACTTGAACTACTTGACAAGACCTTTGGTACATGCTTTGAATGGTTCTCAAGAGTTGGTAAGTCAAGGTTTAAGAACTTTCGAGCTTTGCGTTGATAACTTGACTGCTGAATACTTTGATCCCATGATTGAACCAGTAATTGACGAAATAATGACGGCCCTTTGGAAACACTTAGAACCAGTACCTTACCATCATCAGCACTCACACACAGCCATCAGAATTCTTGGTAAGCTAGGTGGAAGGAATCATAAGCATTTTAAACCCTACAACAAATTGAAATCTCAGTCGGCTTTGGACCAAGAAGTGAAGGCATTGTTCCTGATCCACGGTTTGGATAATGATGTTCCAGTCTCAATCACACCTGGTGTAGAGTCAGCCATTAAGTTATTAGAAGACTCAAGAATCAAACTTCACTATAGAATCAGTGCGTTCAAGTATTTGACGTCTATTTTCAAATTACTTGTCGATACAACTCCAATTCCCGATAACTTTCCTAGTTATGTTTCACAATGTGTGGAACTCCTAAAGGGTGACAAGATTGATGAAAGCGTGGAATTAGAAGAGTCAAATGTCAAGAATGCTAATAAGTTGGATATTCAACAAGAGTTATTCAGCAGGTTACTTGAAGTCCTCTTCTTTTCTGTTAGTATACCGGAATTGAAGGAAGAAGCTAGTAAATTGATCGATGGAATGACCACTCATTTCACTTTGACTTACCTCAGAGTCTCCGTTGTCGATAGAATCCGGAAAGAACGTCCATTCTCTGTCAAAGACAAAGAAGGAAAAGTTTATATCAGTGAAAATGCGTTCTTGAACGCATTGAATTATGCATTAAGTTTTTGGGATAAAGAAGTTAGAAACAAAGGTATTGAAACGATCAAGCTCATTGACTCTACTACCGTTGCCCTTTTCGGATCCAGCGAAGATGCTTTGCACTCTCCATTCTTCAGAAATATTTTTTATAGATTCACCCATTGTTGTTACAGTGAATTTTATTACACGAAACTCTGTGGTGTTTTGGGGCTCAAAACTTTGATTGATGATTTGTCTATTCCGACTTCATGGTTTGCTAAACGCCAATTTGAATTGGTACGCTCTATATTCTTTATTGCTAGGGATACTCCAAACACTGCTCCACTGAACGTTCGAATGTTAGCCGAAGACTTAGTTCTCAAAGTTCTCCGTGAATGCAACGCCGGTGTCACCAAGGATACATTGTTAGAAAAGCCATTCCAAACAATTGCTGGTGCTTTGGTTTATGATTTAGCAAGTTCGAATCCACATGTGAGGGAGTTGTCCAAGAAGTCGTTGCAGGCTTTATCTGAAACGACTAATGTTCCTATTGCAACCATAATTGGACCTTGTAAACAATTATTGTTAACTCCAATTTTCGGAAAACCTCTCAGGGCTTTACCATTTCCAATGCAAATTGGGAATATTGATGCAATAACATTCTGCTTGAACCTTGACAAAACTTTCTTGACTTTTAATGAAGAATTGAATAGGCTCCTTTTCGAAGCTTTGGTCTTAGTGGATGCTGAGGATGAGTCATTGGCAAATGTTCATAGGCTACTGGAGCACAGGACTTCTAAGCAATTAATTGAATTAAGGGTGGTTTGTATCAAGTTGTTATCTCTTGCTTTAACAAGACCAGACTTTTCGTTGAGTTCAGCTCCTGAAGCAAGAATAAAAATTTTGGGGGTCTTTTTCAAAGCTCTTTGTAATAAATCCACTGAAATTATCCATGCTGCTTATTTAGGATTGAAATCTAGTCTTCTGGGAAATGCCAAATTACCAAAGGATCTCCTTCAGAATGGTCTCAGACCAATGTTGATGAACTTATCAGATCACAAGAAATTGACCGTCTCAGGTCTTGAAGCGCTTGCTAAACTTTTGGAATTATTAATCTACTATTTTAGGGTGGAAATTGGTCTTAAGTTGCTGGATCACTTGATGGCCTGGGCCCAAATTAATACACTTAGACAAATATCAAGTCAAGACTTGGAGAATAATCATACTGTTAAGATTGTGATTGCTATTTTAAATATCTTCCATCTTTTACCATCAAAGGCGTATACTTTCATGGAGGACATTGTTAACACTCTTCAATATTTGGAGGGGCATTTAGATCGTCATCAAAACTCTCCATTTAGAGCTCCGGTTGCCAAGTTTTTAAACCGCTTCTCAGAGAACACACTTGAATACTTCACCAAAAATTACAAAAATAGAAAATTGGGTAACATGCTTGCCCATTTCGTCGGTATTCCTGACTGCACTGACTTGAGAGCTATGGTCAAAGAAAAGTTCATTGATATTACAGAAGATGTCATCTCGGAAACCGACTACGAGATCAAAGTCGTCAAATTTGCTAACACAGTTGATGTCTTGCAATCAATAAGTGAGAATGATAGTGAGTGGTTCAATCAACAAAGGGAGTTAATCTTGAAGCTTTTTAGTTTGGCTAAAAACGTTTACATCAGGGGAGATGCTGAAGCCTCTTCTGCATATTTTCAATCTGATCAAGCTATAACTAAGATTGAATTGCTCTTGATAAAATTCATGAAGCAAAACCCTACGGAAACTGACATTTTGTTCATTTTTACCGAAGAAATATTGGCTTTAAGGAAAAGAGTTCCAACACTGGTTGAAGACTTCATTTTCGATGAAGTTGTATCCTCTGATGATATTGATTTCAGAATTACATATCTAGAGAAGTGCACCGAATTCATACTGAATTCAGAATCTAATTTGAAGACTAAGATATTTGTCTTGAAGAAGATATTGAATCCTATCATCATGTTGGAGACTAAAAGAACCAATAGCATAGGAGCTTTATTCAAGAGTAACAAGTCTCCAGTTTGGTTGGAATCCATTTGTAATAATATCTGGAGATCAAATAATGACATTATTACTAGTCACACTTCTGGAAGATTAGACAGATATAGGTACCAGCTTTTGGAGACCACAGCTATTTTACTTAAATGGGGTTCTGAGTACATCAAAGATTACCGTAAGGATATAATCAAGTTCAGTTGGAATTATATCAAACTAGAAGACAATATTACCAAACAGGTAGCCTACGTCACCACGTCGTACTTCATTTCAGCTTATGAAACTCCAAGTAAGCTTGCGACTCAAGTTTTTGTGGCCCTTCTTAGAACACACCAGACTGACTCAAGACATCTCGTGAAGCAAGCCTTGGATATTCTTGCTCCTGTTATGCCAGAGAGAGTCGAAGGCGATTCCAGTTTGAGTTGGTTGAAATGGCCACGTAGAGTTATATCTGAGGATGGATTCAATGTTACCCAAGTACTAAATGTCTACCAGTTCATTGTACAACATCCTGACATATTCTATGTCGCTAGGGAGCACTTTATTTCAAACATTATCACGGCTATGGGTAAATTGACTATTTTGGCTAACCCTGCTGTGGAGAATCAGGTGCTTGCGATCGAATTGGCTGAGTTGATTTTGAATTGGGAGAGAAGGGCCAAAGAACTAGGCAATCCTCTCAACGAAAACACTGAAAATGAGGGAAAACTTTCAAATGATGATGATTTCAAGACATCACCTGCTTACGCGGTGCCTTTGGGAGAGAAAGAAGCTTGTGTCACCTTCTTGATTCGTTACGTTTGCATCAGCCCTCAAAGGGCATCGGAAAGTGAGCTCGGTCAAAGAGCTTTGGGTATTTTGAGTGACCTTTTGAGTCCTGAACTTTGGCAAAATGTTGCAGTCAAATTGAGTTTTTTCGAAAAGTTTTTGCTTTCTAATGATTTGAATAGCTCTAATCTATTAGGTTACTGTTTGAATGCCTTGGAAGTGTTGGGAGTTGTATTAGAATGGAAGTCATCGGAGTGGATTTTGAAAAATATAGCCTATTTCCACAAGTTGCTCGAGAAGTGTGTTAAATCAGATAACCACGACATTCAGGAGGCTTTACAAAGAGTTTTGAGAACAATTTTGCAAGCCATCAATGATGAACGAAAAAATGAATCCGTTGAAGATTTGGGAAGCGAAGCAAAAGATTTTGTTGACCTCTTGGTCACTACTTTATCGGAAGACTTAAATGAAATGCCGTCCGTTGCTGCTGGTGTTACGTTGTCATGGACGTTGTCCAACTATATGCCTAACACTTTGGATCCTCTCTTACCTCTCATCATGAAAACTTTGAATAAGTTGTGTAAAGACCATATTACCATTACACATCAAGGATCCCAATCATCTTCTGGAGACTCCTCTAACGAGTCGGAAGCTAAGATGACCACAAGATTGTTAGAAAGAATTTTGAACTTGTCATCCAAGAGAATTTCAAGTCTTGGTGACCAAAGACGTATATTTTTATCATTGCTTGCTCAATTGATTGAAAGATCTTTAGATAAAGATACATTGGAGAAGATCATTAAAATTGTGAAGGGTTGGGTATTTTCTCACAAGGACTTGTTCCCTACAACCAAAGAAAAAGCTGCTATACTCGCTAAAATGATGGTATTCGAAATCAGAGGCGAGCCAACCCTTTCGAAGGAGTTCTACCAGATTATTGTAGACATTTTTGAGGATCCCACCTTCAGTAATACGGAACTCACTGTAAGAATGGAACAACCATTTTTGGTTGGAACCAGATCTGCGGATGTCTCAATTCGTCACAAATTGATGTCTTTATTGAATAAGAGTTTAGAGAAGGATATCAATAAGAGACTATATTATGTTATCAGAGAACAGAATTGGGAGTATTTAGCTGACTACTCATGGTTAAATCAAGCTTTACAGCTACTATATGGTTCGTTCGATGGTGAAAAGAAATTGAAACTTGTTGAAGGTGAGTGCCAGCTGGCACCCTTAGACTCTTATCCATTTGCAATCAACGATGAGATGGAGGTTGATGCTAGTGAAGATTTAGGTGACATTATTGCCAAACACAATGAGTTTTTGAGGGACATTTCTGATTTGAAGGCAAGCTCTATTATTGCCCCTTTAACTGATATGTTTTACCAAAGTAGTGAAACTGTGCATAAAGCGTGGTCTACAGTTTTCCCTGTAGCATTTAAGTCTATTCCAAGAGCTGAACATCTTGATTTCACAAGGTTCTTGGTAGTTTTACTATCCAAAGACTACCATACCCGTCAAATAGATAGTAGACCAAATGTTGTCCAGTCTTTGTTGGAGGGTATCTCTAAATGTAAAGAGCTTCAATTACCACCATTTGCTGTTGAGAACCTCGCTTCTAACTTCAATGCTTGGGCTCATGGTATTCGAATATTAGAAAACATCGAAGAACAATCACTTCACGGTAATGCCGAGGTACGTGAAGTTACTCAGGATGCCCTTGCTAAGTTATTCGCCACATTGAAAGAAGATGACATGTTCTATGGTTTGTGGAGAAGAAGAGCTAAGTATTCTGAGACTATTTCTGCTTTGTCTTTTGAGCAGATTGGTCTTTGGGATAAGGCCCAACAACTATATGAATCCGCGCAGATTAAGGCCAGAAGTGGAGCTCTTCCATACGGGGAATCTGAATACGCTCTTTGGGAAGATCACTGGATTTTGTGTACTGAAAAGCTTCAACACTGGGACATTCTTACGGAGCTCGCTAAGCATGAAGGGTTCTCAGACCTTCTCCTAGAATGCGGTTGGAGAGTCGCCGACTGGAATGCTGACCGTGAAACTTTAGAGCAAACAGTAAAGAGTGTTATGGATGTTGCTACACCAAGAAGACAAGTATTTGAGACTTTCTTGTGCTTACAAGGTTTCGGTCAACAACGCCAATCCTTACAGGACTTGTCTAAATTATGCGATGAAGGTATTCAATTGGCTCTTAGAAAATGGCACGGATTACCAATTAAGTTCAACAATGCTCATATCCCACTATTGCATACATTCCAGCAGTATGTTGAATTCATGGAAGCAAGTCAAGTATATGCCAGTCTTGTTTCAACTACTGCCCAAAACTTGGACGTAAAATCTCAAGATTTGAAACGTGTTTTGCAAGTATGGCGGGAAAGATTGCCAAATATCTGGGATGATATAAATATATGGAACGATTTGATCACTTGGAGGCAGCATGCGTTCCTGGTGATTAACGAGGTGTACATGCCATTCATTCCCGTACTTCAACAGTCGAATTCTGGAGGTAATGCCAACTCCTATGCTTATAGGGGATTCCATGAAATTGCCTGGGTCATCAACAGATTTGCTCATGTTGCAAGGAAGCATGGTATGGCAGAAGTTTGTATCAATCAGCTAACCAAAATCTATCAACTTCCTAATATTGAAATTCAAGAAGCTTTCTTAAAGTTGAAGGAGCAAGTCAAATGCCACTATCAAAATCCTAATGAACTCAACAATGGTTTGGATGTTATTAGCAATACCAACTTGGTTTACTTTGCCACACAACAAAAGGCCGAGTTCTTTACTTTAAAGGGGATGTTTTTGAATAAGTTGAATCAAAAGGATGAAGCAAACAAAGCATTTGCTACCTCGGTACAAATTGACCTTAATTTGCCAAAGGCATGGGCTGAATGGGGTGCATTCAATGATCGTCGCTTCAAAGAGAACCCTAGCGATATGGTTTATGCCAACAATGCTATAAGCTGTTACTTGCAAGCCGCCGGATTGTACAAGAATGGTAAGACCAGAAAACTACTCACAAGAGTTCTTTGGCTCATTAGTTTGGATGACAATTCTGGTACTTTGTCTCAGGCATTTGAGAACTTCAAGGGTGAAGTTCCTGTTTGGTATTGGATAACATTCATTCCCCAATTACTCTCTGCTTTATCTCATAAAGAGGCTGGTTTGGCTAGACAAGTATTAATCCGCATTGCTAAGAGCTACCCTCAAGCTTTGCATTTCCATCTTCGTACTACCAAGGAGGATTTTGCTGCCAAACAGAGACAGTTTGTTGAAATGTCAAAAGCAAAAGCTAATGATGGTAAACCTGAAATGGTCAAGGAAGTAAATGAAGAGAAGGGTGAAGAACCCTCAAAGGGTGACGAAAATAAGACCGAACAGAAAGAGACTGACGTAAATTCAGATGCTATGGATGAAGATGGGGCTGAATCCAGCGAAGATGCTAAGAAAGAGGAAGATAAAGAAGGAGTCGTAGAAGAAGATGAAGATCAAGAAGGAGAAGGAAAAGGAGAAGGAAAAGGAGAAGGAAAAGGAGAAGGAGAAGGAGAAGTCGAAGGAGAAGGAGAAGGAGAGGAAGAAGGAGAGGGAGAAGGAGAAGGAGACGGAAAGGAAGATGGAAAAGAAGAAAGAGAAGGAGAAGGAGAAGGAGAAGGTGAGAAAGCAACAAATGGAGAGGCCAAAGATTCGAAGACACCCGTTAGGACTAGAAAGTCCTGGGAACACGTTGACGAGATCATGGGTATACTTAAAACCGCTTACCCACTTCTTGCACTTTCTTTAGAATCCTTGGTAGATCAAATCAATCAAAGATTCAAGTGTACTGCCGACGAAGATGCCTACAGGTTGAGTGTAGCTTTGCTAAACGATGGCGTTCAGTATCTCAACAGGCTCGGTAATCCTAGAGATGATGCTAAGTTACCACCGGTGACAGAGGCTAATATCACGAGATTTGCCGAAACAGTTCTTCCTAAACAAATAAGGACTGAGTTTGAAAAGGATCTTGTCTCGGAAAAGCCTAATCTTGAAACTTATATCATCAAGTTACGTAAATGGCGTGATAGACTAGAGGATAAACTTGATAGAAGATTCCAAGAGATTAATCTTGAGAACCTTTGCCCTCATCTAAGTGAATTCCATCATCAGAAATTTGAAGATATTGAAGTTCCAGGTCAATATCTTTTGAACAAAGATAACAGCAGCCATTTCGTCAAGATCGATAGATTCTTACCAACCATTGATCTTGTCAGAGGAACAAATGCATGCTACAAGCGTTTGAGAATTAGAGGTCACGATGGCAGTCAGCATGTGTTTGCTGTTCAATTTCCTGCTGCACGTCATTGTAGACGTGAAGAGTCACTTTTCCAACTTTTCCGTGTATTTGGCGACACATTATCCAGAAAAGTGGAAACCAGACGTCACAACATTCTGTTCACGTTGCCTATTGCTGTACCACTTTCACCTCATATTCGTATCATCAACGATGAGCCAACTGATATCTCACTTCAAAAGATTTACGAGGATTACTGTCGCAGTACTGGAAAGAATCGTGATGAGCCTTTTATTTACACCATTGAAAAGTTGCGTGCTGCTTTTGATCCTCGCTTGCCCAAGCCTGAAATCATGAGTATAAGAGTGGAAATTTTAAGTGCCATTCAGACTCTTTTGGTTCCTTCCACCGTTCTAAAGAATTATTTTATGGACAATTATCCACTTTTCGAAGACTTTTGGTTGTTCCGTAAACAATTCACTTCTCAGTATGCTTCTTTTATATTTATGACTTACATGATTTGCGTCAATACGAGGCAGCCACAAAAGATTCATGTGAATAGAAGCTCAGGGAACGTTTGGACATCTGATATGCTTCCATGTAAGATTGCAAGTAAGAATGCATCATTAGATACCTCCCAAGGAGGAAGAGCCGCGCCATTATTCTACAATGCCGAATTAGTTCCTTTCCGTCTTACTCCAAATATTCAAAAGTTGATTGGAGAAACTGGAATGGAAGGTATTCTCTCAGTGCACATTTTAGCTATCGCTAGAGCATTGACTGAACCTGAATCTGACTTGGAGCAATATTTGACTTTGTTCGTTCGTGATGAAGTAATCACTTGGTGTAGCCAACAAGATCCACCTCGCTCGATTCCACAAGACAAGCAATTAAAAGAAATTGTCCGTGTCAATGTGGATATTATTATAAAGAGGGTACTGTCTGTTGGACACATTTCATCTGGTCCAACAGTTGCTACTCAAAATGTTTTAGAATTAATATCACAAGCTGTAAATCCAAGGAACTTGGCAGCTGCTGATACTTTATGGATGGCATACTTTTGAAGTGTGCCTAAGTATTATTTGTATAAGAATTAATTATGTACTTCAATATTCTTTGTTCATTAGACCTTTCCATAGTATTCTGAAAGGGAACTTCTCAAGATTGATTCATCTAAAGTGGTACCAGAAAGATCGGTCCCTGTACTACTGGATGAATCATGCTTTTGTTCAGAAGTAGCCAACATTTTGTAAATTACTATAGCAGTGATAGCAATCCAGGCAACAGTCATGGTGTGAATCCCTAATGTAATACCTGCAATAGTTTGAACATAATGGGTTACATCTACTTCGTTAACTTTCCGCTCCATGGGGGAATATTGATACAGATACATGCTTTCGGTATTAAAACAAACTACCACTACAGTTATGCATAAACACAATCCTCCTAATTGCAAGAGTCCAGCAATTGAGAGAAACTTCCAGGAATTAGGGACTGGTTTTTCAATAGCATTAAATGGAAATAAAGCACCACAAACAACAAACTTAACGTTAGTAAATGTTAAAAGGTAGTTGTTCAGTATTGAAACATACCAATGCTGCGTTGTAAATACACGAAACTAAGACAAGGCCTGGCCTGTCATAAATATTTTCAAAAGGGACAGCTGCAAAAATACACAAATACTGTAAGGCAAGGAAGACCAAGTAAACAACGAGACATGCTTTGACATTTTCAAGAGCATTGGTTTCTAGGACAGTAGAATTTGACACAGGGGACTGGCCGTGTGTGGGGCTGTATGGTTCAGAAGCTTGATATCTCTTTTGTATGTTCTTAGACATGGCAGAGAGGATGTTAGAAATGGCTGCAAAATGATCGCGAGACACTATATATTCACAACCGGCGATTTGGGCACTTGCAGCCGAACAACAGATTTGAAAACTTACAACAAATTGCCTAAACTCCAAGAGACATAAAACCTATGAAAAGTGATATTACTATTTTAAGTCAGCACAGTGTGTATGTAATCTATTTCCTTGGGGTTGGAGGAACAAAGGGGGCATCAGGCTTTTGCGTCACAAGCCTATTATATACACCCCTTTCGAACCTTGGAAATATCTTTTGAGACTCCTCCACACCTTCACTCAACCATAATCCCCAAGAGCCCATCATGTTAGCCATCAACACATCCGTAAAAAGTCTATCACCTACAACAATAATTTCGTTGGGGTTTTCGATGCCTTGAGCCTTGAAATAATCAAGAATCTCATGGGAACAGCCTGGCTTTTTAGTAGGGTGTCTCAAAACAGTCACGCCAGTATCTTTTTCTAATTTGAGGGCCTGTTGATAATTTGCATCATCATTGGTTCCGGCAGAATTACTAACAATCAAGATATGTTCTTTTGGATAAGTTTCCTGGAGTTTTTTCCAAGTGGTCTGAAGTTAGTAATAGTTGTGAGTACAATTAAGAACAATGCATACCTCATAATCAGGCCATACCTTATCATCATGGTCTTTTGCAAAACAGTTGTCTTTGTCAAGAACAATTCCCTTTATTACTACATCATCGTGGCCAGGTATTTTGAAAGGTATTGGGATTTTGTCGAAAGAGGCCACGACAAGATGGGGTAAACAGAGGGAAGGATTGGCGAAGAGTCGAGACACATTCAAGGTTGCACTGACATTGAACATGATGATATAAACGTGTTTATTATCGCAAGTCTCCGGGTAAGGTGAGTAATTCTCAAAGTTTTTTCAATAGACGCTATCAGCACCAATATAATAGCATGCCTGATATTCCGATGAAGTCCAGAGTTGGAAGAGGTAAGAATCTTGGGAAGAAGATTGACCGGAAAAACGGGATCAAGTCATCGGAAGAATCCGAAGATACTGAAAATATAGATGAGTTTAGGCAATGTATGATTTGTGCTGAAAAAATTGTGTACGCAGCTTACACACCGTGTCACCACAAGTCTTGCCACAAATGTTGTCTTAGGCAGAGAATCTTGTATGAGAAACAAAACTGTCTTGTTTGTAGAACTAACAACGAAACGGTCGTAATATCCTTAAACCTGGAGAAGGATTATACTGATTTCTCACTAGCAAATTTGACTGCATCCGATGAAAAACACCACATCTCTTATACTTCTGAGTCTATAAAACAAGCATGTTTAAATCTAAGTGAATATCGATGTTCAGTAAAGGGATGTGGCGCTATTTTTGAAAACTTTAAAGAACTTCAAGATCATACAAAGCTGGAACATAATAAATTTTTCTGCTTAATTTGTTACAATAACAAAAAGGCATTTATCAGTGAGTTACCCCTATACCACTATAAATCACTTCAAAACCATCAGGTAAATGGAGATGAAAAAGGTTTTAAGGGCCACCCAGCCTGTAAATATTGTTCGAAAAAAAGGTTCTATTCAGAAGATGAGTTGAATGTTCATATTAGGGACAGCCATGAGAGGTGTTACATTTGTGACCAGGATACGCCGACAAACGCCTCTTACTATAGAAATTACAACGAGCTTTATGGACATTTCAAAGCTGACCACTACGTATGCAGCGTTCAATCTTGTTTGGATAAAAAATTTGTTGTGTTCAGAGACGATCTAGATTTAACAGCTCATATGTTGAAGGAGCATGGATCCATTACTGGTGCCAATAACAGGGTGATACTTGGTGCTGGTAGGGCATACCAGTCTCAGCTCTCCACTTTTGCTAGACCTAGAAGGGTATCAGACAATACTGAAAGTTCAGACAGTCATGACGTAAAGAAAATGAGATTAGAAGAAAGAGCTAAACATTACTTGGAATATGACGTTGAAAGGATGAACGAATTTTTGAAATACAATAACCAATATAAATCTGGATCACTAGCTGCCGACGTCCTTGTTAAGACTTATAAAAAGCTTTTTGTAAAGCAAAAATCCGAAGAGATTGGAATACTTTTGACTGAATTGGCAGAGCTATACCCCGAGGAAAATACTAAACGTCAGCATTTAAAGGAAGCTGTAGAGGCACTAGCTAGAAATTCAAAAGACTCTGATTTTCCCATTCTAGGTGGAAGGTTACTGGATTCCACTGTTAATTTACATGGTTGGGGTTCCTCATCTAGTAGCAGAAACTCATCTACTGAAAAGTTTCCAGCATTACCCAAACCAAAAGCACCAAGTAGTTCAAGAACAGTTGTCAACAATAACCAACAAATAAGATACACAACTGTCACTAGAACCCTGCCTGTACCTACTAAACCTGTTAGTATTCATAACTTCAATAACGACTCAAGTTTCAAGCCCACATATCTTGAAGCATCACCATCATCATCATCATCACCATCCAGGTCCAACGTATCAAGCCCATCTAATAGTAGAGCCATACCTGAATCAAAGTTTCCAGCTCTCGAAAAAAAGACAACTAAGAAGGTATTTCCTAGAGTGAACCCTGTGACTGTGTCACCAGCTTCTCAATGGGGGATACCTAAACTAGAAATCAAGCCCGTAGTAGATGATGACTGGGGCATACAAATCAAAGACAAGAGGAAACAGAAACAAAGGAAGTGAATCCTGTAGTGTAAATAGGTAAATACACGAGGTATCAATATCGGTACACCCACTACCCATTATCTCATTTTGAGATTCCGAAATGTGCTGAAATCTATCTCTTACAAATCAATCAAGTGATGAACAGCGCAAAGTATTTGGGGAGACTTAAATGTGGCACTAGAAATGGTGCGTCTTTTATTCCGGTTTCCAGAAAGGCGTTACCTCTTTTTACAAGGAGCGGCAGAAATAGCACCAGATCAGGAATTCTCACTAGATCATATAGTACTGATAATAAAACTGCTTCCTTTAAAGTGGATGATCCTCAACTTATGATTGCCTTCACATGTAAAAAGTGTGACACCAGATCATCTCACACATTCTCGAAGCAAGCATATACAAAAGGGACTGTGGCAATTCAATGTCCAGGTTGCAAAAACAGACATTTGATTGCAGACAATCTTAAAATTTTTAAAGACAACCAATTTAACCTAGAAGATATATTAAGGGCCAAAGGTGAATCCGTTTCCACTTCTACAGAGGACTTAGTCTTTGATGATATCCCTGAGAGCTTAAGAAATAAAATTGGGCATCATGCAAAAGATGCACCCGAAGAGTTTCAGAGAAGAGTTGAAGCAGAAAACAATTTTCTTCCAGGAGGAGTAGGAAAGGAATTAGGAAAGGGAAAAAAAAAGTAAGGTCTTCAAGTATGTAGATGTGTATACGTTGTAAATAGCTTTTTGAAATGGACTCGACTGTTTCGCGTTCTTAATTTTCCACTATGTATCTTAGATCCAGCGTGAGAGCCAAGTTCTTGCAGCTTCGTTCCTCAAGGCTTGCAGGCTCAGTTCATCCTCTGAATTCCCTCAGATTCAACTCCAGTAGCGCTGAACTCTTCCAGAGATATAAGGAGAAATTGAATGCTAAAGCTCAGATCTTAGGCTATAAAGATGCCAATGATATGAATGAACGGATGAAAGATGAAATAGAGAATAGAAAAAAGGACTTGAATGTTATTGACCCACTCAAAGACTTGGAAGGCTTTGAGCAGGAGCAAGCTGATAAAATGAGATCAAATTTGAAAAATCACCAGATTAAAGTCAGATCCCCAGTGTCTAAAGATGCCCCACCAACTCCTTATAAAACTTTGAACTCATTCATCGATGTGGAAAAGATACAAAACTTGAACCTGAAGGAAGTTGAATTGATTTGGAGAGCTAGATTCCAGAAAGATGAAAGATCAATAGTAGGTATTTTGTCAGCCACCCAGTTTTCTCAAATGTACGCTTTAGGGTTCAAATACAGAACTTTTGTTCTACCATTACCTAAAGAGAATGGAGGCTATGAGATGCATTTTGTACAATGGGCTTTTGTGGGACCAGAAACTACCCACTGTATGCTTACCACATTAGCTGAATACAAACTCCACAAAGAATACGCTAAGCCTCACACCACCTTGATGTTCCACCAAGAGTTGGCACAAACTAAAGATATTGTATTAATGAACTCTCATGTAGAGAAAGAATCAAATTTGTCGCTCCAAGAAGCTCATTTGCTCATCTTGAATATCCAGAGATTCTACGGTGCAATGAACAGCACATCGTTCACGAAGTTACAACTTTTAGAAAGTTTTAATAAAGGAAATGAAGAGTTTGATATGGACAAGTTGATCGAAGAAGCTACTTCTTTTCAGTAAATGCTTGTATATACGGTTACAATGAGAATAGTTTATTTATTTGTTACCCATACTCATTAGCGAACCTAATAAACCACCTGAGTTAGGTACCTGTTTACTATGTGTATTGTTGCTTTCTTTGGTTTTACTACTACCTCGCCTATTTTCACCTCTATCACCGCTATGATTGCTTCGAGTTTGTCTCTTATTGGCGATACTCCTTGCTGCCTTTTTGGATGCCTCTTCTTTGATTTCGATATCTTCACTTTCCTCCATTTCGCTTGCATCATCATTATTATTATCCTTAGTGTCGTCCACATATTCTAGAGGTTGTTCATGATAATAGGTAGAGTCTTCGTCACTGCTGATGATAACCTCCTTGCTGGTATTATTTTTTTTCCTCTTACCTCTGCTCGGTCTCTCCAAGTTGTGTGTTGTAGCAGGTTCAGAAGATTCTAAAGGTTTGGACTTGACTCGACTTTTAGCTGGCTTGGGGACAGTACTCATGCTTGAATCACTATCGTAGATTTTATCTTCCAAAGCGGATCTCTTCTGCTCTTCTCTAAGCTTCGCAAGAATAGCCTTAAATGCTGCCCTAGGATCTACATCATCATTAAAATATTGATCATGATTAATATCAAGGTTTAGTAACATCTTTGTTTCCTGTTTGATTTCTCTCCTAATATACTCATTAATGGAGTTTTTGTCTTCTTTATCCAAAAAATCCTTAATGGCGTTATTAATTCCTTTTTCAGGAAGTAAGTACAAAGTTGACTCATTAACATATTTTGTAATTAAAGAGTTAATGGATACATTGCTCGATGTGTTGAGCCTTACCTCGGCAGGAACTTCTTTATTCTTGATTCTTGCTTGAGCTGTGGTCCTTTGGTGAATGGAGAATATGTCGTCCACATTAGCAACTTTGCCCACAAATTTCCTTGATAACCTTTGAAGATTTTCTACTTCAAAACCACCAGTTACATCCACTTTAAGTCTTATAAGAGGTAGTGGAGCATTGGATTTGAATTCCTGTCTATCTTCTTCTTCTAAATCCAGTGGAGCATTTACATCGACGTAGTCATCCAAAGCTTTTTGAACTAATTTGTCTACCGTCAGACAAAGAAAGTTTGATATGTCAGTTGTCATAGCAGGACCTGGATTGTATCCCTCCTCCGACAAAACGACATTTCGGAGTAAAAAAGGTCTAGCGGTTTTCAATGGAATTTTCTCTACGTTGAATTTTTTACCCTTTACACGTAGTATGAATACATGTTTACTGTGTGCTTCTCCATCACTTAAAGAGGTGACAATAGACGAGCCTGGGAGGAGCGTGTGAAAGTTCTTGATCGGGTTAAGCTGAGGCTCAGGAATGCACTCATGCTCGTGTCCCCAATAAAGAAAGTCTAGGAAATCAGGTAGAACTTGTTCTGGTAAGTAAGACTTTTGAGAAGAATAGGCATGATGATTTTGGTGTACACAAAAGAAGTTGAACCAATCATCTACTTGCACGTTTGGCCTCAAAAATCGGACCTTCCTCTCTCGAAACAAACGAAACAAACGCTCATCTTTTACATGGCTCATCCCGTACAATGCAAATTTAGTATTTCCCTTTTGAAGGAGTATAGGAGATATTTGTATCTCATTTGCCAGCGTAACTTTACCGAAGCTGTTGACCAAACCTGACATTGAAAGTACATCCATAGGCAGTAGAAGACTAGAACCTGTAGCATCATCATGATTACCACTGATAGCAAACACTGGAATCGATACGTTGATATTAGGATCTTCGTAATTAACGGGGAATAAGTCACCTGATTGAGACGAGTAATCACTTAAAAGTTCCAATTCACAAGGTTGGTCACCTAAACAATGTGTTCTTAAAGATTCCATCACCCTGAATAATGACTTTTTTGAAGGTTTATTTACATCAAATAAATCACCACCATGTATAATCATATCTACTTCTTTCTCTTTTGCTGTCCAGACAATCTCGTTAAAGGTCTTCCACGAGTCATCTGCTCGTATGGGATCATTTTCTTTGTACCCTACATGAGTGTCTGTGGTCAAAAGAATAGAAATTGTATCTTCCCCATCCACAATTGTAGGGTCTATCTGGTCCATTGTGAGATGCGAGATTGAAAATTCCCAGCTTATCATTTGAGTATTAGAGCATTTGAGATGCTGAAGTCTTTGACACTGGACTTGGAACAGAGACAACAGGATGAGATTGATAGCATACAGTCCATATATGGTGACATATTCACCGATTTTACCAAGAGTGAATTAGTCTGGAATAAGAAGCCTAGTCCTCATTTCCAAGTTTCTTTACTCTCAAATGAAGACGAGAATCGACCGGAATTGTCTTTAATAATTGATATAGAATTCACGAAAACGTATCCCAAGTCACCTCCCCTTGTCAAGATACTAGAGCCAAAAAATTTGCTAAATGCAAAAGTCGATTACTTAAATAAATTGGTTCAAGAACTCATAGTGAATTATCCAGACCAGGAGATTTGTTACACCATAATCAGTGAAGTAAAAGATGTCTTGGATGAGTTCCAGAAAAATGCAGAGAAGGTACTATCTTTAGAGGAGGAACGAGAACAGAGGTTGAAATCAGAACAGGAGAAAGTGCTCCAAATGGAGGAATTACATGAGCAGGAACTTCGCTTAAAGGAAGAAAGACAATCGCATGAGCTAACGGCTCAAATCCAAAACCTTCGGGGAGAATTCAACTCTGTAGGTCGAGAATACTTAGAGACTTTAGAAGAAGAGGCTGGTATAGCACTTCCTTCCAATGACTCAGGCTATTTTATATTTGATAACGATGTTACGGGAGTACTTGAGTCTCTCAGAACTAAGTTTTCGTTTAGGGCTGTCAAGCTCAAGCATCAGTATAAAGGTCGAGATCTTCTCTCTGAATCAGCTCATCAGTGGCTCGTTACGCCTTTTCTTAACAACAAAGTACGTCAGAAAGTAAATGACAATGGTATAAAACTCGAATACCTTTTATCTGAGATCAGCCTAGAAGGTCATTATTGGTTGAAAGATCAAGGTAAACGAGAAGTACAAGATTTTGAACGAGAATTAGAGGCAATGTCAGGTAAGTTGCATCCGAACGTATTGACCTTGCTAGGATTTCAGATTAATAAAACTTCTAATGGTTGGAAGATTCGACTCTTGGTCGAACTTGCGCCTTCTTCAATTTCTTTGGATGAAGTGCTAGAACAAGAGCCCGTTGTTGATTTTGCAATTGCTAGAGCTTGGCTTATCCAACTTCTACCAGCTTTAGAAGCGCTTCATAATATGGGCCATGTTTTCAAATACATCAATCCCTTATCAATTATTTTATGTAACCTGAGTGCATCAAATTCATATTCTGATTCTTCTCAAGAGGTGAAATTGATGTATCCTTCGTATGGATTTACCATTCTTCTGTTAGTGAACAGAAACTCTAAAAGTTTACAAACAGATTTTTCCTTCCTTACAAATGATTTACCAGCTGAATGGTTAGCTCCTGAGTTACAAAAGGCTACCAAAAACTATCAACGCAAAACAGATGTATGGGACTTAGGTGTGTTATTCACGAGGATTATGCTAGGAACAACCAATATTTGTGGAAAATATAGTACATCTGATGACTTCGTGCAAGCCATCTCTGAAAGCGAATTGAGTGAATCAAAAGAATTTTCGAAGGACGTATACGATATGTTGGGAAAAATGCTCCAGAAAAAGCTCTCAAAAAGACCTACTATCTTAGAATTGAACGCAGTGCGTTTTTTGAGAGATGGTCCAGTGTTGCAAAATGATATTAGATTCTACAATGGTAAATTTGTCATCGTAAATTCGGGTAAGGAATTAATTTCTTTTAATGGTGAAGATGATGATAGGAAATCTTTGGTTACTTCTGAAATGGACGGTGATTCTGCTAACAAAGGTCCTCTAGGCAGATATGAAAGAGATTTTGAAGAAATCGGAAGATTAGGCAAGGGTGGATTTGGTGAAGTTGTCAAGGCAAGAAACAGAATGGAGGGTAGCTTTTATGCCATTAAAAAAATTAAACACAAAACACATAAGTTGGATACTTTACTTAGTGAAGTGCTTTCTTTAGCAAGATTAAATCATCAGTATATCGTAAGATATTATGGAACTTGGGTTGAAGAATTACCTAAGACCGATTCTAAAGATGCTGCTGGTGATCAAGACTCTGATGAGTCTGAAAGTGAATTTGACGATAATATACTCAAGAGCTCAAGATCTTTTCTAGCCGCTGATAATTCTTTTCAAGTTGATTTCATTCTGACTTCTATTGATCCAAATATCTCATTTGGATCTTTAGATGGTCCTTCTTTTAACGACGATGATGTTAATTTTGAGTTTGGGTCTCGTTCAGGTGATGATGAAGACGAATCCGAAGACAGCACATTCGAAGAATCACAATACACACCTGCAAGCAAAACTAGCAAGAGAAAGTCAGAGATCCATGACAAAAACAAGATGTCAATTCTTTACATTCAAATGGAATTCTGCGAAAACAATACTTTGCAGAACTTGATAGAGCAAGGACTCCCATTCAACCCCTCAGAGTATTGGAGATTGTTCAGACAGTTACTTGAAGCCGTTTCTTACATCCATAGAGAAGGATTTATCCATCGAGATTTGAAACCAATGAATATATTTATTGACAAATCAAATAATATTAAAGTTGGTGATTTTGGTTTAGCGAAAAACTCACAATTTTCTTCTGTTTTACTGAACAATAACCAAGTTGCCTCTGGTGGAGATAAAGAACTCTCCACAATTGTGGGGACCCTTTTTTATAACGCAAAAGAAGTAGCCACAGGTGATTACAACGAAAAGGTAGATATGTACTCATTAGGTATCATATTCTTCGAAATGTGTTATGCGCTAGGTACTGGAATGGAAAGAGCCCTGAAGTTGAACAATTTGAGGCTAGTCACAATTGATTTTCCCAAAGACTTCACTGATGCTAAACATAAATGGGAAAAGATTATTATTCGACATTTGTTAGACCACGATCCTACAAAGAGACCAAGAGCTTCAGAACTCCTACAAAGTGGTTGGATGCCGGTAGAACATCAAGACGAGGTCATCAAAGAAGCGTTAAAGTCGTTGGCAGATCCAGCCTCTCCTTGGCAAAAGCAAGTGAGAGATGCTCTATTTGATCAGAAATATCTGCTTGCTAAAGACTTAATGTTTGACGACCCAAATTACAGAAAACTGAAACCTTCTATGGATTGTAATATGGATGATTACTTATTATTTACAAACATGATGGATATTCTCTTGGGGGTATTCAGGAGGCATGGAGCTGTCGAAGAATTCAACTCTGATCTTCTTATTCCAAAGTCATCCATTTATTCCAGAGAAGCTGTATACGAGGTATTGGATAGGAACGGAAGTGTCTTGTACTTACCTTACGACTTACTTGTTCCTTTTTCAAGGTTCTTAAGTAGGAATGTTGTTACAGTTCCAAAGCTATTCAGACATGATTTCGTGTTTCGTCCTAACTTAAGAGGTGTAGGTGCACCGGAAAAGTTCAGTGTATTGAGCTTTGATATTGTCAGTAATGACAATTTATCATGTTATTTGAACGACGCCGAATGTCTAAAAGTAGTAGATGAGATTTTAGTATCATTTCCGTGTTTTAATGTTAAAGGGTCTACTTGTATGATTATTATCAATCATTTCGATATATTGGATGCTATTATAACTTTTGCATTTGGTAATATTGGTGTCGACGATAAAACCAAGATCGACATTATGGAAGTCTTGTCTCAGTTGGGGATTGACCGAGGTCAGGAAGATATCAAGAGATACTTGAGGGAAGAGTTTAAAGTCCCGCAGACTGTTACGAATGATTTGATGGATATGTTTAATTTTGCAATTGACCCTGAAAGAGCCATCAACAAGCTAACAAAATTGTTAGTAGACTCGCCCTTATTGATCAGAGTCGAAAGAGCCTTGAAATACTTAATGAATGTTTTGCACTACGTCAAATCCTTTGGCGTGAATACGAAGATTTATTTCAGTCCCTTAAGCAACTATAACAGTAAGTACTACAGCGGTGGATTTATGTTCCAAGCTTTATTCAAAGTTGATAAGTCAAGGACTTTTGTCAGAGTAGCTACTGGTGGAAGATATGATAATTTGACAAGAAATTTATCAAATATGAGCCACTCCAAGCGCATAAGGAATTTTGTTGTTGGTTTCCTGTTATCATCATCTTATCTTTTTTTGATGCTAAAGAATTTCAACAAGAAGCTGTTTTACAAGCAAAAGAAACACAAGAGAGGGAGATGTGATGTTCTTGTGACCAGTTTGAATAGAGAGGTGCTTACTGAATCTGGCCTTAAAATTGTGAGTGACCTTTGGAAGCACAACATCAGTGCCGATATACATTTAGCTTCGTCACAAGAGGAGTATTTAGATAAAGCGGACAATGAGGCTATTCCATGGGTTGTAATTATTAGACTGTCTACGAATACTAAGAAAGCGAACAAAAAGTCCACTGGAATGTACAAATCCATTCGAGTGAGAGACATGGAAAGAAACAAAGATACCGACGTGGATTTTGAAGGTCTTGTTGGCCATCTTAAAGCCTTATCGGAAAGCAGAAGGAAGGAAGAGTCTTCAGCAAATGATGATACACCCAAGGAAGACTCTCTGTCAGAAATCAATGATTTTATTCTAGGTGACAGCCCCTTATTTTCGGTGGAAATTAATCACAAACCCATAGTCGTGTCCAATGAAGCCCCTAGAGGAAGAAAGAACAAGAACAATAAATGGGAGGTAGAAAATGATGCGATTATTGCATCAGCTAATTTAATGAAAACATTAGCCAATGCTCCAGTAGTAAGTATGGATGCTACTGATGAAATGTTAGATACAATACTGACCACTTCGCTTGTCCAGCAAGATTTATGGGTTCGTAAGATGTATGCAGCAGGTTCCAACGTCCCTAGAAGTTTTGTGTTGAACATCTACAATACGTTATTAAAGGAAAAATCTAAGGGTACCCGATGGATTATGATAAATTCAAGCAAAACAACCAACACTATCGTTGTAGATTTAGATAGGTGAATGATCATAATTATAATAAATTAACGAGGTAAATGTTTATTGTTGAATAATTTACTGTACAAATGTCTTCTTCCAATCCCAATATTCTTGTAATCTTAACTTAGCATACTCGGCGTAGTTAAAATCAATGTTTGAGATCTCACTTTGAATGGCGGACCATACACCCCAGTAAAAGCCAGGCAATCCATAGTATGAATGAATCTCACGGATCAAACCGTGCACTTCGTCGTCAGATGCCTCTGGGTTATTAAGATATGCCTTAACCCAATTAACTAGAATTGGATTGTTGACTGAGGGTACAGGAATAGCCGTACGATCACAGTCAAATCCTTGCCATTCTGCTAAATGATTGGCGATATCAAATGCTCGAGGTGCAGGAAGCATATACTCATAGTCGATAAATTTGATTGGGTTACTATTCAAGTTCGGTAATCTGACAAGTTGCTCGGTGATTAGCTCGTCTTTTGGAATGATTATATTACCTGAAAGAAGATCTGAATGACAAGAAACTACAGGAGAATTAATACGTTCTTCTAAAGTTCTTCTGAGCCACGTGAGTTCTTGTGAAACCATTTCACGGATGTTGTCCTTGTTAACATCAGACCTGCTGTTTTGTTGAAAAGACTCTACCAATTCTGGTATTACAGGCACGATGTTGATCCAATCCTCTATTAGTTCCCATAAACTTGAAATGTATCTCTTTTTGTGTTTCTTATCCTTCTTCAAGGAATCTTTTGACTTTGAATAATCAATCAGTCTACGTTTAGAAGCTCTAGTATATTCTCTAAGTTTATTCACTCCTCGGTGCACTTGGTCTACGTTAATTCTCGTATGCCAGTTACCCAATTGCTGGGCAATTAAAGGATATAAGTTTTCATTTTTAAGCTCACTAGGTTGCAATGATCTACCATCTAGAAATCCATAAATTAACCCATTTTTGAATCTAGCATGAACAGGAGGGGCTAGATTAATGGAATTTAACACCAAATGCAGAATAAATTCTCTATGTCTATCTATAATCAAATTCGTTCCGTGGCCATAAACTCTCATTAACACTGTTTCATTGCTAGGAGTATAAGTACACTTCAAAAGCATATTAGTGATTCCCCCAGTTAATCTTTTTACCGAAATCTGATCCTTTTCGGCCCAAGTTTTGGAGAACACTTTATTGAGAAACTCTTTTATTTGAACATAGTTCCCATTGAGGTTATCAGGTAGATCGATAATATAATCAGGGAAATAAAGAGCATGGGCTAAGTAATTGGCTATAACATCAGTGACATAATCAGTGTCCTCGGTTATTTCGTTCGAATCAGATTCTATGTCCGAAAGTGAAGGATTGTTTAGATCGTACAAGAGATTCTTCTTTTTGATTTTTAAAAGTCCATCTTGAGGACTTGGAGAAATACTTTTCTCGAAAAGTGGGTGATTGAGGGACACGGAATGACTAATTGGAGAAGAATCGAGAGCGGACTTATCAATTTCGATTGACGGCTGTGGTTCTTTAAATTCATTGAATGTATTAACCGGAATGCAGTGTATATCCGCCCCAGACACGAAGCAGTACACAGACGAGGAAGTCATTGTAAAGAATTATCTGTTAAAAAGATGCGATCACCGCACATGAATGTCGTGTGAGTAAATAATTGCAAGTTCAAATCTCTATTTATATTGATAGGAATCTACAAAATATATAAGGATTGGTGTAATATCCCAAACTAGGGTTTCATTGTTTGTATAACCCATATTAACTATATATGGTACACATAAACACTAATACTATACTTCTTGATCAACTATATCGTAGTCTCCTTTATCATCATCATAGTCTTCGTGGATAATAATCAAAGGCTCAAACGCACGTTCATGAGATAAAGAAGGAAAGTACCTAAAATAAGACCACAAAGCAATAGCGTATCCAAGTAACGACCCGATCAACACGTCGATAAAGTGGTGTCTGTAGTCCTCGGTTCTGCTCAACGCAATCAAGCAAGCTCCGAATGCTGGAATAAACGCTACTATACTTCTCCAAGCTCCCAGTTTATAATGTTTTATTATAAGTTGGCCAGATAACCAAAGGGCAAGAAACCCAAGACCGGCAAAACTTATACTCGAATGACCGGAAGGAGTTGTTCGAAACCCATCCATTAGCCGGTCAAAATTAACAGTAGTACAAACATCTGCATTAACCATGATGTCTCTTGGAGCATCAGCAGATGGTATACACCTTTCGATAAAGTCAGGTCTGTGCCTACCAAAAAAGTTTTTCAAAATGTCAGTTGTGATACTGGTTGTAAATACGCTTATCATAAGTCCCATAAGTGAGATATAAGTGGTATACACCTTGTTGGCCGGTTTGGTAAAAACAAGTCCAACCACCAATATAACGATTACAGGAACCCAAACACCGTAAAAGAAAAGGCCAGCGTTTGTTACCCGTTCGTTCTCTGCAAACGGGTGGGAAATTGAGGGATCGTTAATAACAAATTGACGTTGAAATGGAGGGATCCAATAAGTGAAGAAGAAAACTACCGCCATTGCCCCAAGAATCAACAAGTCAGCAAAACGCCAGCGTATAAGTAAATTCATGGTAGGATTTCTGTCAAGGCCTAGTGTGACACGATTGTATTTGTCATCTTTATGGAAGTAGTTGATGATATTGAAGAAAGTAGTCTTAGCAGTATCCATGATTGAGTATATAATTACAGCTTTATGGTATCGATCTTACAAACTATAATCCTGCTATTTATCAATAGTTCTGTATTTAGTTTGCACTGTTGGACCTCGATGTTGTTATGTAATAATATCCTAACAATCGTAAATATGTATACACAATAAATATGCTGATCTGTAGAATTATCGCGATAATCCCGTACCTTATGAGCGGAAATACTTACGAAGCAGAGGATCCTTGGTCTAACGGTTGGAAGGAAGATTCATCTCCCTTTGGCAGTGCGTATGCCACATCGTCTCAACTCTTACAAACTGCAGAACAGGAACAAAATGAAGAAATAAATAATTTCAAATTTGATATGTCCAAAATCCCACAATCATATAAAGATTTATACACTAAATTGAAGGGCAAAGTCCAAACTGGAAATGATTTTGAACAATTGATTCTTGACAAGCTAGTTGCAAACCATATGTTGGTACTGAATCAGCGGACAAGAATCGTTAATACTATATTTGACCATAGTCTTAGTAAGTTTACAGTAGCTTCTAATTTTTACCAGAGCATTGGATTAGTGGCTTTGGAATTAGACTTTGAAGGGACAGGAGACTACGTTACCTTGCAGTACCGGATCACTGATTTACCTCCTCTCACCGAAGATGTATACGATGTTATTGTGGGAGAGGAAGCATTTGTTGACCCACTAGGCACTCAACTAGACGAGCGAGAAGATAAAAGCATTGCCACAACTGGCATAGGGGTAGCTGACATGAGAATTGAAACTAATCATAATATGGAACCCGGCATATCCACCAACAATGCTTCAAAAGTAGATATGCCTCTACCCGCAGCATATCCTGAACTCAACAAGTATATCAACGATTGTAGAGACACATTCAAACCATTGTTAGAAAACGGCAAGAGTATTAACATAAAAGAAGTGCCTGAAAAAGAGGGACTTATTTTCAAGCATATTAATTACGCCATTACTCATCAAATTAATCTAGGCATGAACTCACCTGCTGGACCTAAAAAAGTATTGAGACGGTATTCGGACTTCGTCTGGCTTTTAGATTATTTGCTAAAAAAATATCCATTCAGGGTGATTCCAGGGCTACCGCCTAAAAAATTTACTGGTATGTATAACTCACCTATTACCCCCGTATAGCATATACTAATTTTTTCAGTAGGAGCGTCCCCAGATTCCCAATTTCTACAAAGACGTCGGAGAGGTTTGCACCGGTTTTTGAACCAATTGATTAAGCATCCCGTGTTGAGGAGAGATCTGGTGGTAGTAACCTTTTTGAGTGTTCCAACTGATTTAGTCACTTGGAAAAAACAAGCACAAATCGATTATAATTTAGAATTCAGTGGGGTCAGAATTACGCCAGAATTTATGAATTCCATTTGGCCTGCCATTGGTGAAGATTTCACAGATAAATGGCATAAAGCTGAGCATTCAGTACATCACCTTATTGATGTATGGACTAAATTGGTGATTCTAGTCGAAAGATACGAACGTAGACAGCAACAGATCGCCTATGATAACAATAAATTCGTGGAAATGTTGGGCAAATTTCAAGACTTGAATAATGACCTTTACCCACATATGGATCCAAAGAGTTCTGTGATTGCTAGTAACAATTCTGATGACATGAATACAATTAACAATTCTTTGAACACAGTATCTGAATTTTTCACTAACGCTAGCCAACTCATTGTTGACGACACTTACTCCATCAACACATCTGTACTCGAAAAGTTCAAAAACTTTCTCGATTACTTGTACTCGATGGTGGAACTTTTAGAGAGATATAAGAGACTTCTGACTAATAATGTACCCCAACTTCAAAATAGAGTTCGGGAAAACGAAACAAAGTTTACTAGAATGAGCGCAGAGGAAGCTGATGCAAAAGGCAGTGAGATTGCCAAGTTGAAGCAAACTATCATCAATGATAAGCAAGAAGTTCACCGCCAATTAAACAAGAGTTGGCTAATCAAAGAATGCTGTTTACAGGAGTATTTGATGTTTCAAGAAACGCAATATCTCTTGTCAGAGATATGGATGGACTGGAGTAAAGGTAGGGCTGGCTATCAAACAAAATTGAGTTCTTTGTTCGATCGTATGGATGGAGTAATTAGTAGTGACATGCCTACCATGAGATAAAATAAGGGTAGTTAAAAGTTAGATTATGTAGATGTTTCAGAACATCCATGTTTATTCATTTCGCAAATCATTACACATCTTTTTCCATTTCTCTAACATTGGATGACTTTCCATTTCTAAACTATCGTTGAAATAGCCTTTGTCTAGTACCTTGGTTATAGTAAGCTCTCTTTTACACTCTGCAAATGAATCAGGATCATAAGACAAAATCGTCGACAAAATAGAGCCCACAAGGGTTCCTAGGTCTGCTCCCTTAGGAAACCCATCATCAAATCCAGTTTGAAGACCGGTTTCTTTAGCATTACTGAGTCCATCCAAGTAACCCTGCTTCAAATGAGTTCTTCGTATATCCGCATTATGACTCATCTCTTCATCACTATCACCCCAAACATCTGATAAATGGGTACCATCCTCTGAGTTAGTGAGTTTATTATTGAATGCAGAAGTGTCAACAACCTCAGGAGTCAGGCCATCATTTGAATTACAGCAATCTGGTTTACTACAACTCATTGCTAACCTTTCCTGCACAAGCTGCTGAATGCTCGCTTTTGAAACCCAGGAAAAATTCTCAATACAATTCCACTTCCACAAAGGACTAATTACTGACAGTTATAAGGTGCAGGTAACCTTAAGAATCGAATAGACCTAAGTCAAGCACTCAGTACACCGTATACTAGCACACTAGAAGAAACAAACACGAGAAAATCACCCCTCACGTGAACCCCCACCTTCAATCTTCCCAAACACTTTTCTTACCTTTTTCCAATGGCTGAGAATATTATTACTCAAGTGTCAGAGGACAACAATTACGACCACATTCCACAACGGTACGAGGACAGTCCTGACGTGGACTATAACTCCAAGATACACTTGAATATACGGGGTCAGTCATTTACTATCACTCGAGACGAGTTAATGGGGTTGCCAGAGAGCATTCTTTTATGCTTATTTCCGAATGGGGTGTTTCTAGACGCTTCTGGTCAAGTTATTTCCAATCTTACAGAGGACGACGTGGTTTATGTAAACTTTGATCCTGAATGCTTCCAATATATTATTGATTCTTTTGGTGAGGCTAATAATGATTTGGAAAAGGTTACATCCATATCCCCTCAATCCACTGGTTTAAACGGTTCTGGCTTGAGCAACCGATATCAGAGCGACGCCATGCACGTGTTGAGTACCAAACCGGCAATTATAGTCTTAAGGGAAGATCTCGATTACTATGTTGTACCTTCTATTGCAGGACTAGGAGATGAAACCATGAGATACCTCAAAATAAAGGTCAGTGAGCATTTATTAAGTAGTAAACTTGTATTTTCTGGTTTGGGATACAATGTTGATTTACCTCCCAATGAGCAAGTACTAGGCCCAGCAGAGAAGCATTTGTTTGATATGTTGTGTACCTCAGGATTCGGTCCTAATAGCGTATGGGGCAGTCGAAGTATGGAACCTTCGAAATGTATGCTACTCTCATTGCTGTTAGTAAGGTTGAAGAATAAGGAGGAGCCAACCCCTCCTCAATCACCTGGTCTTGCACCTGTATCGTCCAACGCGTCCACCAATTCCCGATCTAGATCTAGAATGGCTAATTTAGCATCCAGCGCTTCGCGTGCTGCGTCAAGATCTTTATCAAGAAAGCGGAATGAAAGTAATGGTAATAATAAACTACTTCTTTTCTGGAGAAAGCCTGCTAGGAAATGTTGGTGGTCCAATGAGGCAGTCGATATCGATATTACTATGCCAGACTTATTTCCTGAGTATAAAGAACAAACCATTCTGGTCAAGGTCCATATGCGTAGAGTATGGACGCTAGAGTTGTCTGTCGTTGGCATTCAATAATTTAATTAGCATAATGTATAATACTTGACTATAGAAGTTTATTACTCAGTAGTATAAAAGAAAGTGCCAAAAAAAAATTTAAATAGCTAATAGATTCAACTTGAAAAGTCTTCATATCTTTTTCTCTTCGGTGATCTCAATTTCCATATTTTTCACTAACGCGTATGGCAGATAAAAGGAATAAACTATACGAGAAAGAAAGGATACAACACACTCCTTGGGTCGAGAAATATAGACCCAAGAAGTTGGATGATGTGGCCTCCCAAGGCCATGCAATCACCGTGTTGAAACGGACCCTTGTCTCAGCAAATTTACCTCATATGCTCTTTTATGGACCTCCTGGTACTGGTAAGACGTCCACTATCTTAGCATTGGCCAAAGAACTCTATGGTCCTAATTTATATAAGTCCCGTGTATTGGAACTCAATGCGTCTGACGAAAGAGGTATTTCAATTGTCAGACAAAAGATTAAAAATTTTGCCAGGTTAACAATCTCAAATCCCTCTCCGGAAGATCTTGCAAATTACCCATGTCCCCCGTACAAAATCATCATATTAGACGAAGCAGACTCCATGACAAATGATGCCCAATCAGCTTTAAGAAGAACTATGGAAAATTATTCTAACGTGACAAGATTTTGTCTTGTATGTAATTATATTACTAGAATCATTGACCCATTGGCTTCCAGGTGTTCTAAATTTCGGTTTAAACCTTTAACAAACGATGATGCTTTAACTAGACTAGAATACATCGCAGAAAGAGAAAACATTGCTTTAGAAGACGGAGCCTTGAAAGAAGTCCTAAGGATAAGTAATGGTGATTTGAGAAAGGCTATTACGTACTTGCAATCAGCTACTAGATTACACTCCTCTCTCAAAGCTATTGTTGGCGATAATGTAAACTTAAGTCCCGATGAAGGCACAAAGACTTGTGATAAAATTACTGTGAGCTCAATATTGGAAGTAGGAGGAGTTGTGAATGAGTCCGTAATTGATGATATAGTAAAGACACTTGAGATGAAAGCTAGTAAAGCGATTATTAATAAGGCCAAAGAAATCGTGTTACAGGGATTTAGTGCTCAGCAGTTGATTGATCAATTGCATGATAGGTTCATTTTGGACGATTCAAGATTATCGTCTACTAAGAATAAGATATCTCAATTACTCTTTAGTACTGATAAAAGATTAAGTAATGGTACTGATGAACACATTCAGTTGTTAAACTTGTTCCTACAAATTTCTGAGGTACTATAAAAGATTCAGTCGTATAATTTACGTATAGTAATGGAAAAAAAATTCGAAATGGGCTCGTAAAGACATTAGGCTCCTACATGATATATAGCTAAATACCACTTTAATGGGCTATCTTATCAAACTTTGGTTCAGTGAGGATTCTGATCTGGCTGACCATGATGTCCCTGCTGTTGGACTTGTTGCTGTTGAGCTTGAGGGTGACTGCCTGGTACCATTCCGGGGGGAAACTGCATAAATTGACTATGACTATTTGTTCTTTGACCACTTGTTCCTGGTGGTGGCATGTTTCTCATCATGTTTGAATCATTTCTAAAGTTTGGTGGAAGCATGCCAGGTGGGACAAAACCTGGTGGTAAGATACCTTGAGGAGGATAAGAAAGTGGCATCATTTTTTGGTCTCCATTCTTTTGAAGACCAGGGGGGAGCTGCTGGAGTTGGCCTTGTTTATTTTGATCTTGAATCCATGGTGGTAATTGGCCCGGATATTGACTTGGATATTGAAGTGGATTTGTGAATGGCCCAGCACCTTGAGGGCCTTGTCCTGGATGTTGGCTTGAATGTGCTTGTTGGCCATAAGGGGCATGGTGACCCTGAGGTCCCGGACGACCTTGGGGTTGCTGTTGTTGCTGTTGCTGTTGCTTTTGCTGTTGTTGCTGTTGTTGCTGTTGTTGTTGCTGCTGTTGCTGCTGTTGTTGCTGCTGTTGTTGCTGCTGTTGTTGCTGTTGTTGCTGCTGTTGCTGCTGTCCTGACTGGAGTTGTCTTGTTTGACCTTGAACTTGTGGGTATCCTGAGTCTTCCCTTCTACCCATCAAAGACATAAAAAATGAGTCATTAGCTCCTTTTGGGGCCATTCCAGGAGGAAAACCTGGTATAGGAGGGGGGCCATGGAATGGTATCTGACTAGGGAAGGGCAATTGGATTCCTAGCGGTGGTTGATTGTTAGGCGATTGTATTGCTCCTTGACTATGTGAAATAGGACTTTCAGGAGTTTGAAAGTTCTGAAAGTTTCTAGGGTCAATACCCGGGGGACCATTATTGAGTTCTCCCTTATCCATACCCGGGGGTTTTATTCCTTGTTTGTTGGATGAACTGCCTCCATTAGGTCCAGAATGTGGGTTAATTCCTGGAGGCGGAGTAGGTATGTTCAAATCAGCTGGGATCTTGGATGGAGTACCTGGCCCACCAAAGAAACGAGAGCCGGTCCCAGATTCTGGTTGTTGTATTTGAGTCTCTTGATCTTTAATTCCTTCCTTGTCAGTTGGTGGAACGAAAAAAGAAGAAAATCTTGAGCTCTTTGAGGCATCTTTTGACTTACTGTCTTCGTTGATAGAAGGTTTTACAAAAGAAAAGAAGTTATCAACATCATTAGAACTCCTATCTTCTTGTTGTTCTACTGGAGCGGTGGCATTGTAATTTGGATTATCTTTGCGGCGTTGAGATTCTTTCCACCTTTCGAAGTCTTCTACAGTATCACCCATTTCCAATTTCAATTTCTCGTCCAATTCTGGTGTTTCGTTCCACTCAGCATCGGGGCCAGGTGCTCCGCTAAAGTAGGCAGGGGAATCATGTTTTCTTCTTGATTCATTGTCTTTCTTCTGGCCCCTCTTATTGTATTTAGAGTTGACTTCTCTAGGCAAGTGATACTTCTTAGTCAAACACCAAAAATCCTTTGATGGTAATTGCTCTACTATTGACTCATCAGCCTGCAGTTTAAACGTATACAATTCGTTAATGGAATAAACTTTTTCATTGTTTCGTTTATTGGCAATAATGTCAAACTTGTTCGTATTCTTAGCCTTAGGACTAGTGGATGTGGAAGGGCCTTTGTTATCAAGCTCTGGACTAGATTCTTTAGCTGCTTTGGAAATTGCGGAATCTAATAATTTAGACAATGCATTACTAGGAGCCAAGTTTGCTAGGTCCACTTTAGACTTGTTCGTTGTTTGATCATTGTTTATTTGAATGATTGATGGGTCCGCAAGTAAGGAATTGGACTGAGGATCCGTCATTTTGAGATAATTTAACTTCGATAAATTTATTACACTTGTGGGGGTTGGAAAAATTTTCGAGTGAGAAGTCGCAGTGATAAGGATATGTATGCCCTCTTGATTCTTTTACAATACATATAATACATACTATACATGCCCTAGCTGGTTAAGTAAGGGTTATTCAAAGACGTTATCTCACGACACATCGCAAACCAATCGATTTCCCTTAAATATTCTTCTTGATTTTGTTTGTGTTGCTCCTCCCACCGGAATAACTCATACATGAATTTCAAATTTGGTTGAATAATAATATTCAATCTTCTAACCCTTACATAAAGATAAGCTTTGGGTAAGTTGATCTTAAGTCTTCTCATCACCTCTGCTATTACCACTGTGGCGGATCTCGAGACACCGACTCTGCAATGCACTAATATTTTAGTTTGACCTTGGCTCTTCTTATATTCTCTATCAATAAGGTCAAGAATCGTAGGTAGAGATGACTCGAGTTCAGAAATTCCATCATCTTGAAGGTTATTCACTTTCATCACTTGGGAAACATGGGAATCGTTGAAGTCGTCATGAGGTCTTATGGTATATAACTCAATATTACCATTATCTAATTCTTCCATCACGATATCATTATTCTTCTGGAACCTAGAGCTATGAATCCAGTCGAGTGGTTCACCTACAGATATTACCGTTTTTATACCTAACTCTCTCATCAACGGTAGACAATTTGCATGTTTTAATGAGCCAAGATATAAGTAAGGAAGAATCCTCGAAGGTATTGAACCTTCAACCTCCTTACACCAATCTGTTGGGGATGTAAGAAGCGAGCCTTCGATCGAAGATAATGATGATGAAGAAGATGAAGAGAATTCATCGTCTATAATGTCATAATTATCGCGTCCAGAACTAATAAAGTTTCTAGGTGATAATAGAAGAAGACTTATTTCATTATTTGATACATCCTCGAAACTGCTCCAATCAGGAGACGGGTCGTTAACAATTGAATACTTCCTGAGAATTGGTTCTAATTTCTGGAGAATAATCACGTCAGTGTTAAAAATATAGAATGGTCTTCCGTACTTCACATGCAAAGTCATTATAGCTTCACTGAGTGTACAGTTGATGGAGTAGATGATATAGATCAAGATCAAAAGGGACAGCTCCGTATACCCGTCTGAACAGTGAATAAGGCAGTCCAAACCTCTATGTACTGAAATTAGATGAAGCAATTTACAAGTGTTCAAGATCGATACAATGTTGTCCTGTTTGATATCACCGAGTCCAATAGACCCCGATGATGGGAACGAAAGACAGTAATAGTTCCCAAACTTCTCATCACCACTGGAAGTGTCGTCGAAAATTCGTAGTAAATTCTCCAAACTTGGGATATCTGGGAAACTAGCATCGTTGTAACATCTCACAAACATTCTATAATTTAAATTGGGTAATGGAAGTACGGTTTCTATCAAGTTCTCAGTATTGAAGTTAGTGGTCGTAATCGAATTTAAAGGATTACAATAAAGGTGAGTAATATCTAATGCTGGTTTATTACCCAAGTAATTTTTTTTACCTGAGTAAGTGAAATTAAGAAAATTTTGGTAATCCCAGGCATTACCTGAATATAATCTTCCGCTTAACTTCGAAGCTGAAGACATCTTTAACGTTTCAATCTTTTCTTTCACGATATATTCAGCGTCCCAGTTTTGAAGATACTTTAAATTCAATTTCACCACATCATTAATGTCAAAATTTTTGCTTGGAACTTTCTTTTTCAATGAAACCGAATAAAGTTTCTCATTTGGCTGGACTTGTTCATAATGACGCATCACAAAGACATTGTATTTTGGTCTTTCTTTGATGGTTTCTTGTGATTGTTCATAGCTTTGTGCAAGCCATAATAATCTAGCAATGCTTTCACAAGTAGGTGAATTTGACTCATCAAAACAGTACACTACAAAGTCTGAACAAATCGACAGTTTTGCAACTTGGATATGAAAGTTTCTTAGAGAAACCCCTCTGCTAGGATCTATATTCAAGAATGCTGGCAAAAATCCCAACTTGAAAGCATCTTTTAGGAAAAGTTCTAATATCGTATCAATTGGTCCATCGCTGGAAAATACCTGAAGAACGATATCCTTGATTAATGAGTGTACTTCTTCTCTGGATACATCAATAGGGGACAAAATCTCTTTGAGGAACGTACTGTTCTTCAATACAGGCCCATTGTTCTCTTGTATATCTGCATTGATTGTCATCAAAAACCGTGAGTGTGGTTTAACGATAGTTCCTTTGTCACTGAAGAGCACATCATGGGTTCCTGGCTTTTGTCTATGCTGTTGAATGAAAAACTGCCTTTGAGCGAAATTTTCCGGATGTAAACCATGAAGCCACGGGAACATTTCGTGAGTTAATGGGAGTGCATCATTAAAGTAACTGCTGAAAATATCTTCTAGATCATCATATTTGATTTGCCTTATTTGTATTTGATCTACATGAGGTTCAAACTCAAGTAATTTTAGCGATCGAAAATATTTGGAATTTTGTTCTAATAGAGCAGGACCCACTCCCAGAATATTTTCGAAATCCAGATCTTTTGTAACATTTAATTTGGTAGTTTTACTACCAATTATATCACAAACATCACAAGAGTTGGACTCTTCAATATCATCTGCTGTCAAATTAAAGTTGTGTATTCTTGCTCTGAATCTATCTCTTTCGTAGAGTAAATCATTTGAACTTGATGATGATCTTTTGCTACCCTTTATCATCTGTGTACTTATAATAGGAGGTAATTTGGAATGGGTTGAATGAACTGGTAAAGAAGTTTGTGAAGGTTGAGACGTAAGATGGGGTCTCAGTGTAGCTCCTGTAGACTTTTGATCCAAAGGCTTTTCGACATGCTCGATCACCAGTTGAGAAATTTCTTTAACTTCGTTTGATTGTGATGGAACCAACACGGAGATAGTACGCCTCGTCATCGTTAACTGTTATGTGTATTAGGACTCGAAGAAAAAATGGGTCTAACTAGGAACTTTGATAGAATCAAGTACTTTTACTTGGTAATAATTACAGTACTACCAACAGATCAGATGATTCAGTAGTGCTAGGAGGGCACTGATTCAAAAAGATAACCGGGTTCAGACCTTATTTGGTTAGTTTAGATAAAGGTGAAATATTTGCAATTCCGGGAGAAAAACGAGGAAAGTGCGCTTTATCAGATAACCTGTAAAACCGATGGCCTACTCGATCGAAAGGTGCGGATTTCCTTTCAAAAAAGAAGCGCAATTTTCCTTATCATTGCAGGTTGGAGTAGTTGATAACGAAACAAGATAAGCTTCGTTTAAAAGAGGGGGGATGTGAAGGGCGATAGACTCAAATAGGTTTGATAGCATTAGTAGTGTATAGATGTAAGAGAGACGCAATTCATTAAGAAGTGAAAATAGTGGTATAAAAAAGTATATACATAAGGAAAAATCCTGAGAATTAAAGTAAAATTATTCTTTAAATAGCTAATCCATACTCAATTTGTCCTTATACTGTTTAAACTCATTTAATATTTGTCCAAACTCCTTCATCACAACAGCAGTATTGACATTCATCTTCATATCATTGGAACCTGAAAGTGCACTCATTTGTTGTCTCATATCGATCAATGCTACACAGCTCTCTATTCTTATCACAACATGATTCAATAAACCAAATAAATCCATATCTTGAAACATACTACTACTCTTCATGATAAGTTGGTCTGATGAGCTGTCTTGAAATCCGGTGCTGAAATGGTATCCATTAAGTTTCAGAAGAACTCTCTCCAATCTCAATGATATGGTACGGAGTGCATAAATTGATTCAATTGGAATATTACCAAAAAGACTCTTAGAATTTTCAGTAGGGGAATTCTGTTTTTGTGACAACTCGAACCTTACCTGAAGCTTTTCGGGGTATGCTAAGGTGATATGCTCAGGAGCTTCAAGACCTTTCAATTTCTTTTCACCTATACCATAATAAGTAATTCCAATATCTTCCAACTGGTTTGTTTCCCTTTCGATTATTTCTCCGGCAGCGATGTTCCCATTATATGCTTCTGTTAGTGTAGTGTTTTTAGCTACAATATCACTGTGTAATTTCAAAAGGGAGTTGACTTCTTTCAAGAAATCAGAACTAACAGCTATTTGACCACCATCTGCCAATGCATTAATTCTACTGGCTCTGTTGACCATTGGTCCAAAATAATCCATTCTTCTTGTCACAACATCCAATTCACACACAGGAGATCCCCAATGAGCTCCCATTCTGACTGATAACCCTCTATAAATGATATTTCCAGTCTTATCTGTTACTTCAAAACACTGATCGGTTTCCAAAATTTCTATGGGCCAATCAGCTGTTAATAGTGCCTGTTGAACATTGAAACACCACAATAAAGCCGAAGTGGGCGAAGGGAAAGAAACCATGAATGCGTCACCTTCCGTTTTGACTTCATAGCCGCCAACAATTCTCAATTGCCTTCTCATTATAGAATTATGGATCTTAATAGCAGATCTCATAGCAACCGGGTAAGCGTCCCATAAAAGAGTAGAATTTTTTATATCGGTGAAAACTAATGCTAAATCACCCACAGGTGGTTCAATTTCGTCATCTAACATTCTTAACGCTGTATCACCACCTTGACTTCTATCTCTTCTCTTTTTATTAGAGAACAAATCATTTTCCCTACCAAGATTATTGTATAAGCCATTTGATCCAAACTTTTGTCTATTCAGTTTTTGGTCTCCCAAACTAATAACCATCACAGCAATCTTGTCACTGGCACCGTAAGAGAGAGCAAAATCTCTTAACTTCTGAGCCGCTAACATCGGATCTTCCTTCTCTGATCTAATGATATCAACCGCCAATTCATAGGGTATATAATCCCAGAACACCTTTGTTGCCAAAACAATCATATTGTCGGCGTTCGTGAGTGAAAACTCCTTGATATCTGGCCCACAATGAGTGTGTGGTAAATAATTAAAGAACCCAGCACCTCTGGAAATGGACAAAGCACCGTCTAGGGTACCATCACCAGACACGTAACCACCAGCCGATCTGATTCTCTCAAATTCACTACGGTTGGTTGGATCATGCTTAGTGGTCAATATTACGTGATCACCATTGGTTCTTGACAATAGAGCCTCTGTGTCCCCAATATTAGCAGTATACATCTTTTTGTCCTTGATATAGATAACAGTAATACTGCACCCTGATTTACCGTCTTCGGCTAGAGACAATTCTGCCAAGTCTCCCTTAAGTTGGCCAATAGACAATGTATTACCTGACTTCATATTAGCAAAAACACTGTTGACTTCCTTATTCAAGGACAAGAAACATCTTCTCAAAGCGTCGGGAATGTCTTCGTCAGACTTGAGTTTTTCCAATTCTTCAGCAAATAACTTTGCTATCAAGTTCTTACAAATACTAGAAATTCTATGTCCATGGTGAGCTGGCGCATTCTTTCCATCAAAACTAGCAAAGAATACTTCGTTCTCGTTTCCTCTGAACTTCTGTAAGAAGAGATCCCTAGATGATACGTAATCACGAAGACCCATTGAATCTGAAACACCATAACCGATATTGTCTAATTCCGAAGCAGTGGTTCTGATTCTCATTTCATTACTCTGGTCAGGTACAGATGTACTAGTTAAAGTTACATCAATTAATCCCAACACTCTGAGATTCTTCAACACCAATAAACTATCGAAAGGTTCACCAGTCTCAGGATTTTTAACATGCGTTTGTTTGATTTCAAAACGCTTGTTACCAGAGAAGTTCAAATATCTTAACTGGTCATTCCAATGCCAACTCCAATCGTAAGGCCAATTACTGATGTTATATTTCAACTGATTAGAACCAACATCCAAGCATTGTAAGTTCTTCAATTTACTTATTTCAGCAGGCAAAGAAACCAATTTATTGTTATTGATGAAAAAAAGTCTTAAAGACTTGATGCTCTCTAAATCGTCACTTGGTAAGGCAGACAATTCATTACCTGACAAATACAAATCGTTTAATTTCAGCATTCTCCTGAGCGCCCCTTCTGGAATTTCTAAAATATCATTGTAAGATAAATTTAAACTTTTCAACTGTGATAAGAGACTCAAAGAGTTGAAACAATCGTCTGTAAGCCTATTGTCAGCTAAAGCTAAAACGACTAAACTGTCAATCAAGGAAGAAGTAGCAGATCTGGTATTACTGAGTGAAGAAGACGATGAGCTTGAGCTTACCCCTGAAGCTTCCGTAACCCCTTCAGTAATGGTAGACATCTCTTTCTTTTCGGAATTTTGCAAATTGGCAAAGTTGACAGTCGAGGAGATCCGCTTAGCAAGGAATAGTGGTGGTTTGGGGAAAGATGACAAAAAGTTGGAACTCACGTTCAAAGTAGTTAACGACTTCAAATTCCAAATCTCTTCCGGTAAAGCTTGTAAGTTGTTGGAATGCAAATCAAGGTACTGCAAAGAGCTCAATTTCCCAAGAGCTCCAGAAAGCTCTTGGATATTGTTTCCATATAAAGAGAGGTACGTCAACTTATGCAAATTTCCTAAAGTGTCCGGCAAATTAACTAGATGATTCTTATCTAGAACCATCTTTTCGATATTGGCAATTTTTTCGAAAAAGTCACCGGGGATGATGGTTAATTTGGCTTTGGATAAGTCTAACACGGTTAATTTAGATAACACATTGTTAAACTTCAAGTTTGTGATGGGGTTTCTGTCGAAGTGCAATAATCTAAAACTCTCCATCTTATCGCTGAAACGTGAGATAGAGTTTTTTGAAGCATATACAGCCTCTAATTTTGGTAAAGAGCCCAACACATCAATATTTGTAATCTGATTGTACCTGATATCTAATCTTTTCAAAGAGACCAATTCACTAAGGAATACGGGAAGCTCTCTGCTCAACTTATTAGTACAAAGATTTAACTTACTTAATTTTCTTAACTTGCGCATTGACTCTGGCAAGTATGAGAGATCATTATAACTTAAATCCAAATCTTTTAAGTTAACCAAATCACTGATAGGGTCAGGATAAGAATTATAGTAATTGGAAGATAAATTCAAAGTTTCCAAATTTTCTAACTTGGAGAATGACTTTGGCAAGGACGTCAATTGGTTAGAGTTCAATTTTAGATGTTTCAAATTTTTCAAGTGACCAAACTTAGGTGGTAATTCATCCAAGAAATTCTTTTCCATGTCGAGATACTTCAAACTTTTTGACGCTTCTAAGAAATTATTTGGAAACTTAGAACAACCATTCATGGAAAACGTCAAACTACTCAAGTAGCTACATGATTGGATAAAATCTAATGGGATGTAAATTGCAGGATTATCTGCCACATTCAAAGATTCGATCTCATATGTATGTTGATGGAAAATGATGGGAATGTTTTTTAAATTCAATCCTGAGATATCAACATTTACATAGTCCTTTGATAAAGAAATTTCTTCTTCGTGTGTCAAGTTTCTTAAATAAACATTCTCTACCACAAATTTACAAATGTATGACAAATCCTCACTACCAATCTTTTTGAGATTATCAGTTTCTTTATACCCGCTCAACAACAACAAACCAGTCTGAATCTTGAGCGGTTTCTCGAAAGGTTCGAGTATCTTGACGTAATTACCAATATGTACAGATAATTGATAATTTTGAGTTGACTCAAGGAAAAACTTTTTCTGTACATTTAATAAGAGATCAGTGGTGGAAGTGTCAAGGGAGTTCAAAATAGTTGCAAATGTGTTGTCTTCTCGGAATACTCTGACGATATAATTATTAGCTCCTTTTGTCTTGTCATTGCTTGGAACGACATGGGATGCCATTTTAGAACCGTATAAGACCGGCAAATTGGTTCTAGTGTTAACCTTTTCGTCTTTTCGTGTATGATTGATGGGGCTAAAAGAAGAGCTTGCTTTATTAGATCCCCCATTTTTACTCGAAATTCTGTCGGCTGGCTTGGAAGCTTCCTTGTTTGATTGACCTAGAGAGATATCATCAAGATCCTCAGATAAAGTAGCCTCATGCTCGACATTAGAGTTTGCATCTGAATCAGAATCTGGTTCATTTATATTCTTCGAAGGATCGAAAGTGAATGGTTTGACATCCCAACTATCTGGGGCTTTCCAAGATCCACCACCTGCGTATCCAAACCCATCATTTTTACCGCCCATTGTAACAGCAGAATGAGATCGTTTCAAAGGTGAAACTCCAACCGAATTCTGATTTGGTTTCAAGTAATCAGGACCCTCGTTAGTAGAGGGCGGCGTCTTAACTATTCCATCTAAATCGTTAAGATTAATGTCTATGTTGAAACCAGTATCAGATCTTTTCATCCCTAAATCCTCTCTTGTTGCTGTAGGTGATTCATTAGACTCCTTGGAGTCACCGCTATTATTTCTTGATTTTGATGGATTCAGAAATGTAGAAGCCCTTTGGTTCCTGGTGTTCGTATTATTGTGATCGAACGAAAGAGACGAAAGTCTGAACTTGAACTTCCCACCAGACCCCGAAGAATGATTAGAGCTTACACTTCTTCTTGAGTTGGAGTTTGGTGTGTTTGACGAGCCTATTGACGTATGTCTTGCATCTGATTGATGGTCTTTGTAATCGTAGTTTTCGTCAGTTACATTATTAGATTCTTCAGGTTCATTTTTCCTTACGACTACTGTAGGAAGGCTTCCAATCGGATCCGATGTACTAGACTTACCTGATGCATCGGAAATAGTAGACGCTTCCGAGTCCTTTCTTGTAGAATAGATCAACTTTCCTAATAGAGAAGAACCTTTCTTTCTGAATTTTGGCTTTATTGGTTGACTCAAAGGGGGAATCGTCCCTGATTTTCGGTTATGATGGAACCCCTTATAGTCACTACGTACACCTGAGGCTTCTTCCCCTTCTTCTTCGTCTTCTTCTTCTTCTTCCTTGATTTCATTGGAATTGTCCGTTAAATAGACCATTGACGAGCGAGGACTATAGTTAGAGTCCAGATTTGGATTCCCTTGTTTATTAGCTTTATCCTTGAAGCTGTCAAACTTGGAATTGAAGCTGAAAGATTGACTCATAATATGACACTTGTTTTTGGGATATGTCAAGTTCAATTGGAGTATAGACGGCTCAGATCAGAGGTCGACTACTATAACTATTTCCCGTTGCTTGAGCTCGAGAAAATTTTAGATATCTGCGAACGGATAAATAGAGTGAAGTGGGAAAGGTTGAGGATAGAATAAGAAAGTCGAAATCGTTGAAAGATTGGAGATTCTAGTAAAAGTATGAAGTAACTGTAACAGAGTAAAGTATGATGGGTCTGTATCGGATACGCTGTCATTAAGGAGAGGAGAGAAAGAGTTTTGTTGGTTCAGGAACTTTATTGGAACTAAAATGTGAGTGCATAGAATTTGTAGATTCCACACTCCAAGAACTAAATAGAAAGCCTCAACAAACTAGCTCCTCGAGGTATAAATCTATTGCACGTCAAATAACTACTTTGCAATGTTCAAATTGACCTCCGACTGGCCATTTTCTCTACATCATATCCAGGAACAAGCACTTCAATGTACTTTTAATAATTCAAAATAATAGAAAAAGTATGCCAACGCTGCAGAGTTAAAGCGGTTGATGACAAGAACTATATTTAAAAGTCTGATTAAGATCTATGTAACATAGCATTGTGGATATTACCGCACAGACTGAATAATGGTTATGCAGTACAACGTCTAAATTCACCCAGTCCCGTAAGTACTCATGAAATCGTGCATTGTCTAATACATAGACTATACAAGTATAATACAGAGTAAACTCAACTAGCAATTGCCAACATATAAGTTCGAATATCGAGGGATTAAACAAAAAGGCTAAAGGTTCGCATACTAAATTTCGTCGTAAATCGAACTTCTGTTTCTAGTTAAAATTTAGATAATTAATTTTCCAATTTGAGCTAATTTTTCAAAAAAGTTTTGACGAAGCTCGATCCTTCAATTTCCAATAAATCTGTCGGAGTAACAGCTTTCTATATACTTTAAAAACTAAGTAAGTGGAACCATCAGCTTACAGTCGGACAATTCCTTCCACACCACCGCATACTTCTCTTGCCCCCATCGGCCCCTTTGCACCGCGTCCAATCCACCATGGTAGAATCATCGAGAATCATCAACAGTAAACTCAATACTCCTGGAAAAGTCAAATTCGATCTGGCCACCGCCATGAGTTATGCAAACATTCTTAAGGCCAACATATTGGGTAAAGATAAACAAGAAATGGTCAATTCCATAGTGGTATTGGCTAAAATATTGGATTTACTTGTAGGAGGTGAACTTCAATGTAACGAATTCACCCAAATCCTTGACAAAACCCTTTTCAGTACTTTGTTCTCCATAATTAGTTCTCATATGTCCATTGAAACGTACCGGAACATTTTGAAAATTGCTGTTATCTTGATTTCTGGTTCTATTTTTGAACAAAAGGATGATTCGATTGACAAATACTTACCACTATACGAGAGCTTAATAGATTACCTTGATGTTATAGATGTCATGACTCAAAAATTGTACGTACAGGATAGCAAAATCACTTTCAACACAATCAAGTTAGTGAATGATTTGATCGCTAAGGCCTTGAAATTCGAGTATAGTGGGATCATTACCTTAGCAGGAAGATTGAAACATGTCACATTATTCAGCACTATTGGCAACCAAATAGATACTGAAGACAAAGTAATTTTGGATGCAATTTCAAGTTTAAAGATTAGTTATTTCAAATTGAATGACTTTTTGGATAAAACAAAATTTGATTTGTCAATCAAATCCCATCAAATTATGTTGAATAACTTGTTTTTCTTCTTGGAGACCAGTTTGAACGAGTTTGGTACGGCTGCTAAACCAGAAGAATATATTAAAGCTGGTTTCACGGATAACCCTAGAAAATTTGTTGTTGATAACTTTTCAATCTTGTTGGCTATGGATTTGAAGATTTTCTTGAAAGATCCCAACATCACATTCAAAAAAATGTTCCATGAAGAATTGATGATGAGTGAGCATGATAGGACCTTCCCATTGTATTTATTTATTAAGAAGTGTACTGAATTATGGCTTGACGTTTTCCATAAACGGGATCAATACCCTGTCATTTATTCCAATATTTTGAGTTGGGAAATTATGATCTATTACAGTATGAATACCTGCCTCATCTTATGGCAGGAAACCAAAGCCCTGTTGGCCCAGGAAAATGATGTGGATAGAATTGTCGGTTTGATTGCTGACAATATTGATCTTATTGAGAAAAACTTGACTACTCAAAGACATAACAAATCTATCGAGGAGTGTATTGACTTGACTCTGTCTGAAACCACAGAAACATTGAGGCATCATCAAATTGAAAAAATAAAGGCTGGATTCTCTGATACCTGGGATTCCAGGTTCGCAGAGTTCAATAAACAATTAGCTTATGAGGTTATGGAATTTGTCTGTGAACAAAGAGTCATTCAATTGCTTAAGGGTTCTTGGGTTTGTACTGATGCATTCGGTGAGACTTTAGTGAAGTCTTCGAGTTCCAAAAGAGCTACTTTCACAGGACCTAAGTACTACTTCATCCTTCTTTCACCAAATAGGAAATTCTTGTACTATAAAGAGTATATTGAAAAAGCGTTACAAAATCCATCTTTTGAGGAAATGGAACAACAGTCCATCAAGCTTTCTGATATCACTGATTTCAAGTCTGTCAAAGTAGGTGATTACCTAGGCGAAGAAGATAAGAAGAAAAATAGCAGGTTGATATCTATCAAAGGGACTATTTCTTACGAAAAAATTACCTTATTTGGTGCAAGTAATAAAAAGCTTTTGAATTTCTACACTGATACGGAAGTTAACAAGTATGTTTGGTTAGATGGGTTAAAAATGTTGAAGGGGATGATTAAACCTGGACAATTATCCAAAGAAACTGAGAGCCAATTAGATCATTTGGTTGATATCAGAAGAAATACGCAATTGATGAACCTTGAAGATGTGAAAGCTATTAACCAAGTAAATACAAGAGAAACTGGTCTGTCATCGGATGACGAGTTTTATGATCTCAATGAGCTCGTGAATATCACGAACGATAATTACTATTACTCATGAGCAAAATTATCATTATATAGAGGATTAGACATTAATTATCGATATCCACAGTAAACATAGTATATTTCCATAGGCTTTGTAAAAGTACTCCTAATAATTTGCAACTTTATTTTGCAACTTTGCATCGCGAAAAAAAGAACTCAGCTCATCACTAGTATAATGGCTAAACAAAGAAAAAGTGTGCCGAGTAAGGCAAAGGCTGTAAAGGCCTCGAATTCATCGAAAGCACATGAAGAATCCAAATCCAAAAGCTTGGATTTCGTTACAACCATCGATAGTGATTCTGAGCAAGAAGTTGTTAACTTAGAAGAGTCAAGCGATGAGGAAGAAGAACGTAAAGAAAAAGATGAAGATAATGATCTAAACCCAGATTTCAATTTCGGTTTTGATGATGACACTAGGACAAACTTTACTGGGTGGGACTTTGAGTTGGAGAAAGGCGATGATGAAATTGTTAAGAAGAATGTTGATTTGGATAAAATTTTAAAGCAAAAGGGAGGATTGACCAATTTAGTGGGTGTCAATAATGAAGATGAGGAAGACGATGATGAAGCGGATGATAAAATGGATGATGAAGTGGATGATGAAGACGATGATGAAGATGATGATGAAGATGATGATGAATTGGCCATGGATGGGTTTGGTATGGGTGCAATTCAAGTTGAGGAAGAAGGTGAGGAAGGAAAAGGTGAGGCTTCGGAGGCAGAAGCAGAGAACGATAAAGACAAACACGAAGAGTTAGAAATGGGAGGTGGCGAGGACGACAATGTGGAAGAAGAAGAAGACGATTCTGAAGAAGCCATGGCTGCGTTTTATGAAAACGGTAGTAAAAATGATCAAAGTCAGTTACACGATAAGTTCACCACTTTACATTTGTCAAGGCCAGTCATGAAAGGTTTGTCTCAATTGGGATACGTTAAACCTTCACCAATCCAATCTGCTTCTATACCCATAGCCTTGATGGGTAAAGATATTGTTGCTGGTGCCGTTACTGGTTCTGGTAAAACCGCTGCTTATATGATTCCTATCATTGAAAGATTGTTGTATAAACCTAGCAAAGTTGCATCAACAAGAGTTATCGTTTTGACCCCTACAAGAGAATTGTCTATTCAAGTTGGTGATGTGGGTAAAAAGATTGCTCATTTCATTCCTTCTATATCATTCGGTTTGGCTGTTGGTGGGTTAAATTTAAGACAACAAGAACAACAATTAAAATCAAGACCCGACGTGGTTATTGCTACTCCAGGTAGATTGATTGATCATATCAGAAATTCTCCCTCTTTCTCTATTGATGCTTTGGAAATTTTAGTGATTGATGAAGCAGATAGAATGTTGGAAGAAGGTTTCCAAGCTGAATTGACCGAGATTCTTTCCTTGATTCCAAAGCACAAAAGACAAACTTTATTGTTTTCTGCTACCATGAACACAAAGATCCAAGATTTGATCCAATTATCTTTACAAAAACCGGTTAGAATTATGATTGATCCTCCAAAAGCTGCTTCAAATAAGTTGGTACAAGAATTTGTTAGAATTAGAAAGAGAGAACACCTTAAACCTGCATTACTATACCAATTATTGAGAGATTTAACTAGAGCTTCTTTGAGCAGGATTGTGGTATTTGTTTCAAGAAAAGAGACAGCTCATAATCTCAGAATTATATTAGGTCTTCTAGGGCTTAAAGTTTCCGAATTGCATGGTTCCTTAACACAAGAACAAAGATTGGAAAACGTTTCCAACTTCAAAAACTTGGTGGTTCCTATTTTAATTTGTACTGATTTGGCTGCTAGAGGTTTGGATATTCCAAAGATTGAGCTTGTGGTTAACTTTGACATGCCAAAGACTTATGAAATATATCTCCACAGAGTTGGTAGAACTGCAAGAGCTGGTAGAGAAGGTAGATCTGTAACGTTTGTTGGGGAAAGTTCACAAGACAGAGCTATAGTAAAGTCATCAATCAAAGCCATTAGCGAAAACCCTGGTAAAAATGGTAAAGCTGTTTCTAGATCTGTAGATTGGAAAGAGGTTGAAGATTTAAACAAGATCATTGAAGAAAAAGATGAAGTAATAGAAGAGGTTAAGGAGGAAGAAAAACAGGCTAAAGAATTATTGAGCGCCGAGATGGAATTAAACAAGGCCAGTAATATTTTGAAGCACAAAAATGAGATCGAGTCAAGACCAAAGAGAACCTGGTTCCAAACTGAGAGTGAAAAGAAAGGTGCTGTACATCAATTGACTAAGCGCGGGAAGAAGGTTAATCACCAAAAGAGAAAGGTTATAGAGGAAAGAAAGGACACTGCAAGACCGTACAAAAAGACAAAGACTGATAGGATGAGTAAGAATGTCAAAAACTCTAATAAGAAGAGAAGTAAATAGATCATTAATTAGAAAGTAGGTAACGCAACTTATGTGATTTCATGGCTGTAAAAGAAATAGTTGTATTAACTCATCTTGAATTTAAGACTCGATCGATCGCTAACGTAAATTATTCGCGATATGGTTTTACTTCTGAACGGATACCTGAGACTATTTAACAATAATGCGGACATCACGAGTCCGGCTAAGCTACTCTTCCAGATCGTGGTGTTGCAATGTTTTTACTACTTGACAGCGTTCGTCATTTTTTATTTGATTAGCTCGTTAAACGGATATGATTTCAAGTTAGATTTTATATTTCTGTGGGAATTGATTTCCCTGGATAATGCCATGGGGTTGATCTTGTTCTCTATGTGGTTGTTTGATTCGTTGTTGTGTGTATTGTTTGTGACTATCATTGTCGGCAGGTCCAAATTGGCGTGGGATTTTGCATTGACGGTGCATATTTTAAATTTAATAGTGGTATGGGTATACTCGGGTAAGTTTCCAACCTCAACTTTGTGGTGGTGTTTACAAATCTTGAGTGCCCTGGTCTTGGTGACATTGTCCACCTATTCCACAAGATGGAAAGAGTTGAGAACCACATTTTTCGATAATATGTTAGACCTGAACCAAGCAGGACTGAGCGTGATCCCTGAACAACAACAACAGCAGCAGCAGCAACAACAAGGAAACTCAATTCAAGGTAACTCGGTGGAAATGGAAGATTTGAATACAGTCAAGGAGAGTAATGTATGAAAAGATAAAGAATATAACCAGTTTAAGGATAATATGGTACTGCATGTATAGAGTTAATAAAAGAGATAAAAAGACCCCAATATGAATATAACAATAAATGATATAGTGTCTGCACAAATTAAGCGTAGCCATTACACTCAGTAACTATTGTTGGAATCAGTCTAGTAGTTGGGGATGAAGCTTTTTGAAAAATGGCGTCAATTTGATTCTCAAAGGCATTAAGTGCATTCTTGAGAAGTTCCAAGAATCTGATAAATGAAACGACACCACTACACAAATTCCCGACCCAAAAAGAGCAGATCTTGCTGGTGTCATATAAAGGATCCTTTCTCAAATAGGAAGGTTCTCCGTCATCGTAATATCTCATTGCGAAATTTGTGGGGTTATTAGAATAGACGCACCGCTACATTAATCCCGTTTGGCTTCGAGATAGGGGATACTTGAGGTTCTTGTTTCTGTTTCCCGGTTATGAAATGGGTATCCCAGTTTCTCAACAGAGTGCAATGCTCCCTTATGCACTGTCTTCTCTTCAACATCGCATCATTACTTCAAATCTAAGATCCGAAATTCGTTTACCTCAGTGTATAGAGAATATTAAAGGTAATCAATCCAATCTGTATAGAACAACTTTACCGCTAAAACCGCCAGGGATTCCCAACCGGTGTTGACAATCGATGAATAATACGATCTTCACCCCGAGTGGTGGGGTTGTATTTTCCCACTAAAAATTGCGAAGAGGTATAAATAAATTTCATTACCTGGATAATATGGGCTGCAAAAATTCAATTACAAGATGGTTGGATTCTTAAAAGTTAAAGACACTAAAATTGTAGATGAAAATGGAAACTCTGTTGTGCTTAAAGGATCTGCCACTGGGGGACACTTAAATATGGAAAATTTCATTACTGGTTACCCAGGTCATGAAACTGAACATAAGGACGTAATTTTGAAAAAGATTGGACAGGAAAAATTCGACTTCTTCTTTGATAAATTTTATGACTACTTCTGGACCGAGTCTGACGCTATCCTCTTTAAGAATTTGGGACTTAATTGCTTGAGAATTCCTTTCAATTATAGGCACTTTTTAAATGATGAAGGTGATTTATTTGAAATCAATCCAAAAGGTTTCGAAAGAATGGATAAACTTGTCAATACCTGTGCTAAGCATGGTATCTACACCATTTTGGACTTACACGCCGTTCCCGGTGGACAGAACCAAGACTGGCATTCTGACTCTAGAATCCACATTTCCATGTTTTGGGATTTTAAAATCTTCCAAGACGCAATAGTCAACTTATGGGGCAAGATTGCTGAATACTACAAGGACAACCAATGGATTGCTGGGTATAACCCATTAAATGAGCCGGCTGTTTCAGACCACTCAAAATTGGTGAAGTTCTATGACAGGGTTGATAAAGCCATTAGATCTGTTGATCCCAACCACATCTTGTTTGTAGATGCCAACACCTACGCTATGGATTTCAGGGAGTTCCCTGATGTTCCTATGAAAAATACTGTTTATGCTATTCATGACTATAGTAACTATGGGTTTCCTAACTTGGAAGGAACTGAATACAAAGGAACTGCTGAAGAAAAAGATAAAATCAAAAAGCAATTTGAGCGGAAGCTTGAGTTTATGCAGAAGCATAACGTTCCAGTATGGAACGGAGAATTTGGCCCTGTTTATGCCAGTGAGGTAAGAGGTGACAAAGATCCAGACGCTATTAATACTGCTAGGTACAATGTTTTGAAAGATCAATTGGCTGTATACAAGACTGGTGACCCTTCTGGAGACGGTTCGCCTATTAGTTGGTCTATATGGGTATACAAAGATATTGGTTACCAAGGCTTAACATATGTCTCACCAAAATCTAAATGGTACCAAGTCTTTGGGGAATTTCTTCACAAAAAGAAGAGACTTGGGTTGGACAGATGGGGCAACGACATTGATCCTGAGTATGACCAACTATACACTGCTTTGGAAAAGCATATGAAGAACAACATTCCAGAAAAACACCAGAAAGCTTTGTACCCACATCCGTGGACAATCAAGGATTATCTTTTTAGAGTTTCTAAGGACATGTTGTTCTCTCAATATGCTCAGCATGAATACGCTGACTTGTTTGTTGGCTTAGATTTTGATGAATTGGATGAATTAGCTGCCTCATTCAAGTTGGAAAATTGTATTCAAAGAGATGAATTGAACAAGATTTTGAGTGAATATTAGATATACAGTTTTTATAATATAAAGCTACATGCACTAACGAACGGCCTTCTTCTATTGTTTACTACACCTTTTCTACCTTTTGTCTAAATGCTCCATCAAGTCGTCTAGAATTTCTACCGTCTCTTTAGGATTAGCGATCCAGGCTGTACATGCACTCAACCTAGCCTTAAAGTCATTGGCTCCTAAACTAGCAAACTGATCTCCCACATGCAATGTCTCACTCTTTAAAATAGGGCAAACGTCCAACGACTCATCCTGACATAAATACCCTTGAAGAGATTCTACCCCTAAAGACTTGTCACCTATGTCAACCCATACATCTGATCCTCCATTGAATGCACAAACTTGTATATTTGAACCCAAATGAGTCAAAAGTTCGGTCAATTTTCCAGAACAAGATAACACAATTTCTTCTAAGAACTCTCTCAAAATCTTGTGTCCCTTGACCGGAATAATTCCAATCGATCTCTCCTTTCTAATCATTCTTGTTCTATTCTCATCGTTTAACTCAAACTTTTCTCTCAAGTGTGACATATGCTTGAACATATTTTCCATGATATACTCAATATGATCCTTATTCCAATTGATCATTACCGGTAAGTACCAATCTTCGGCCTCTATGAATTTAAAGGTCTCGAGCCCAGAACAGTACCTGAACAAGTAATTAGACTCTCCTCCCATGATCAAAAGATTTTCTCTCTGTTTAGGAGTTAAATCGCTCTCCTTCATCGCATCGATTAAACCTTTCAATCTGCCGTAATATTGGGCAGACCCCAGTTGCCCTGGGTACCCAGCAGCCGTGACAACTCCAATAAAGAATCCTCTCCTAAGAAGCAGAAGAAGCCGAGAAACTACCGGGTCATCCTTTGTTAATGATTTCCCATCCTCATACAATGTCACATCTCCATCAAAAGTAATAAGTTTGAGGTGTTCAGGTGAATCATCATGATGGGTCAGGGCCAATGCCAATGCTTGCGCGGTGTTCAAGATCTGACGAATATCATTGAAACTTGGACTCACCAATCTTCTTTTACTGATACCTCTTTTGCGATCTTCTATTAAAAATGCTTTAGTTAAAGGTAACGGAGTGAAAAACGTGCCCACAGAGGGAACAAGTTTCCGTAACCGACTAATGGTGGAGGTCTTGTTTTTCTTATCGAGCTCGATTGTATTGGAGATCAAACGTTCTACGTCTTCGAATACTTCATAGTACCGTTTCTGGCATTCTTTAGCTATTTCAAATTCTTTGGATTCAATAAATTGATCATAGTCATCAATTTCACCAAAAAGACCCTGGACATGATTTTCGACATCAGAGTGTAAGACAAAGGGAACAGCTAAAAGGCCCTTAATCCACTCAATGAATTCATCACGACGATGACTTTTTAACGCGTATTCTACTCTATATCTACTAGTCATCGGTTATTTAAATATTCAACATTAATTTCATTTATTTGTGCGAATTGTTATAGTACATAAAGTGAAAAATATATTCGGTTATTTAGACACCTTGTTGAGCTCTTCTTCTGTCTCTTTCTTCAGAGATGGATAACTTAATACCCTTACCCTTTGGCAAAGAAACATGTGGCTTACCAGCTTCAGCACCGATAACAAAAACGTTAGATAATCTGGTGACGAAAGTGTTGTCTAAAGAGTCTTTAATGTGGACCAAGTCAAAACCACCTTCGTGCTTTTCTCTGTGAACAATGACACCAACTCTACCCAAGTTACGACCACCGGTAACCATGACTAATCTACCAGTATCAAATTTGATGAAATCGGTAATCTTTCCAGATTCTAAATCGATCTTAACGGTGTCATTGGCCTTGATCAATGGGTCTGGGTATCTGATGGTTCTACCGTCGTGTGTGACAACGTATGGAATACCTCTCTTACCTAATTGGACCTTCTTGACCTTACCTAATTTGTAGGAAGCTTCCTCATTGGTGATTCTGTGAACAGCGAATCTACCCTTGGTATCATAGATCAATCTGAAGTTTTCGTTGGTAGCTTCCAAAGTGATGACATCCATGAAACCAGCTGGGAAGGTAGCATCAGTTCTGACCTTACCATCAACCTTGACGTGCTGTTGCATCAAAATAGCCTTGGTTTCTCTACCATTTAAAGCGTATCTTAATCTGTTTCTCAAGAAAACAACCAAAGGTAAAGATTCTCTCAACTTATGTGGACCAGCGGATGGTCTTGGAGCATAAGTTCCGGACAATTTGTCCAACATCCAGTGGGATGGGGCTGCTAATCTTTTCAAATGCTTCTTTCTATAAAAATGTTAGTAAAAATACTTGGTGTGTTTTTCGACTTTTGAACCTTAATTAAGGAAGGAGATCAATCGTTTATGCACGACTTGTTCTAGGGACATGAACAATAATAGCATGAATCCCTGCGTGTTCATAAAAGATGATAGAAATCAATGAGTCTCCCTCCTTAATTAATCAATCATGACAAGGCTCCCATCCGAGCAGAAGAATACGCTTCTGCTGGTGTACCAGTTCTTTTACTTGAAAAGTCAAGACAATGTCGAAACTCTTCAAGAAACTGGGTTTTATGAGATCATGAAGAATGAAGTTCAAGTTTAATACAAGTATCAAACATACGGGCCTCTTGCCATTTTTTAATTGATTAATGAAGTAGTTAGTTGAGAAATTTTTCAGTTTCTCAAGAATTTGTCAAAAGCTTGAGATCGTGCGTGTGTGGAGAAAGCCTTATGCGGATTGTACGTGTGACTGTGGTAACTATAGAGCGGGTGACTGGGGCATGAATATAGGGCGCGCGCCCTCGCATTTATTAAATGTATTGTTGGGGAAGATAAAGGATAGAGGAGAAGATGATAATAGTGGGGATATGTCATGAGCCGCATACAGTAAAAAGAGTCCACAACCTGTTTTATGGATCTGAAAATTGCCATGCTTGAATTCTTCTAGTAAACTTTGAATTCAATGTTTAGAGAGGTGGCACATTGTTCACTTGTTTTACAGTATTGTAAGGAATCTTCTAAACTTTGAACTTTTCTTCAAATCGTACATCAATTTCCTATAACCTGTGTATTTACCTAACCTATATTAACTAAATCCTAAAAGACAGTATCCTTGGGTTCCTCGAATTTGCTAGCATGTAAAGCGGAGGAATTTAATTCTTCAATTTCTTGTTGATTGTCATCAATTCTCTTTTGTTGTAGCTGAGTATAACCATGGTAATTGGATAATTCTTCATCAGTCATAACCTTAACCCAATCGATGTTTAGATTGAAAGGCCCATATTGTTTATCTAATAATCCAATGCCGATCGTTTTAACTTCCAGCTTATTGATCTCACAGCCATCTTGAATGACCCCCCAATTGGTCATAACGAAATCATTTAATGGGATCACCACAGTCTCCCATTGACCTGGGGTATTTAAAAATAACCGATGCTGAAATAAATCAGTTACCAATGGTGTATTAGCTTGGATATTCACCAAGTATTTTCTTTTGTCACCATTAACCCTTAAAACCAATGCATGGTAAGCGCTCCAATCCCAATAGCTATTGCCACTTAGCCAGCTTTCCTTTTGATCTTTTGTTCTAAACATGGCATATCCGGATCTAGTGATCTCTGGATTATCCTTGGGTAAATCTAAGTTTAAGTATCCATGGAATTGACCGCATTTCAATTGATTGTTATATGTAAAACTAGCTCCAGAATAACCACCGATCTCCTTATCACTTCTAGTCATTATTTTATCCAAAGCAAATTGTGGGTTGTGCTTGAAGTCAATAATTGACTCCACCGATTTGAGTGAAGTGGCCGGTTTAGTGAAGTTGAAGATTTTGGTAAAAGTCAGGTTTAATCCTAAAGTTCTTAATGACATTGGGCTTAAATCAAGTCTTGGGATATTGCTTTAATTTATAGGATGCGAAGTAATTTTTCGCTTTAATTAGATTACACAAAAACCCCCCACACTTCAAAAAATATATTTGAAGACTGTACATAAAAATCTCCACTCCTTATCTGACCTCCTTCTTTTTTCTTCTATGTGAACTTATGAGGAGAGAAGTTGTCTATAGTGGGGATCTTGCAATTGGGAATTTGTGGAGTCTCATCCACGGTATCGCAATTGTCTTGTGCTACCAGTGATCAATCAGCTAATAACCTTAATACTACACAAGAAAAAAGTTCATGTTCTTGATGTGTTTGTACTGTCGTACCACTTTTAGATTCGTGGCTCTAACCTCATCAGCGATTCACTCCTATAATTTAATAGACGTTTGAGAAGACTCGGAGTTCTACATTTTACAGCCCCAAGATTCTCCGGGCACGATGAATGTAATTGAACTACACAAACAAATAGGGGCCACCTTTATCTTTGGAATTTCTTGTTTGAGACAACTCCCCCTTTGGATCACTTCGGACTTTTTGTGGGGATCATCATGCATTTGATTTATAATTCATTGACTCAAACAATCCAACTTTACCAAATGTGGGGCTAGAATAATCGGACTTGACTCCGCTTCTTAGTAGGACTAGTACTTGCTGCAGCTAATTTATGGAATATGGAAGAAGCGGCTACTGTTTCCCATATGCCAGACCGGGTGATTATGTAATGTCTCTGTAAGAAGTTGTTATGTACTGCATTATTCAACTATTGCTGTGAAGACTTTGGTCTATTGTTCGTTAACTATACTCCTTTTTCACCGTAAGGATGTTGCTGTACGTAAACCTGTCTAGTTCATAAGGCATTCAAGTCAACTGTACGGTCTTCTCTTTCGAACACTTCATCTTAAAATCTACTCATGAAATGTGGTCAAATTATTGTTGAGCTTGTGATATATTGAGACCACGCAATCTTTTAACTTTAAGATTCTGGAAGGTCAACTGACAAAAAATTGGTACTTCCCGATGAAGCTTGGGGACTGACCGTGGTGTGATTATTGTTAGTGGGTCATACTGGAGTAAATCAGCTTTCAATAGAATCTTATAAGGACCATGTGACCCCCACCCCGCTAGTTTTTGCAGCCATATATTATCACCAAAGTATCATCACTATATCGATAGTGATTCGCTCAATTGAAGACTCAAATACTTGTTCAAGTACTTTCTACAGGAACAAAACAAAAAACTATCGTAAGTCGCTGAAAGGGAGGATCTTGTAGAAGTCAACTAAGTAAATATCCATCTTATGGTCTTATGGTTTTACCCCAAAAAAAGCTAAGAAACTATCGTCATTAAGAGTGTCTTTCCGAAGTCAAATATGAAGGTATGCATTTAGCGTCAGCTTAAATTATCAGAGAACAAAATGATGTGTAAATGTGTATCATAAAACAAACCACTAAGCCGTTTAGAAAGAAAGCCAGCATGAATTTTAGGAAACGACATGTTTCCTTGATATCTTGATTACTGAAGGGGTTTAGAATTTCGAATGTACCTGAAATTGGATAAGTAGACTCGGAAATTTAATTTGGATTCTCGATCATATTTGAGGTAAAACTTGACTGAATTAATAAGAGAGATCTAGCTTTTAGTATGATTATAGGAATAGATAGCACTAGTTAGTGAAACTACTATGCTACATGAGCTCATGTGATCGAGTTCGGAAGTTTACTGTGTGAACGAAGAGTTTCACTAAAATATGGGCTACTTTAGAATATAATATATAAGAAAACTGAAACTATGATGATTCTGGGTCTGTTAGAAGAAAAACTCACAGTACAACACTACTCCCTAGGTCGCATAGATAAGATTAATTTAGCAAAAATTAATTCCGATACCGGGAGTCGAACCCGGGGCCTGTGCGTGAAAAGCACAAATGTTAGCCGTTACACCATATCGGAGGTCGTGTTCTTGTAAAATTAAGGTTCTCAATAGAACCTTACATGCTTTTGTACTTTCTCTGAACTATGCATTTGTTGTTGTTACTAGAGCATAAATGGAGTGTCTTTTACTATATCCACATCATGCATAATTTCAAGTACCAAAATCAACGCGCTGGTCATCCTCTACATTCAAAATCGGCTTTGTACGGTCTTTACCCAAGAATGGGCATTTAACTTTGTAATCTTTACGTATATCATAGAAAGATACTAACAAATATTTATCGTGTCAATACAAAGTATATCCGTGATATTTTTTTAATCTCGGAAAGATAAAAAAGTTGTATATGGTGTAGTTGCATCTTGAAATGGGGTTCAAATTCATACAATAAAAATGCACTTTTTTGAAGTGGGGTGAATTCGTGAACATGAAATGACACCGAAAACCGGCAAGGCTGCCAACTGTTCCGATTTTTAGGGCCGACTCTACCACGAAGCTTACGCGAAACAGAAAGCAACCGTTACTTCGTTTGTCTCGAAAACTCATATAGTATAGACTTTATCGACGTAGGAAACCCTTTACAGTTACTTAGCTTCCAAATATATCGCCATGCTATAGCCGGCATCATTGAGTTGCACCTAGTCATCATTTCTGTCACTATACCTTGACACCTCAGCGCACCCTTCTATATCATTTGCAGCCATCGCGCAGCAAGCCAGCCGCACCCCGAATTTCACATTGCAAATTCCTATTAGTTTTTTCTTCCTTTCATAACACCTATGAGCTACAATAATAATAATTATCCACCACCCAATTACCCCCAGAGCGTCCCAGCTCAACAGCAGGGCTACCCTCAACAGCAGGGGGAACAAAACTATGATCAGAATTATCAACAGAATTATGACTACGAAGGACAAGCGACTGAGAAACCTGAACCAAACCAAGACTTTGACCAAGCGTTCAAGGTTACTAAACCAAAGTTCAATGATTGGCCTTTTGCATTGTTCTTCCTTCTAGTTGTTGCCGGGTTTATCGCCGTGGCTGGTATCACCTTGAGTGCTTTGAAAAAGACTTTTAACTTTCAAGGTACCTCTATTTACAATTCTGGTAATACTTTCTCGTTGAATACTAACACAATCATCCTTTTCGGGTTCGTTATTGTGATGGCCCTCGTTTTGGCTACTGGTATCATTGTATATGCCAGAATGGCGCCAAAGGTCTTTATTACTTCGGGTTTGATTCTTAATGTGATTATGGGTATTGGTACTGCTATTTACTATTTTGTAGCCCATTATTATTCTGCAGCAATTGTATTTTTGATATTCACATTGTTCAGTGCCTTCTGTTATTGGAGAGCAAGAAGCCGGATCCCGTTTAGTGCCACAGTCTTGACCATCACTATTGATGTAATGAAGCGTTATCCTTCAACTCTTATAACTTCCTTTATAGGAATTATTGTCAGTTCTTTATTCAGTGTATTGTTCTCAGCAGTGATCGTCGGTGTATACGTCAAGTATAGTCCTAATAGCGATAATACTGCTTGTAGTGTTGGTGGTGGTTCCTGTTCTCAAGGAAAGTTAATTGGTATCTTGGTATTTGTGTTCTTTGCCGGTTATTTCATTTCTGAAGTTATTAGAAATGTAATTCATGTGGTAATTTCTGGTGTTTTCGGCACTTGGTACTATTTATCAGGATCTGATCAAGGAGAACCTAAACACCCCGCTTTAGGTGCTTTAAAGAGGGCTTTAACTTATTGTTTTGGTTCTATTTGTTTTGGTTCATTAATCGTTTCATTAATCCAACTTCTTAGAGCGTTTATTCAAATCTTGAAACAAGATGCATTTGGCAATGGCGACATGTGTGCTGGATGTGGATTTTTAATTCTCGATTTTATTATTGGTATATTGGAGTGGGCTGTTAAATACTTTAACCATTATGCTTATTGTTACGTTGCCTTGTACGGTAAATCATACCTTAAATCCGCTAAAGACACTTTTGATTTATTGAGATTTAAGGGCATGGATGCCTTAATTAATGATTGTTTCATCAATACTTCTCTAAACATGTGGTCTTTGTTTGTTGGGTATTTCACTGCTTTGTTAGCTTATCTTTACTTAAAGCTTACTAAACCAGAGTATAACTCTGATGGTACTTTCTACGCTCCGGTTATTGCTTTTTCATTTTTAATTTCAGGGCAAATTACGAGAGTGGCTTTAGTTGTGATAGAATCGGGTGTGTCCACCTTTTTCGTTGCCTTAGCTAAAGATCCGGAAGTATTTCAAATGACAAATAGAGAAAGGTTCGATGAGATTTTCAGAAATTATCCTCAAGTATTACAAAAGATCACATCTGACCATTAAAATAATCAAGTTTATAGCAGATAACCAGACTCTTATCATATAATTAAATTATACATTACTGTTTCTTTGATTCTATCAATTATACGTGTTTTTTAAAATACATGGATTTGTTGAATGATGTAAAAAGTTCCTACTTGAAAAAAAGTTAACATCGTGAATTTCACTTCAAATAAAAAATAAAATATAATTAAAAAATTTTTTATCTTGAAGCAGCATTTCTTCAACTTCCAGTATTTGCTTGCATAGTATAAACGGGCTCCATTGATCAAATGGATAATCAATTTTTATTCTACTCCAAACCAGTGTATGTAGCTCCAACTATTGCGCACTTTGATAACAAAAAAAATACACTTGACCCAATGTTAACATTAGCTATAGGGGATTTACACATTCCTGACAGAGCAATTGACATACCGGAAAAGTTCAAAAAGCTATTGGCACCAAATCCCTCGTCGAAACCGTCCAATGGTAAAATCTCTCAGGTATTATGTCTTGGTAATATAACTAGTTCAATGGATACTTTAGAATTTCTCCACAACATTTCTCCGTCTTTTCAGCTTGTGAAGGGAGATAGAGACGATACAAATATGTTATCTCAAGTAATTGGCCAGCTTTCTGGTAAAGCACAAACATCCGATATCCCAAATTATAAGATTATAATTCATGAAGACTTAAAAATTGGTTTTACGAATGGTCATCTGATTATCCCAAAGAATGATCCACTAAGTTTACTGGCTTTGGCAAGAGAGTTGGATGTGGATATTTTGATCTGGGGCGGTACACATAAAGTTGAAGCCTATATACTTGATGGTAAATTTTTCATAAATCCCGGAAGTGCAACTGGTGCCCACAGTTTTGACTGGCCTAATGATGATGAAGATGAAGAAGATGATGACGGGAATACTGAAGAAGAGGAAAAAGAACAGGAAGAGGAATTACAGGAACAAGCAGGAGAAGGGGTGGAGAAAATGGAAGAGAACGAAGAAGAGGAAGTTAAGGACACAGATGCAGACGAGTTGAACGATCATACGGAAACTGAGAAAGACACAGAAACGGAAGAAAAAGAAGAGGCGCCCGAAGAACAAACTTCAGAAAACATAGAATCAACAAACACTAAAGAGCCTGATTTCACTGCTGAAGAATTAGCAGAAGTTTCTGAGCCTAATATTCCTTCGTTCTGCCTCCTAGAAACTCATGGGTCAACTTGTACATTATACATCTACACATACCTAGGAGACGAAGTCAAAGTCGACAAAGTCACATATCATAAAGATGGTCATTAAGCTTGCACTAAAGAATAATGCAATACAAATTCTTTCTTGATTTTTTCCCAATTATGCGGATCGAAGAATATATAAACCCCCTTTTCTACATCCTGACTGATTAATACTGGCTCTACATTACTATCTTTAGTCAACCAAACTTGTATCTCTTTGTGATATCTCCAATTTCTTGCCACTAATTCCCTTGCAGCATACTCTTGAAGAGTATCTCTAGGTCTCATGTAAAACATATAAAATAATGTTTCATCTGAAAAAGATTGAATTTTGGAGTCACACGGACCTGGAGGTGGAATTATATTACTAGTTTGTATAGATTTCGGTATATTAAAGTACGGTTCAACTTCAGATCTCGAGGTTTCAGACCAAGGTGATGCAATGTTCTTTAAAACTTGAGATTCTTCACTCAAATCTAAACCTAGTAAATTAAGATCTTGGCCTATAGCGAAAGCTGTTTTATCAGATTGTTCCATCTTGGCTAGTTTGGAGATTCCGTTTAAGCCAAACTTCCTCAATTCAGAGGAGGGCGTCGACGTTCCATTACTAGTATTATTATTCGTTAATCCTGGCGGAAGCATTGTTGGTGAAAAATCATTCTTCGCACTCTCATTGAGTGAGACATTCTGTTTGCGAGAATTGGTTGCAACAAACTTAAGAGGCAACCAAATTTTAGTAACGCTGCTTTATAGTAGTATGAGACTCATCTAGTTATATATAGGAATAACAAATACTCGTATTGTTAGGTTTCAGCAAAAGCGAGTTGATCTCTGAGTGCATCAAATATATATACTAGTGCGTCTCTCATCTCACTGAAAAATTCCATCACCATGACTAGAAGATCTTATCCGAATATAATAGTGACGGGAACGCCTGGCTGTGGAAAGACGTCCCACTCGAAGGAGCTCAAAGAATTACTTGGCAAAATGTATATTCACCACTCCATAAGCGACTTGGCTAAAGAACAAAAATTTGTGGAAAGTTATGACGAAAAGTTAGATACTTCAGTTCTTGATGAAGAGAAGTTATTAGATTATTTGGAGCCTGAATTAGAGAAGGGAGGTATCATAATAGACTGGCACGTATGTGATATCTTCCCTGAAAGATTGATAGATTTGGTCGTCGTTTTGAGAACAGATAACTCTCTTTTATTTGATCGATTAACGACTAGAGGATATAAAGACAACAAGATACAAGAGAATATTGATGCAGAGATCATGGAGGTGATCCTTCAAGAAGCAAAAGACTCTTATGAACACGAAATTGTTGTTGTTTTGAGTTCCAACTCTGAGGAGGAAAAGACCGCTAACGTTGATAGAATATTGCAGTGGGTTAGAAATTGGGTTGAAGACCATCCTGATGGTGTATCTAATGCCCTTGTTCAAAGTGAGAGTGAAGATGAAGACGAAGACGTGGAGGATAACGACGACGATGACGACGACGAAGAAGAAGAAGAGGAGGAAGAAGAGGAAGAAGAAGAAGAGGAAGAAGAAGAAGAAGAAGAAGGCGAACCAAAAAGAAAAAGGAAGAAAGAGTAAACACTAAGTACCCAATCCATTAACTTTCTAACTAATATTATACAAAATGAAGGACAACCCTCCTTATGTAGAACAATACCATTAAAGAAAGTAAAGCCATCATCACGTAGTAACCCTTTGTAATTGCAATATAAGACCATTTACTTTGAATCTTTGCTAAGTTATGTTTTTCCAATTCAGAAACACACACACTATTTTGAGCAAAAATGTATTTACCTTCATCAATAATCTCTTGTTTTTGAGTTTCACTTAATGAGTTTCTAGTGAAAAGTTCATAGTCCCTCTTGAAAATAATTCTTAAAAAGTTTTCATCTTCAACATTAAAAGTGTAGAAGTTCGTACCCATTTTAACGACTTCCTCGTAAGAATATCCTTTCTTCTGTGGAAAAAGACCAGTGGCTTTAGCAATGGATGATCTCATTATTCTTCCTCCAGCAAATAATGCCAAGTACATAACATGCATATAGGCCAACAATAAGTATGGCTTTTCTTTTGTTACTTGTTCAATATGATTAGAGAATTTGATTTGTTCGGGCATTATTGGACTTTCAAATTTTTCTTTATTATCATCATAATAAAAGAGTAAATCTTTTTCGGCATTTTCAGTACGAGCCATAGCTGGTTTCCAAACTGATTTTAAGATGTGGGTCATCTCATCTTCGTCGCCTTTGGCGAATTCTCTTTCAATACTTTTTTCAATTGATTTGAATACATGGTAGAATGCTTGTAAACCTTGTCTGTAAATTTTAGGATCTCTGTAGGCAAGTGCTAATTTTAAAGTTACCTGCTTATCAATTTTATCGTGTAAGCTACGAGTCTCTGTATTAATTCTGTTGGCTAATGCTCCTATATCATTTTTGAGAGGTAAGATCTCGTTCTGTCCTACTTTAGTAACCATGTTGTGAGATGTTTTGTTTCTTGATATAACTTAAGGAGAAAAACTATGTAGTAGACATTTGCATTTTATATAAACTGGGCATCGATAATTCCGAAAGCGCGCTCTTTTGTGTAACTTCATCTTGGAGATATCGGGGCACCGCGTGATTTGAGGAAGTGCCCAAACAATTGATCAAATAGATAAAAATTCAATCATCCGATTCGGACCCCCTCCTTCTCACTGGACCCTTTCACCCAGTCGTGTATACAAAAGATTGTTTATGGCAAGATGTGTAAGCCGTACCGGGAGTTTACGTGTTTATTCACGTCTCTTCTATCCTTTCTTCTTTTGGACAATAAGAATTCAGATCCGTGTCTTTTTAGTTACACTATTTTGGCGTTTCTGGGGTACATACTCAATTTATTTCCCGAGCTTCCAACAGCAGTTTCATAAAAGAGAGGAAAATTGCAATTACTTTATGAATCTTAAATATCATACATTCTAAATATGTTCGTGTCTCGTTATTCTAAATAGCGATGATAGAAAACGCCTTTTGGTACCAAGGTGAATCTTCATATCTCTGCTTTTCTTCGTTTCTTTCTAGTTCTAAAATTTCTGGATCATAAACGGTTCTACCCTCATCGATATCTATTTCAGATATTGGAATCAATAATTGCCAATTTCTGGTCCAAAGCTTGTGTCCAGCATAAAACACAACAATGAAGACAACACCCAAGTAATTTTGGAAAAATGACACCGCATCTGGAGATCCATCCCCTCCGATTGGCCATAAAGCCACCCAGAATTGAGCTATCAAAATAAGAGAGTTAATAACAACAGAAGACCAGGAGCCAATGATACCGGTTGGAGAAACATAACCCAAATGAGAGAGGGGGACTCCTCTGTATCTCAAGGCTTTTCTAAATCTGATGTGACAAATACAGATAGCAGGCCAAACGAATACGAAAGAAATAGCACTAATGGATAGTAACCAGGTAAAGACTGAATCTTGATCCTTGTATGTGGCAATGAATGCAAAGAATGATACAATAACAGTAAGAATCCAACCTCTAAGGGGTCTTCCACTTTTATCGACATAATCGAAGTATTTTGGTGCCAATCCTTGCTGCGATAATGATAATAATAATCTAGGACTTGAGTACATGGCACTGGTAGCCACACTGGTAACACTAATTAAAATAACTGCATTGATAATATGGTCAAGGACGTGGGTATAAGTACTGGCAGCAATGACGAATGCAGAAGCACTAGTTGCAGAACCTCCGGAACCCATTAATCTGTCAGAGTTATAAGGAACCAATAATCCAACCATGCATAATGAGCCAAGGAAAAAGACGGTAATTCTGAAGAAAACTAATTTACAAGCTGAAGACATGGCTTTTCTTGGGTTACTTTGATCAGCAACACTAGCACTTACGAATTCAGTACCACCGAAAGAAAATGCAGAAGCAACAAAAACTGAACACATACCTTTAAAGTTTGTGTAAGCACCAGGGTCTCTCCAATATTTACCACCAATAAAACCATGTTTGGTACCACCTAAATCAACCACTAACCCAAAAATTATAAAACCAAGTAACATGATCAATTTAGTCGAGTTCATATAGAATTCAGCTTCGGCATAACCCTTAGCGCCAAACAAGTTGATAATGACCACAAGTGCTAGGAATATGGCCACAAATACATCTGAATCTACACTAGTTGTCCAATATTTAATCGTCATACTTGCAGTAACCAATTCCAAAGAAACCACGCTCATCCATTGAATCATATAATTCCAGCCTAAGGCAAACGCAACGCTTGAGTCAATAAATTTACTATAGTAACTTTGAAACCCACCAGGGAGTTGAGAATACGCAACAGAAAGTTCACCAGCAGAGAACATGGTTGGAATCAACATCAAATATCCTACGATAGCATAAGCAACCAATAAAAATAAAGGTCCAGCGAGTCTTAATTTTTCACCAGATGCAACCCATAAACCTGTTCCCACACCAGTACTCAAAGCCATCAAATTAAGATGTCTCTTGGAAATCGGTTTTGGTGGAGGAATGTCACCTGGTTCTGCTCTTTTGAAAGAGTGTTTCCATTGTTGCCAATAGTTCATATTTGAAGAGTCATACGATCCATTCTGTTTAGAGTCGAAAGACACTTGTACTGTATCATCGTTAGTGTAATCATACACAGGACTTGACTTCTCTTTCGAGTAAACCTGTTCCATGATGATTTTGATACTTTGGTGTTTTTCTTCGAAGAAAAGGCTAGAAATCCGGGAAGCAGGTTATATATATAAAATTTCACTGCATTTTCGTGAATTTCTTATGTAATGTATTTTAAATTTAGTAGGCATTTCTTAGGTTGAATTGCGGCAATTCCTCATGCAGGAAATATCTCTAATGGACAGGAATTTTTGCACAAGTTCGTGATGTGCTCATTAATATGTCTATTGTAAAATTCATACTGCAATTACAAGCGAGATTTTCAGTTTTTTTCACCAATTTTTCTCCGAAAATGCCTAACACTAGTGGTCTCAGGCCCGGTCAACCCCACATAATATACCTCAACAAGAATAGCACTGTTAAACCAGATGTAGTCATTTAAAAAGGTGGTTGGGTCTCCACTTAAAAATCAGGGTGGGGAATAAACCAAAGTTTGCAGTCAATTGCAATTGCGGACTTTTGACAGCTAGCGATAGGAAAGGTATAGACAAGACTCACGTTTATTCTACGGAAGAACTTGATAGCATATCAGACGATTAGTTTCCCTGAACATCCTTTGGTTATCAAGAGATATTACTGGTCCAAGATAGTCTTACCGGGCCTGAAGCTTGTTTTGACGGGACAAAAGAAACTGTCGGAAATCGCAACGCCTGTGCCGCCGCTGCGGGAAGGAAAAAAAAGGGCCCCAGACCGTGGTACTTACAGGTTCTTGAGTTACACCGGTGGATCATCGCGAAGCGTATGTTTTGTAGTGCTGGAGTGGGAACAACACGAAGCCCTTATCCAGGTATTAGATTTTTCTTCCTTGGCTCACCAAGTCCTGCTTTCAGCATTGACCTGGTGAAGGGAAGAGGTGTTGCGAATTATATGAGCAGGAAGAATAAACCAGAATGTTTAGATCCTGAGATAGGAATCTAAAATTTCTATGCGTGTCTCATCTCCAGGTGACGTTGTTGTTCGTTGGGCCTTTATTTGCGTCTGAGCCTGCAAAGAAAGGTGTACGCCGGAAGGGAAGAAATAATAATCGTAGTTCCTGAATAAAAAAAAAAAAAGAAACCGGTTCAGGGTTGGTATACACACGAAGAAGTCCGGTTCCGCTTTGTCTCATCGGTACAAATCGAGGGCAAAAGAAAGGGAGACATTTGGGAGACATTTGAGAGATGCCAGAGACATTGGAAATTATTCGAGTTTCCAAGGTCGTGTGCAAAGCGTGAGAAGTGTGACTTGAGCTTGCGTTTGCTTACCGTATGTCGCGGTGAAAAATTATCAGGTAATCATCCAACATTGGCTCAAATACAGTACAAAAGTGCTAATTATTATCGGAAAGAGTTTGAACGAAGTGGTGGAAAACTCCTGAAACACATTCCATATCAAAGAAATCACACTTCTTAACTATTTGTTACACTTCTTGAGAGCGTTCAATTTCCTCTTCATCAGTTTCAATCTTTCTTTTGCATCAACCAATAGTTTCAGGGATATTATAAGCTAACAGAGCTATGGTTCAGATTTACAAAAATGAACATACGTACAATCACGATTTCAAAACCGTGAGTTTGGCTTACTTGAACCGGTACCCAAATCCTTATGCCAAGCATGTGTTAAGTATTGATACATTGGATAACCGTGTAGACTCTCATGGGAATTTGATCATCACCAAATTAATGGTGAAGACCGGTAGATTACCCAAATTCATTAAACCGTTCTTAGGAACTAACCTCAATAGTTGGATTATAGAGAAGACGGTGATCAACCCGAAGACCAATCAATTGATAACGTATTCTGCTAATATTGACCATCGCAAGTTCATAAAAGTGGAAGAATTTTTGCATTACAAGAAAGTAGACAACTTTTCCACGAAACTTGATAGCAAGGTGATGTTTTCTTCAAACTTCTTTGGATTCAAACAAAGAATCGAAGACTGGAGTCGAGAGCGGTTTACGTCTAATGTTGAAAAGAGTAGAAATGGCTTCAACTTTGTAGTGAACAGGTTGCAACAACAAAAGCAAAAGTTTTTCAAGACTGAAAATCTTGGTTCGACTGATTATTGATTATATCGATTTTTTATGAATTATGACAATTGTAAATATGCCAATCTATTGTAGATTTCTTTTACTCCAGGTTTCATCCTCAGTTTCACATTCGGTCTCATTCTCGTTCTCATACTACTTATCGTTATCAGTCACACTGTGCGAATGCGAATCTGATTCCCTGATTCTAGGTAAAGGAGTTTAATGATGAATACGCCTAAAATTCCTAGTACTGCTCCAAGTACGCATACAAATTTGCCCCCCAGTTTACTAAAGCCTAACTCTCCTAAACCAAGAAGAAGAACCAGTTCGAAAACTCAAATCGACATGGAAAAACGTAGAGGGTCCTCTTTCTCCAGTGCTTCCTCCCCTTGGGTCAGAAGAAACTCATTTCTTTCTTCTTCCATGATTTATAGCGAAAATGTTTCAATCTACGATTCTCCTAACTACTACAGTGACTGTTCCAGTTATAACATTATTTCCCTAAGAGAATGTCAAGGGTTTATTTTTAACCAGGATCTTTTTGCATCTCCCTATCAACAGCAACGAACCCTTGCAAACGAGAGAAAGCTCAAGCAACTCAGACATTTCCAGAACCAAAACCAACACCAACATGAGGTTAAGTCCCGCTCTAATTCCGTGTGTAACAAGCGAGGCTTGGATGAATTTGAACCAGAAACTAATAGAACTACTACTAGACGACATACATCGTACCACGCAGCAAAGCCGAGTTTTGCTGCTCAAACGATGCTGGGAAGTGCAATAGATGACGACGAAGATGACCGTGGTAATGGCATTCGCCAGGCATTGAGTGCTTTTGAAAATACGACTTTCGATATAGACTTAGATACCAGTGACGACAACGCTATCGGAGGGCATTATGACGAGATGGAGGAGGATTACCAACAGGGAGACTCCTACAAAGTGCATGTGACTGAAATCGTTGTTAATGATCAAGAAGATATTTTTCCTAAGTGAAGGTTTGATACGGGACTCTAGGATATACACTGGAATAAGAACAAGACAAAAGAGCGAGGTATACTAGGATAGGTAAATAGGTAATATAAGGATTGTGTTGATGAGTTCTCACTTACTGTAGTTGTATTTAAAATCAATGGAACCAGAGTTGGTGCAATGTTGAGTGCTGTAAACTGGCAACATTTGCAACCTTCATATTTGCAGCTATTCAATATTGGTGCGCAAAATTTTCAAATATGTCTGGTAAGGACGAAATAGAACAGGCATCCCTCGCCTTCAGTAATGCTCAAACCAAACTCAACGAGTTAATAGGTGCAAGACAAACACTTGAAACCCAGTTCCAAGAAAACAAGATTGTTTTACAAGAATTTCAACATTTGAATGAGGAATCAAAGATATATAAATTAACCGGTCCAGTTTTAATGCCCCAAGACTACGCCGAGGCTAAAATGAACGTGGAAAAAAGAATCGAGTTCATTGAACAAGAAATAAAAAGAGCTGACTCAAAGATCAAAGAACAACAAAGCATGATGGAAACTGCTAGAAATAAATTGGTAAGTATCAGATCCAGTATGGCTCAACAAGTAGCTTAGCTCAATTATGTACATTAATATAATTTTAGTATCACTTTTATCTCTTTTTCGCCATTCTAGGTTTCAATCTAATCTAACCCCTAGCAAGCTGCGACTTAACTACGTTGAAAAGGCCGATAGCATTGAAGAATAACCATTGCTCAACACTATCATAAGACTCTCCCAAATGGTCAATGTTTTGTATCTTGTCTTCGACAAATTTCTTGGTGTTAACGAAGTCGTTACTCTTGTCCTGTAACATGAACAACTCAGAGGATACATAAACGGTCGAAAGACTGAACCGTTTGGCGTACCATGCAAAGTCGTTGGATGCATCTCCAGCATGGAATGCAATATCATCACCTAAGTTGTATAATTCTTCTAAAGAAGAGTTGACGTTGTATGGAACCATCAAATGAGCTATTCCACCCGACAACTTATCAATGATAGGTACATTGTAGGATAATCTTTTATTGATCAAAAATGCCGCTCTTTCATACTCATCTTTAATAGTGTGGAGTTGACTTTTAGGATCATTAGCTTCGGATTCTAAAGTCTGTCTTTGAGTTTTCAACCAATGGACCATCAACTGAAGTTCGGGAGAGTTACCATTGAAAGAGGTGGTCAAGACAGATAGAATTGAATCGGGATATTTTAATTCTCTGATGGCCTCATTTACACAATTTTCACTAAATCCATATTTAGGAATATACTCTAAAGATTTTGTCAAAAGTTTGTTTTCAATTTTGGTCGGATCGATTATAAGGTTAGAGACCGGGTGATCCTGAGAGTGGTAGCTTCTAATACTTCTGGCAGCTCTAGCCCATATACTCCTGGTGTTCTTAAACATTAGCTGATTCTCACTAAATTAATTGTTCTATTCGCGAGTGTAAATAATCTTAACAGTGGCAATATGCTTGTACGTAATGGTATAACAAAAACGTGATACCAATTGAACTATACTAACCGCCAGATTAAACCATGGGCTGAATCTCAGGCACCTCGTCATTTTCTAGAAGAAGAAGGTGACGAAGAAACCCCCAATTTAGTCCCTTCCATCAAAATTAATTTCACCAGTACTATCGAAAATATAGTGGTTTGTCCCGAAACCATCAAGGTTATTGTGGAGGCCTTATCCGATAAACAAGTTGTCGGGTCAATCCAAGTGAGATATGAAGAGGTCTCTAAACTTGTGGATGATGAAGTCTTAGATGATTATGATGAAGATGAACAATTGTATGCAGCCATAACTGAAAAATCATTGAAAAATAAGTTCACGGAGTTGGACATACCCATTTACGAGCATAGCAACACGATATTTATCATCGTCCCACACCAGACCAACTCCATTAGTAACAACATCTTGGGAGATGAATTGGTCGAACATTTCACTGGTAAAGTGAAGAATTGGTACGTTTTATCTCCTTGTCCTCTAAATAATAATCAAACATTAAACAAGTTTAGTACCAAAATCAAGAAGAATTTATTGGACCAAATACCAGACATACAGCCACCTCATTTCATCACCGGAATCTCAGCTGCAATTACCTCTAGACTATCGTTGACTGATGCTAATTATACTTCATTAGTTCTTAACGCAGAAGGTCAACCAGGGTATGAAAAATTGGATAATGACTCACTAATTGACGCCAGTCATGTGATACAGGAGTTAGTGGGGTTAAAGGATTCGAAATATCTAAAAACTGTAAGCTTAGGAGTAAGAAAGTTCAATAGCTATTCAAACTCTGGCATGTATATATAAACTAAGTATTGGATTCCTGAGAGTTTCTCATAGACAAAAAGCAGTTCCAAAGAACTGATATCGAGGAACTGAATGGCACTTGAAAACTTCTAGGGATGAATAAAAAGTTAATAAATTGTACAGGGAACCACACAGAATAATTAATCATTAATGTTTTTAAGTAAATTCTACTCAACTTTTCTTTTGTATCTTCCCAACTTCCACTCTCTAAGACCATAGTTCCGTAAGTAAAAAAGCAGAATAAAGATACGGGCGAGTAGCAAAATTGGTCGGTGAGTACCTTTCGAAGTACCTCTATAAATTTTGGATCCTTGGCATAAATTTGTAGAAATTTGTACCACCAACATTGGGCAAATGCCATGATGAATCCCCATACCATGAACCCGGCCAATCGGTTGAATTGGAAATACGTGAGATCCGTGGGGGTGTTAACGTCCCCACTAACTTCGCCAGGATTATACGGACGCATGGAAATACCTTCTTGACTGGTGATTGATTCACTGTCATGTTGGGCATAGTCTATAAACCTTTCTACTTCTCGCGAGTCAGACAAATTCACATCTTCATCTTCTTCTTGACCATCATCATCTTCATTCAAGTGTAAAGACCGTGATACGCTTGAATCATAAGCAAATGAGTGACTATTACGACCCAAATCAACTTTGAACGACACTAACGGTTCTTCAGCATTGTAGCTCAAAATTGTTTGCGCAAGGGTTTCGGAGATTCCAAATAGGACAAGATTCGTTACTATAATAGTTATTAACGAATTCTTCATGTATAGGCCTGTGTACTTCGTGGTAAGTTTGAGGAGAAAGAATCCGAGTATGGCCATGATCGAAAAGTTGATCACAGGGATGTTGTGGATTCGTACACCATTGAGGAGTTTGGTGAACACTGACTTGCCGGGCTTGGACTGACTTTCTAATTCATCAAGTGTTATGGTCATTGCCTTATCGCGGAGAGAAATGGGTAATGAGATTGAAGTAGTGAGATTAGATCTGCGGGGACAGAAGGGTAGGGCGCTTAAGAAAGGACTGGCTATTCTGTCACTCACACAAGAGAAGAAACTCCATTATCAAGACAGCGTATGAAACAGCCTGACTTCTTTCAAGTGAGTTTGACATATGGGCAATTCACCATACAAGCTTATTACGGTGTTCCTGCATGCAGGTCGTTTACTTCAAGAGAAAATAAGGAGACTAGAAGAAGAGTCGAACTTAGAAAAATAGAGAATTAAGATGGAATGAATAAAGGTTCACGCTACGAAAGTCTGTCCAGTGAAAGAAAAGACAAGTGTGTTAACGTTTGTACATAAGTCATGACTGCAAATTAGTTAAGGGATTTCCCTTATTTTGCAACTTGTTTCTCCCACTACCACCACGAAGCCAATCAAAAATTGAGAAATGGACATTAGTGAAAAAAAACTATCATGTCTTACAATAAGCAGTACGAGCCAATAAGAGGGGACCCACCTCAAGCCGACTACGAAGTAATCGATGTTGACCCTCATTTTAATAGAGTAGTGGGATATTTTAGACCAAGTGATTACGCTGCTTGGGCATTGACTGCTGCTGCCTTCCCTGTTACTTTGCAAGCATGGGAAAGATTTGAACCTGCGGCCGGTGCTTTCAAGGCTCCTGGTAAGGTCCCAGGTGGTGCATTGAGAGCTGCCACTTTATTGGGTGCCGTTGGAGGATTCTACTTGGCTTACGTCAGATCATCCAAGAGATTTTTGGGATGGGAGGAAAATGCTAGAGAAGTTAGAAAGGACAGATACGAAATTAAGAAGGCATTGTATGAAGAGAAGTTACCATATCATGAAAACGAGAGTACTTTAGATGACAGGTTGAAGGATATTGCTAACAGAAATTCTCAATATTCATTTACTACGATGGCCATTTTACCTTGGTTTAATCTTGCTCATCATCCATACCACGGAGTGAATATTAAGAAATACTACGAGAACAGACCTGGCGAAGAAGAGTGGGGCTTTAATAACTTGAAGCCATATGAAGAAATCAAGGCTAAGTACGCTAAACACATAGAGTAGATAACGAGCAATACATGCATATAAGAGAAATGATCAAGTAATTTATTTTCTATCGTGAGAGCTTAAACATAACACAACCATCCATATCATTGAGGAATCATACATACAGGGAATTAAAAATTGGTAATAGTATCGTTTTAGAAAATAACAAAAGCTATATTCTCATCTCTATTTCCATCTCATTTCCCCAATTCTCAATCGCGTATTTGTTTACATCATGTCTGAAGAAGAAGACGTTACGTCTCTTTCGCTAGAGCAACGTCTCGTGCACAAGGTCTGGAAAGTCCGTCAAGGTGCTTATGAAGAATACATTGGTTTATTTGGAAACTCCCGAAATGAAGACGATGATTGCTTCCAATCATTTAAACACCCTGATGTTATTAAAAAAATCGTTACAGATCCGAACGTTGTAGCTCAAGAAACTGGGCTTCTTTTGGTCCAGAAATACTTGGAATTGGGAGTAGACCCCCAACTGTTGGAACGCCTTAAGAACGTAGGTGTTATCACAGCTATTTGTGAGAAGGGTTTATCCTCTTCTAGAGCTGGAACTAGAGCTAAATCAGTAGAATGTTTATTACTTAGTATCGAAATTCTGCGAAATCCAAACTCCATAATTGATGACATTCTTCCCTTCATGACCCACAGACTCCCAAAGTTAGTAAGTGGCTGTATCAACGCATTATATCAGATCATTGAAAACTTTGGTTGTGTGATCATTTCTCCAGGACCAATTATTGAAGTATTACCAAAGCTTTTTGCTCATGCAGATAGAAATGTCAGAAGTGAAACCACAAAGTTGACCGTGGAGATATATAAGTGGATGAAAGATTCATTGAGGAAGATTTTGTTTGATGATTTGAAACCAGTTCAGCAAAAAGAATTGAATAAAGCATACGAAGTTGTTGAAAATGAGGCTCCGGTACAGAAACGTCTTACAAGAGAACAAAAGGAACGAGGAGCAGAACAAACGGCAGAGGACAGTGCCAATATGGATGTGGAGGACACGAAGGATACTCCCGTGGCTACTGAAATAGATTCCTTCGGATTGATGAAACCTGTGGAAGTCTTGAGTAAAATCCCTAGTGATCTTTCAACACGTGTAGCAGATCCTATATGGAAAGAAAGGAAGGCTGTTTTAGACGAAGTCCTCGAGATCTTATCTAAAGTCGTCAAATTAACTCCAAATGATGATTATGGTCAACTTTTGAGAATATTCGCCAAGTGTATGAAGGATGCTAATATTCAAGTTGTACAGTTAGCAGCCAATGGTGTGGAATTTATTTCTAATGGGTTGAGAACGGACTTCCATAGATATTATCCTATCGTTCTTGTACCTATGCTCGAACGGACGAAGGAAAAGAAACCAGTAGTTGCAGACGCTTTGGCCAATGCCCTTTTCGCTGTATTCAAGTCCACTTCTTTGTCTGATGTATTAGAAGGAGTTTTACTGACCATGGGTCATAAGACTCCCCAAATCAAAATTGCCTCTACAAACTTTTTACAAAAATGCTTGAGTGACACGGATACGCCGCCGTCGTCCAAAGAGATCGACGAGATCCTCGTAACCGGAGTAAAGCTTCTAAGTGAATCTCAAGAGCCTGTCAGACAAGCAGCCACCGATATGATTGGAACATTGATGAAAATTACTGGAGAGAGAGAATTGAAACAAGGGTTGGAAAAAGTAGATGAAAAGAGAAAGATCAAGATTCATGAGTTTTGCCAGACCGTCGAGGTGAAATGTTCATCAAATAAGAAAATTGCCGCTTCGAATGCTTCAAGATCAGGAGCTCCTGTAAAAGCTCCTGTTTCAACTTCAAGAAAACAGAAATCATCAAACCCACCTGCGTCTACTGTACCATCTAAAAGATTAGCGACATCCCCAGTCAAGCGTGCGGATCTGACAAAGATTTCCTCCTATGGGAGGGGCTTGACAGGTAGGCCTCTCGCATCTAATACATCAGCATCAGCTCCAATTCCTAAATTAACACCAGCTGTTTCAAAAAGTGATTCAATGGAGGTAGATTCTGACACTCTCAATGAACTCCGTGAATTGAGAGAAGAGAGGAAGCAATGGCTAGAGAGAGAGCAGGCTCAAAAGAATCTTATCGAGAAACTCCAACAAGAGAAGCTTACACTACAACAAAACGTCAATGAGTACAAATCTTTACTGGAGCAAGCTGAGAGAACCAGTCTGCTTAGTAAGACCAAATTAAAACAAAGGGACGTTGAAATAAGTGGTCTTACAAATGAGACGGACTCGTTGAAACTAAAAGTAAAGGAATTAGAGAATACTATTGATTTTATGAAGCTCAAACAAAAATCCTCGCTTCCCTCAAATGAACAAAATAATGGGTTGTACGATGCTCCTTATAAACCTAATTATGAAGACCTCCAGCTTGGATTAACATCTGGCGATCTCAGTTCACGGGTTAACCGTCTCTCTATTGATGGTGGAGCCCAAAGAGATTCCTCTGGTCCAACTAGGTACAGTCCTCAAAAATTTGAGAGAAATGCTCCTTCTTATGAAGAACGCGAAAAGGAATGGAATAATGCTGCAGATGTTACCAATCAATTAAAGGAGAGAATAAAGAAGATGAAGGCTAGAACTAACATGTCCGCTCATACGTAGAAATAAATATTTAATGTAATAAGTCAAGTTTTTTTGCAATCGGTCGTGCCCACCCCAGGAGTCGCAAATTACCTCCGGTATCGGTTCAATTCAATCTACTTGTATAAATTTTCACCAATATGAGTTCTAAGTTGAGGATCCTTGTCCCTGTAAAAAGAGTGATTGACTTTGCTATTAAGCCTCTAATAAACAAAGCCCAAAATGGAGTTGAAACTAAAGGGGTCAAATTTAGTATGAACCCATTCTGTGACATTGCCTTGGAAGAGTCATTGAGACTTAAGGAATCTAATAAAGATTTAGTTGAACAAATCCACGCTGTATCAATTGGTCCAACCAAAGCACAAGACATATTGAGAGCTGCATTGGCTAAAGGTGCCGATTCGACTACTTTAGTTGATGTTGGGAGCGAAGAAGTTGAGCCATTGGCAGTAGCCAAAGTATTGAAACAAATGGTTGAAAAACAAAATTCTAATTTAGTGATCTTAGGTAAACAAGCCATTGACGATGACTCCAATCAGACTGGTCAAATGTTGGCTGGATTATTAAACTGGCCACAAGCTACAAATGCCTCTAAAGTTGAGGTTGATGGTGAAAATGTCACAGTTACCAGAGAAGTTGATGGAGGTGCTAACACTCTAAAAGCCAAGTTGCCAATGATCATTACCACTGATTTAAGATTGAATGAGCCAAGATACGCTACGTTGCCTAATATGATGAAGGCTAAGAAAAAGCCATTAGAAAAGGTTAAGGCTAGCGATTTTGGAATTGAATTAACCAAGAGACTCGAGACTTTGAAGGTTGAAGCTCCAGAAGAAAGAGCTCCAGGTATCAAGGTGGAATCTGTAGACGAATTAATTGGAAAGTTACAGGAAGCTAAAGCTATTTAACGATTATATAGACCAATATTCTACTCGTATATAAATGAATACAAAATGCGAATTATAAGATTGCTTGGTATGAAGTTACCACCCGGCCCTGAGCCATTTTTCCAGTTTTTAGCTGATATTGTAAGTCTGTGGAAGATCGGAAATTCCCTAGAACCATTGATAATAGGTGTGAGTGGTCCACAGGGAAGTGGGAAATCATTTGCAGTGGACCATGCTCCAAGCTTTCTTCACGCCCAATTCCCCGGAGTTCGAGTAGTCCCTGTGTCGATGGATGATGTTTACTTACGGTACGAGGACCAATTAAGGCTCACACAGGAAGCGTGTGCTAATGACAACCAGCTCCTACAAGGGCGTGGACTCCCCGGCACGCATAGCTTGGAATTGATACTATCATTGATGGAAAAAATTAAAAACAGGCAGGCGGTTAAGATACCGGTCTACGATAAGTCTGCTCACGGGGGTCTTGGTGACCGAGTACCCGAAAATGAGTGGCCCTACTACCTGGAAAATGAAACCATAGATGTTCTTTTGGTGGAAGGTTGGTTCAATGGGTACATGCCTTTGGAATACGAGGTTTTAAAAGCAAGGTATGACAGTTTGAACGCAGACAGCTTTGCGAAAACAAATAAATTGGAACATGTAATGATGGTGAACGACTTACTTGAGAGATATACGAAAGTCTGGAAACATTTTGATCATTTTGTTAATTTTGAAACCTCAAATATTAATAACGTGTTCTTGTGGAGAGTTCAACAAGAGCATGACCTAATAAGCAAAACTGGAAGAGGCATGACTGATGATCAGGTCAAAAATTTCATTAGTCGCTATATGACATTTTATGAGCTTTATTATCGAGATTTGTGCAAACAGGGGTTACCCTTCATCAAAGGAAAAAAATTAAATATCGAGATAGATATTCATAGGAATGTGCTAAGTACTACAAGTAGGTAGATCTGTATACTATAGGGCTATCCAATAGACATTGCAATTCCATCCGCTGTATATGACATTGGGCTTGATTGAAGCGATGCTGCAGACTTGGGAATTTTTAGATTGATACTCAATGGTATAACGATATAGGAGTTTCAGATAACAAGAAAAGAGCCCGCTATTTCAATATTCTCTTTGAGCTGTCAGGCAGCCACAAGCACCCCAGTCGAACTGTTCATGATCCAACAACTACACACTTAATACCCGTATTGAATACTCTTAACTTTTTTTCGAAACGCGAAATTGTATTCATGTCCAGCTTGAAAGAGTTCCTTAACAGTACGTATTCTACTGTCAAAGTTTCTGACATATACTAACAATCTAGCACAAGTACGAGTCATCACAACAGACGGTCGGCTTTACGAGGGCAAACTAGAAGGGTTCGATAATTCCACAAATATAATTCTTTCAAATACAATTGAAAAAGTTGTAAAGGTAGATGGTGAAGATAAAGACTATCAAGAACTCGATATGGGTGTTTACATGATAAGAGGCGGCAGCGTTGTCTGCGTTGGTATTATAGAAGAGATTGAGCTAACAGACTGGAAAAAAATATCGGGTTCTAAACTTAAAGGCACCAAAAACCCACTATAATGACTTGTGTAACGATAAATAAATGTATATTAGAAGTCACTAAAACAATTCATTTGGATGCTCTGACAGTATCAATTCCGGCCTGTTTCATCTTCACAGAAAGTTCTAACAAATAATCAATGGCTTCGTTATAAACCTTAGCCTTCCAGACATTTTCTCCCCATACGTAAATTCCATGTCTTCTAACTAAGACGGCAGTGGTACCTGGGTATTTTTTGATAGCTGCCTGTAAGTCACCGGTCAAATCCTCTTCGTGTGGGGTATTATCGATGATAGGAATAATCAACTTGTCATAATATTGCATGCTTCCCACCTTCTCTACTTTACCGGTGACCTCATTGAACTCTAATTTGGGTAATGCCTTAATCTGTTCTATATGGGAGATTTCGAACTCAACCTTGTCTTCCCATAATAGAGTACACATCACGGCATGTTGAGAATGGGTGTGAATACAAGCACCTGCTTCTCTCATTTGATAGCAGCTCATGAATAATGGAGTACAAGCAGAAGGTTTATATTTATAATTTTTATTATATCCTCCTTCGTTTGGGGTACGTAAAACTTTTTCCTCTGGAAGTTCAGCTACAAACATTTCCCATGGTTGTAATCTTTCCTTCTGAATACCAGATGGAGCTATAAAGACCAAATTTTTATTTTCACCTTCTGTATTTCTAATTGAGATTCCTCCACCAGTCCCAGTGACCCAATTGTTGTCGTAGAACAACCGGCATAACTCACAGATCAAGTTTGCGGGATGCGAAGGATCGTTTAAATCGAGGTATGGATCGTTTCTGGCTAATTCTTTGGCATCAACCATAGTAGCTAGATTGAAATTTTTCATTTTCGCAACCTTTTATACAAAACGTGCAAGAAGCACCACAGCTACAAATTCCACTTATCCGAGATACATTTAACATAACTCTAAAACTAAAATATACAATAGATGACTATTAATGGAAGAATGCAAATTGTTCTGTTTTGAGGGTACTTTCATTTAATCCTTTTTCTTATCCTTCTTTTTATCCTTCTTTTCCTTTTTATCTTTCTTTTCTTTCTTATCCTTTTTAGACTTCTTCTTCTCTTCCTTTTCTTCATCATCGCCTTCTCTCTTTCTCTTCTTGTCCTTCTTTTCTTTCTTTTCTTTCTTTTCCTTTTTACTCTTCTTTTCTTTCTTTTCCTTCTTCTCCACCTTTTCTTCTTCTTCATCTTCGTCATCAGAGTCTTCATCCTTAGTGACAGATGGAGCATCGGCATCGGCATTGTAAGCACGAGCTTCAGTGATGTCAATCTTTGGTTGTTCCCTGACAACCTTGGAGGTAGTTCTCAAATCACGCCCTTCTAAAGCACTTAATCTAGCTTCAACTTTACTTCTGACTTCTAATCCAAAGTCACCAGAGTCGTCTCTTTCTTCAGCTAAGGAATCATATCTTAAGGCGACAGAAGCTTTAGCAGCTAAAACTCTGGCAATCTTACCCTTGTTCTTTCCAGTAGCTTGACCAACCAAAGAGGCATGGTATAATAAACCATACTTTGGTGTGTCGTGTTTTGTCTTCAAAGCTCTGAACAAAGCCTTTTCAGCACCCAAGATTTGTAAAGTAGAAGCTGGAGCCTTGGCCAAGGAGGTTAAAGAACCGGAATGGGCAATTAATCTAGCACCAATTAATTCACCAACCAAAACAGTCAAATTTGGAGCTATGGCTTTCATTCTGGCGGATAAGTAATTGGATAACTGTTCTCTGTAAGCAGAAAATTCAACAATTTGTTCAGCTAAAGCTTTAATGTTAATTAAATCAAGTTCGGTAATTTCGGTACCCATAGAAATTTCGGCGGCAGATTTAACTTGTTCTTCAATTTCTTCTGGTAAGATTTCAGACAAGTCAGTTTCACTAGCGTTGGATCTAACACCCATAGTCAAAATAATTCTTGCGTAGGCAACAGAGTCTGTGATCATTTTAGCCAATTCTGGGAAATGCCAACCGTACCACTCTTTACATCTCATGGCGTAGGTGTTTAATTCCTTGTCTAAGTCATCCAATAATGCAATAGCTTGAACAATCATAGTATCGACTTTGTCTGCAGAGAATTTCAACTTATGTCTACCAATAGAGTGGGCCAAACCTAAAGACATTTGCTTTAAAGTAGAGTCATCCAAGCCTGGTAATAAATCTGGTAAGAATTCTTTGATAGATCTGTGCAAGTCCAAAGAGGCAGCATCGGAAATAACAGAATAGTTAAACCCTAATTTATTAATGGCATTGGCCAATTTGGTTTCAGAAACGATCAAGTTAACTTTCTTGTCAGACTTGGCTTCTTCTAATAAATTCTTAAGACTGTCGGAGACTCTTCCCTCAACGATGGCATTAGCTTCTGCTAGAGCATTAGCAGCAGATTGGAACTTTTCAAAACGATGAACCTTAAATTGTTCTGCTACTTTTTCAGCAGTGTTCAAGTCTTCGAGTAAGGTACTGGACTTGTAGATCTTTTTGTCGGCAGCCTTCAACAAAGCGTAACCGGCAGCGGTTTCAGTTAAAACATAAGACATGATTTTTAAAACCGTTCGAGTTTAGTCTATGAACTGAAAAATTTATTCGAGATGAGGTTTAAGTTTCTCAGTAGAAAAATTTTCTGCATCTCATATCAATGGGTATGGGCACGACGAATCCCAGGAAAAAATAAAAATGAGCTTATTGACAGCTTTAGTAGACATTTACGCGTACAGATTTAAATAGTGTAAATCCTTTTTCAATGGCAAGCGACGTGGAAAATGGAGCTCTGAAACGATCCATACAGGAGCCGGTGTTCAAGCGGAAGAAGAAGACCACTTATTTTTTCAGGCCTGAAAATCGACTTACAACTGTTGCAAATACTACTAGTACATCAATCACTGATTTGATCACTAGCAACGCAGATGAACCTTTGAACGTGAAGGATTCGATTGATTCTATGGACTATAAAGAGAACGATCCAAGTGCCCACATTGGTGATAAACTTAAGCAACCAGTATCTCCCAGAAAAGATGGAGAATATGATAAATTTGTGGTACAAAATCAAAGCTCAGATGAAAGCTTCGAAGGTATAAAATGGAAAATTAGTCCCGGCAGCTTTAAAACCAAAATTAACCACGCAAACGGTACGCCGTCATCATCTCCGTTGAAAAACGTTCTCGGTGCCAACGAAAGCCAAGGTGAAATCCTCACTGACCAAGCAGAACTGATGTTATTGAAGTATGGATCGGGCTTCCTCAAATTGGCTTCACAAACCTCCAAAGCAATGAAGTCTAACTCCGATTTTTGTTCTGAAACTTTGTATTCGAAACCATCACTTCAGCGAGCAAAGTCTTTGAACGACTTCGAAGCTGACCGTAAAACCCCAAATACTAGATCTTTGAAATTAGAAAATACTACTAAGTTGAAGAATTGGATAAGTAAAATTGATTCCGGTGGGGATAAGTCTCGTAGCCTCCCGGCCACTGCTTCGGATTTAATTTATGATACTGGCTCCCGTGTTCCTGTTTCCATAGCTAAGACATACTTACAAAGTTCTCCTACAAAAGCAAGTTCTCCTACAAAAATAGCTTTTGAAATGCCGCAACCTCAATTGGACGATTCTGATAACATGTTTTCTGATGATGATGATGAAATCATTGCTAATTTTGCATTGCAAGCCAAACACGGTTTGACTACAAGGGAACGATCGGAGCAAGAGGTAAAGGATAGTACGCCAAAACGTAAAGCGGCAAATATAACATCACAAGTGTATGATGACAGCGATAGTTTTTCCGACCTTGATGACGATTTAATCAGTCAAATACCGTTCAAAAAGCCAACAGAGTTTACCAATAGAATTTCTGAGCTATTGCACGAACAAGTCGAGACACCACCAGTGGATGCAAGTTTGTCATATTCTCGTCCGGATCTTCGTAGATTCCAAATTGTAGCCATTTCGAAGACTCCATACAAAACCACTGACAAGAGCGGAACTCAGCTTTTGGTAACCGTGAAGAACGCTGATAATAAGGAATCTAAAATCATCCTCAGAGGTGAGTATATTACTCTAAACTTGCAAATAAAGGACTTGATCAACATCGTCATCACACACCCTCAGACTCCTAACTTGGTTGATGATAATACCAATGTATTGATCTGGCATCCAGACATTCTTGTTTCAGCTACAACAGTGTCTCAACAGATAAGTTGCCCGAGAAAACCAGTTTTGATGGACAGATTTAAATTTCCTGGGGAGTCCTCGATACCGCTTTTGGTAGGGATTATATTGCATGAAATTTTCCAGGCTTGTTTCGTATCAAACTCGTGGCTTGAGAGTGATATGGAAATATGGATGAAAGAGTCAATTGAAGCGAATATATTAGCAATTTTCTCCACTGGATGTGAGAAAGCAGATATAGAACAAGAAGTTAGAGTAGCTTTCCCTTTTCTTAAAGAATGGTTCGAAAAATACTACAATAAGAAGGGTAAAGTAGAAACTACCGACCGAAGTAATGTATACCTCTCGGTACGTAAAGCTTTAGACATAGAAGAAAACATCTGGTCACCCTTGTTTGGAATCAAGGGAAAAGTGGATGTGTCCCTTGAAACCCAAGTGAAGTCTTCGAGGACAGACGGCACTTTTTTGGTCCCCATGGAGATCAAGACTGGTAGAGAATACATTTCTCACCATGCACAATCCTCACTTTATGCTTTACTTTTCAAAGATAGATACGACATTGATGTGAACTCATTCTTGCTTGTATACACGAAAGAGAAAGTGACAAGACTCGGAAATATAAGACCTGCAGACTTGAGGTCTCTAGTGAATTTACGTAATAGGATTGCAGAATATCTTTGTGATGGAGTTAGAGCCTTACCTCCTGTGGTAAATAGATCTATTTGCGAGAAGTGTGAGATTCAAACAACTTGCATGACATTACACCATTTGTATGAGGATGGCTCGAGTACTTCTAGTGGAATCGAGGAGTCCAGGTATAAAGAGATTACTGATCATCTCAATGGTAATAATGTTTTCAAAGATTTCTACACCTACTGGGACATTTTAATTACTAAAGAGGAACAGGTACTAAAGAAACTAAAAAGGGATTTATGGGTCATGACATCTCGAGAAAGAGAGGAGAAAAATGGTAAAGCTCTTGCAAATATGGTGATAAGTAAAACTTGGGAAGAAAAGTCAGCGTCCAACAGATTTCACTATTCGTTGGTGAGATCCGAATTTTCATCACTACTGCTGAATTCACTCCAATACAGTCAATTATCCAAGTGGGACCGTGTTATTGTTAGTGATGAACTGGGACATTTCACCCTAGCTGGGGCCATTGTTACTAGTGTTTTACCAAATCAAATTGTATTATCTGCAGACAGAAGAATTGTTAACTCTTCCGTCAAAATGTCAGATTTTGATGGTAACAACAATCAACGCTGGGAAAGTGTGCTACATTCTGCTACTCATACTGCTTCTAGCACTGCTTCACAATTGGGCTCGCACTCCCAAACACATCAAACAAGAACCTTCAGAATTGATAAGGATGAAATGTTTCACGGCATGGGATTGGCCCGCTATAATATACTTAATCTATTACAATCAGGTGGTGACTTCAAGAGACGCAAGAACGTTGTTGAGATGGTAGAGCCTAAATTCAATGATAAGTCTATTCAAATGTCACAAAATAGTAAATATAATCCAGACCAGCGTGAGGCGTTCAATAAGGTAATTTCTGCAGAAGATTACGCATTGATCCTTGGCATGCCAGGAACCGGTAAGACTACTCTTATTGCTGGAATCATAAACTATATAGCCGGAATAGGTGGAACAGTATTATTAGCATCTTACACACATTCAGCTGTGGATAATATCCTTTTGAAACTCAAAGAGTACAAAGTCGATATTCTCAGAATAGGGCATCCTTCTAGGGTTCACAAAGACATAAGAGAGTACTGTCCCCAAAACGTTAGCTCTTTTGAGGAATACATCCGGACATTTCTGCAACCGCCCGTAGTTGCAGTAACCTGTCTAGGAATTAATGATCAGCTTTTTAACTTAAGAAATCGTTTCGATTATTGCATAATCGATGAAGCCTCACAGGTATCTCTACCTATTTGTTTGGGTCCTTTGAGATACTGTGATAAATTTGTTTTGGTTGGCGACCACAATCAATTGCCTCCTTTGGTACAGCACCAAAGTACAGCTGTGAAAAAAGGGTTAGCTTGTTCATTGTTCCAATACTTGAACCTCAAGTTCCCTCAAAGTGCTGCAGAGTTAACCTATCAATATAGAATGTGCTCTGATATCATGAAACTTTCTAACGAATTGATTTATGACAATTTGCTTAAGTGTGGGTCAGAGGATGTCGCAAACCAAGTGTTGAGGATACCCAACCCGGATGGGTATAAGGAAATGGTCACTGGTAATAGGGATTTCTGGATGAAGTGGGTTCTTTCGGAGAAGAATCGAGTTGTATTCTTAGATCACGATCTAGTCCCAGGAAATGAACTGTGTAATGGTGATAAGCTTGAAAACTTGACTGAAGTCCAATTGATTTGGCAAATAGTCGAAGCATTGACACTTTGTGGAGTTAACCAAAAATCTATTGGGATCATGTCTTTGTACAGAGCCCAATTACGACTCTTAAATAAGCATTTTATGGGTAAGGACAATATTGAAATCATGACAGCAGACCAGTTCCAGGGTAGAGATAAAGATTGTGTAATAATTTCCCTTGTAAGATCCAATAAAGAGAATAGAGTGGGAGATCTATTGCTGGAATGGAGACGTATAAATGTTGCCGTCACCAGAGCTAAGTCCAAGCTTATTATTTTGGGTTCTAGAAATACTTTGTCAAAAGCCGAGGGTGTGCTTGGGAAATTTATCGAGCTTGTAAATAGAGAAAAATGGATGTATAAACTTCCCCCACAAGCATGCTCACATTATGTTCAATTTGATCCTAACAAAGCTTCAAATCAAAGGACACCATCAAGACCCAATACGCAAAAATCGCCTTCCCACCATAGAATGAGTTCTGAATCAAAAGTAGTAAAAAACAGTCCTATAGTAATGGATATCATTAATGAGATACGAAAATAGTTAACTAAATGCATATAAGAATTGACGATTATACCACAATGTTTACTTCTACATTTATTTCTACATTAACTTCATTGTCGTATATACATAAGAATATTCAAGGGCCCATAAAAAAGTGAAACTCAAAGTTACCTCTACGAAATTCAAGGCCTGGCCCATTGAAATTCCAGCCTTGTTGAGGTGGATTGTCGATTTGCCCGTTAACGTTTTCTTGCGGAGGATTTGCCCCACGATTACGAAAAGCTCTATATTGCTGTACGAGATTTTTGATAATCACCGCCAAGAAGATGAAGAAACTGACACCAAGAACAAAATAGTCTCCAAGAACGAGATCATTTGAAACAAAAAATCCGTCACCACCTTCGTGATGGTCCTGAGCCCTTTGATCAGCTTTATTTTCAGCTTCCACTGATGTCTGCTTATCTTTCTCCTCATTGGCTGCAAGCTTTTTAAAAGTACTGAACCACCCGGTGCTCTCGGAGTCAAATTTACTTTTGTTACCCCAAATGAAATACTTTATTCTCAATTTCAAAAGGGCAAAATATATAGGAATCTGGTTAGGAGAGCCCTGATGAAAGGATAATTCATGTTTTTCCTCCCTGTACTTCAAACTAAGGTCGTAGTATCTCTTAGCCAAGTAATAATCAACTGTGCCATTTATGATACCAAGACCATGCTCATACATGTAGGCAAGGTTGAAACAGCCGTGAGGTGATCTCGAATTAGCAGCAATAGTGTATAAGTTGAAAGCTCTTTCGTGGTCGGGCTGAATGTTCGCTGATGGAATACCGTAGAAGTAGATATCACCAAGGAAGAGAGTTGCATCACTGTCACCCTGGTTACTCGCCCAGCGATAGTAGGTGATAGCATTTGAAACTCTTTCATGCAGAAACGTTTTGGATTCTTTCAATGGGAAAGGATCTAGTTGATATAACAACCATCCGGCTGATACTTGAGCTCTGTCAAGACCTTGTTCAGCGGCGATCAGGAATCCAATCAATGAGTTTTTGTAATTGTAGTAACTTAGTTCATCTAAGGCATACTGCAATTGGGGGTAAAAAAAGTCCAGCATTCTCTCAGTGAAAATCTTGAGATACGGGATTGTACTTTTACAAGAGTACAGCTTGGTAACACCTTCAGTAAGGCCCGACTGGATAAATTCGGCGTAAAGGTACAATGCTTCGACATCACCTTTTATGGCAGAATTTCGCATGTTTTGTACGATTTCTTTCTTTGCCGAGCTGGTGATAATATCTCCATATGGTACCATGGATATAAGTAATTTGGCCAACAGTCTGAGACCTCGGGCAGAATTCATTTTTACAGACGCCTGATAATAGAGAGCCGCCATATTGATGTCAGCCTCTCCTGTAGCATAACCTTTCTCGTACATGTACCCAATGTCGTTCAAGCTTTCCGATGTATTATGGAGTTTAGTCAGCTCCATCAAGAGCGCAAAAGCTTTACGGTGGTCTATAGAAGTACCTTGACCTTTCATGTACATATGCCCTAAGAGAGCCTGACATTCGCTGAGCCTCACTCGATCCTGGAATGAAAGAGACTGAGGATTTTTCATGTTGTAGTGCCTATGCCCATAATCAATACATTTCTGGAGTAAAACTTTGGCCTTCTCGTAGTTTTTTGGTGTATCATAGAGTCCTTCGTATTCATCGAATGCATTGACTATAGTGATCGCCAATTGCCTATCAAAATCATCAATACTGTATTCTTCTTCAAATTCTTGTAACACTCGTTTTCTTAGTTCGACAACCGAATCGGCAGATTCACTAACATCTGACCCATAAATCCCTCCAATGAAATCCGGAAGTTTAACATTAAATGAGATATCAGCTGCTTCATACGTGGCCTCATTCTTCATCAAATACTCGAAACCAACGGTAGCTGCGCGAGAGTAGTAGACTAATGCAAGGGGACAATTCTTAGGACATGAAATCCCATTGGCTAATCTATACGCCATAACCAACAAAGAGTTCAAGTCGTCCGCTTCAACACCTAGTTGATAGTATAACTGTGCCTTGGCTTGATTGGCTTCTATCTCACCAAACATTCCAGTAGAGTACATGAAACCTAGCATGAAATATGCATGACCGTCCGACGAGACAGAAACAGCCTTCTCAAAACATTCTAGAGCCTTAGGATAGTTTGTATCCACAGAAAAGTTGCCGAAAGTATAGATGTCACCCAAAGTAGTCAACGCTTCTTTATGATTCATGCTGGCAGCTTGGGTGAGAAGTGGGAGAACTTCATTATACATGAGATTTCTAGCTCTATCATCTACAATCACGTCGTGGTCGTACTGATGGCGTACAGGGTCGTACTGTGGGATATATTTCACTTTTACATCAAAATAATCTTTCCGTCTTAATAACGATAAGTCCGAGGGATCAAAAGAACTTAGTGCTTTCATGGCCTTCGAAAAGAGAGCGTCTGGAGTCTCTTCCCTTGACATGTGGATATCTGGAAACGCATTCAGATCTTCGGGTGATCCATGTCCAATAACCACTGCCACTAATAGAAGGTATACCCAAGCGATCTTCATTAGTTGAGAATCTGAAAAATAAAAATAGATGCTAAGAACTTTGGTTGAAATATTCGCGACAGATCATAGGGGACAAAGTCTACTTACTACCATCGAGTACAGTTGCGATACTAATACGCATAACATAGCTTAACACTGACACATTCATACACGCTTGACCGATTAAAGACTAATTGACCATGCCTCGTATACGTTTAGGAGAAACCGAATCAAATGAGGCCATATTCCGATCGGCACCCATGTCACTTGTCCAGTTTTATGTCACCAATGAACTCGCTCGAGACGTGGTATTTGCGTTGGGTAGACTTGGAAATGTTCACTTTAGAGACTTGAACAGTAAACTAACCCCTTTCCAACGAACCTACCTTAATGAGTTACGGAACGTTGATGGAATTGAAAGTCAGTTATCATTTCTTCAAGCCATGATGGTGAAGCACGAAACCTTGAAAGGTGACCTTTATAAGAATTTACAAGCCGATTTCAAGCCACTTCCTTCAGTTTCTGAGACGGATGATATGCAACAACAAATATCACGGTTTTATGATAGAATCAAACACCTCGACGATGCGTACAATGCATTGAGTGGACAACTGTTAAAATATTTGGAAAATAGACATGTGTTGGCCGCAATAAATGACTTCCAGACAGATTCCTTGACCGGAGATGATAACAGGGGATTACTAAGATCGATTGTGGATGAAGATGAAGATGATGACAACGTAGGCTTATTGAATAATCGAAATGATGAATTAGAAACTGGCTTGGAAACCGCTGATTTGAATGATTCCTTCAACGCGATTGCTGGTGCAATTAATAGAGAAAAGATTCCTGTATTGAGAAAGATTCTCTGGAGAGCTTTAAGGGGTAATTTGTATTTTCATGATACGCCTATATTTGATGATCAGTTTGCAGTATATGAAAAACAGGAGAAAAAAGTCTTGGAAAAAAACGTATTTGTTATTTACATCCATGGTGACATGTTGAAACAAAGGGTTAAGAGGATAGTTCATTCGTTGGAGGGCACATTATACGATAATGTATATGGAACCAATGATGCTAGATCTGCTACACTCTCTGAATTGAATCTTAAGATTAATGATATGGATGCAGTTGTTTCCAGTACTAAAAATCATCTAATTGCTGAATTAATCAGTCTTCAAGAACTCTACACTGATTGGATATACTCCGTTAAAAGAGAAAGATGCATTTATAATACTTTGAATAAATTCGATATTGACAGTACCAGAAGGTGTTTGGTAGGTGAAGGTTGGATTCCCAAATCCGATTTGAATAAAATTCGTAACACCTTAAAAAACTTAATCAGATCTAAGACTCAATCTAGCAGTGGACCAGGGTTTGGATCCCAGGAAGAAGTAAACCTTGAAGAAGGATTAAGTTCGGCTAGTACTAATGACTCTGCGGCTAATACTTTATTTGCTATCGATGATACTGCCAATGACATTCAGAGCATTGATAGTAGTGATGAAGAATTCAACCAATTAGTGGCGGTAGTTAATGAATTGGCTACAAATAGAACTCCTCCAACCTACCATAAGACCAATAAGCTTACAGGAGCTTTTCAGCTGATTGTTGATGCTTATGGGATTGCTACTTACCAAGAAGTAAACCCTGGGTTGGCTACGGTTGTCACTTTCCCTTTCATGTTTGCCATAATGTTTGGTGATATAGGCCATGGTATTATTCTTGCTTTGATAGCACTTTACTTCGTTAAAAATGAAAGACGCTTTGGAGAAATGAGGAATAAAGACGAGGTCTTCGACATGGCATTCAGTGGGAGATATGTATTATTGTTAATGGGAGTCTTTTCTGTATACACAGGGTTCCTTTACAATGACATTTTTTCCAAAAGTTTGACCATTTTTAAATCTGGCTGGGAATGGAAATTCCCAAAAGACTACGATTTTTCAAAGGATGGTACGGTCACGCTCATTGCCAAGAGAGTTAAAGGATATACATACCCAATTGGACTAGATTGGGCATGGCATGGTACAGAGAACAACCTTTTGTTTACGAACTCATATAAAATGAAAGTATCGGTACTTATGGGATTCATACATATGAATTATTCATTATTCTTTAGTTTGGTTAACTACAGATTTTTCAATTCCAAAGTGGATATAATTGGTAATTTTATTCCAGGATTCTTATTCATGCAAAGTATCTTTGGATACCTTAGTTTAGCCATCGTATATAAGTGGTGTGTTGACTGGGTTAAGATTGAAAAGCAACCTCCAGGTCTATTAAACATGTTAATCAATATGTTTTTGTCTCCCGGGTCAATTGAAGATCCCCTTTATCTGGGTCAATCATTCGTCCAAGTCATCTTGTTATTGATAGCTTTGGTGTGTGTTCCTTGGCTACTTTTGTATAAGCCTCTCACGTTAAGGAGACTTAATAACAAAGCAAGAGATCTTGGTTATAGTGATTTAGGCTCACAAATCAGACACTCAGTTCAATTACGGGAGGAAGAAGCTGCGCTTTCCTTCGAATTGGATGGTGATGAAGAACTCGAAGACCTCAATAATGATCCGGAAGATTTTGAAGTTCTTGGAGATAACTACCGGTTCCCTAACGATATTGAACCGTTGCACAACAACTCTGCTGGTCACGGCGACGAGGGAGAAGGGTTTGATCTTGGAGAAATTGTTATTCACCAAGTTATTCATACTATAGAATTTTGTTTAAATTGTGTGAGTCACACAGCTTCTTATTTGCGTCTTTGGGCGTTATCATTGGCTCATGCTCAATTGTCTTCAGTTTTATGGTCCATGACCATTCAAAATGCTTTTTATACGACGGGACCTAAGGGTATTTTTATGACGGTGGTTCTATTCGGGTTTTGGTTTGTGTTGACTGTATGTATTTTAGTTCTCATGGAAGGTACATCGGCCATGTTGCATTCGTTGCGTTTACATTGGGTCGAAGCCATGTCTAAGTTTTTCGAAGGAGAGGGTTATGCATACGACCCGTTTTCTCTTGAGCAGATTGTTATTTGATAGCGAACTCTTGTAATAATGTAGATATTGTTGGTTATTAAATTAAACACTTTACTTAAATTATATCAATTGAAGCGTAAAACAGAGATTGTAGAATCATTGTTGGTGGATTGCCAATTAGGTAACAGCACTTAATGAGTCTTTTGTAGACTCTTTAATGTTCTAAATCTCGAAATAACTTATTCATTACATAATCTCGAAAACCCAAAATACAAAACCTATCTACCATTTAGTTACCATAACTTACTTTGACTATAATTCATTTCAAACTCAAATGCTACAACCAATGATAATTGTAGAATCTCTATTTCGTTATTCATCATCATTGGCTTGTTCATCACCGCCATTTACTAAAATGCCCTTCGAAACAATCATATCTGACAAACTGCTTCTCAAATTCTCGGTCATGACTTCTTCGTTATCATTGATCCATAGACGTGCTACCCTCACGAGTTTATCTAACGCTGTGAGGTCGTAGTCCTGCTCGCTTGACTCTTTATTAATTAACAAAGTCAACATTTTGAATAAAGAAGTGAATCCGAGAATTGTTAATGGAAACTTTTCGTCCAAATCCAAACGTTTTGTCAATTTGAAAGCCTCAGGCTTCTTTGAGTTGGCATAGAAGCATTGAATAGTAGAGCATGTTAACACAATAAACTGTTCTTGGCTAATGATGTTTAAAGACCCAATCAACTTCTTTTGAGACTTGAACTTTTCTTCCTTGGTAAGTTCTTTGGAGGAAGGGGTCGCATCTCCTTCGCATTCTTCAAGTTCTTCATCCTCATCCTCACTAATCTTTTCGTCGTCCGTCAACTCAGGGCCGGTGGTCAATAACATGAATTTAGTTAGAGAAGTTGAGACATCAGTTTTAATTCCTTCCATAAATGAACGGGTGTTCTCTTTTGGTAGTATGACAGTTTTAAATTCGTTGAAGTATTTAGTGATTATTTCCAGACCATCCGAATTCTGTTCTAACAAATCACCAATAATTTTGACTTTTTTAAATAATTTGTTATTTTTTTTAAATTGTTCCTCTTCGTCTTCAATGGTCAAGTTCTTCAAATGAATGATGGTTAATTCATCAACAATTTCTAAAACTCTCCATGAAAAAATCAAGTTATATAAATCATTTCTAGCTTGCATGAAGATTTCAAAATATTTCAAATGATTTCTACTATTCTCAATTCCCGTATTGATTGGTGTATGATTTTTCAAATTCATTAATCTGCCGGTGAGCGAACTACTTTTGAACAAGTCAAATCCGTCCAATTCTTTTACCAATTCATTGAGCTTGGTTAATGACTTGTTCTCGCCTTTGTAGTTCAAATTCACCAACCATGAGAATCTCAAATTCATTCCTAGAGCTAAAAATCTTGACAAGAATGCATGTTTTTCCACCAATAATGTACCAAGTAACAAGGTGAGGAAACAGCTCTCAAACGTGTTCTCAACCGATGATAAGTACAAATAGTCACTTATTAAATTTTCGAAAGTAGAGGAAGACTTACCCAGAAGTTTCAGCAAGATTTGATTCCTTTTAGCATCGTCCAATGGAGCAGGCAATTGAAGACCTAAACTTACCAACGCCCAGTTCTTAATTAAACTTCCTTGAACTCTTTTTTTGTCCTTTGAAGATGTGTCAGAGAACAAACTAGGTAAAAGTATATTAGCGATGCAACCAAAAACCAAAAACACTTTGGAAACATACCAAAGCTGAGCCACCATTGTTGGGGTATGATTGAACGAGAACGGCATAAAAGGCATAGCAGATAAGCCTCTGAAATCGGAGTCTGGTCCGCCTAAAAGGGATGTTCCGACAACTGCCGCCATACCACCCAACAAGTACTTGTTTGGTTTAGTTTGTTGTGGGGCTGATTGTTGAGATGGGGTGAGATCATTAGAATAGCTATGAGAGCTGAATACCGAATTATCACCGTAAGAATGTTCTCCGGATTGTATCTGCTGGTTGTACACCACCTGAGATGTTTGTTGAACAGGTGTTTGGCTCGGAGTTTGCTGAACAGACTGGGATTGAAACTGTGCAACTCTATGGGGGTTCAAGTTAGCCTGCAGAATTAATTGCTGTAAACGCAAGTTTTGCTGTCTTAACATTTCATTCTTCTTTTCCAAATGCTGGATATATTCTGTGGCTTTTGTAAGAACACTGGCCTTATTTAGTTTAGAAGCAGGGGTTAGACCCTCTAAATCAGCAATTGAAACATCGTTAGAACCAGAAGCGATTCGCAAAGCTGGAACTGCGTCTCTTAATATTAAGATCTTAGTATTAATGTTCGTTCTGTACTTTTTCTCAATCATGTTGTGGGAGGCCTTGTCCCGTTTAATCTTACCATTGGCAGATTTAGGGTTAATCTTTCCTGATAAAGGTTTTCTGTCTTCCTCACTTTCACTTCTTTCGAGGTTTCCACTAGTTTTCTCTCGTTTGATAATTGGTTCTGGTGTAGTTTGAGCGGAGGAAAGGGACGGATGACTCAGAGGAGTAACACCAGAGAACTCATTTTGAGAATCATTCTGAGAAGACAAAGGAGAAGGCTTAAAGTTCGTAGACTCTCCTGAATAGTTATTGTTAAAATTCTCGAATAGTGACTGTTGGTAACCGTTATCAAAATTTCCATAGTACTGAGGGTCAGTCTCAATACTGGCTTGAAGATTAGCATTATTCACACTTGGCTGGTAGATGGTCATTCCATCGTCTCCAATACTAGTGGGTGACAAAGACTGAAAGCCAGCTCCCGAGGAAGCAGTTTGGGACATGGTACTAGCAGACTGGGAAACCGTACCAGACAAATTATTCAAAAAGGCATCAGTATTATCAAAGTCGAAGAATTCGCTGGAATTGAACCCGTCAGGTTCGTTATAGAAACTCATACCTACAGTGGACTTTGATTTTGGTAATAAATCTGAAGTAGTGATCTAAATAGCGGAAAATTATTTTATGATGCTCTCTTAAAGGTAAAGTTCTAAAAGTGGTCTGATTACATTTGAGGCGCGCACGAAGTGGTACGATAAATTAAGTAATCTTGAGAACCCCTTTCAAGTCTTCTCTTGAGTCCGAGGAATGCTATCCTTTTTGAAGCGTGTGTACTAGAGTTCTCTTATGGACCAGGGCTCGTGTACTAGTGTTAATAAATCTACAAAAAACGGATTGTGTTATGAAGATCACAAATCTGTGAGTAAAACCCGAAATCAAGCCTATCCTTTTTTACGTAACTATATATCTCTACCCTACTATACCAACGGTCCCCTTCTTTGGCAGCAGTGATAACCTGCATCTACACCGGTGGCAACCCATTTCTACATACGGGACACTGTAATTTATACTTCATCCAGTCTTCTAAACATTCCGTGTGGAAAATATGGAAACACGGCGTTATCATGTACTGATTGTTGCTATATTTTGGTAATTTTGAAGGAGCTTCATCTTTATAGATCGGTAACTCTACATCAGCCATACAAATAGCACAATCTGTCTTGCAATTTGTCACTTCTGAGCCGTCTGATTCATCTACTTGTTCCTCAATTCCTAGACTGGATAACAAATCCGATCCAAATCCCAGTTCTAAATCTTTAAGACTTATTATTGGATGATAGTTATATGCTTTAGGTAACCATTTCTCATTAATCCAAAATCTAGGACCCAATATATTCTGCAAAGTCAATAGCGAAAGTTGAAATCCCATCCAACATATTAAGAAGACAACGAACGGAATGTTTCTCCCATGTCTAAATGGATTGGAGTAAATATTAATGTAAAGAATAGGGACTAATCTGAGTATTGTAGTACCAAGGATAAAAGACCAAATGAATGGAGTTCTTCTATTCTTCAAGGTGTTTCTAAAGAATTGCGGAATCCAATATGAATTAATGACTGTGAATCCGATTGCTTCAAATATTCTTCTATACTGAGTACGCCACATCGAAGCATTGAGAATCAAAAATGTAGTGATTATTGAAAATGCTAATCCTAGTGTATAGCCTGGGTTCCATGTATTCGTACCAGTATCATTGGCTGTCACTGGTTGAGGAAGTTCTGTAGCAGTGTCTACGGGTGCTCCATTTCCTGTAGCTCCAGTTTCAGAGTTCGTGGTATCAGTATCAGTATTACCTGTTTGGGTTTGATCCCTGGATCCCATACCACCCCTCAAGATTTCCCACCATGTAGTACCCCTCTCATTAGCTTGAGCTTGAGAAACCTTGACTAAAAGTCCCATCTCAAAAAATGCATACATAATATGTGCAAGTACTGTGATACCAATCAAAATCAAATACAAATCATCAAAGACGACTGAAATTAGTAATAAAGATAATGATAGAATGGAGTCTTCGCATTGAAAGAACACCAAGGTAGCACTTGAAATATTCGATAGTGGGCCCGGGGTATTTAAAACCTTGAGCTGTTTCATCAATATAAGCATTTGGAGTGCTTCAATCACTAAGAATGCCAAGAGAAGTTTCCTCAGTTGTCGGGTGATAACCTCAGACTTTTCTCCTTCGAACAACGCTCTAGGTTTATTGTTTATTACAATTCCACAATCTGGTGAATACATCAACGCTTGTTTGACACTGATTCTGGGAAGATCTTCTGATAATGGAATCCCTCTGGGATTTTTCAACTCTTCATCAATCCTTCGGAGCTCCTCTTGCAGATATTGCGTTTTCTCTAGTTGAATATAAGATATAAACTCACATTGGTCAAGAGCATTCGATACCAACACATTCATGGAGTCCACGTTAAACTCCTGTTTGGCCCTTGTAGCATTGATCATTTGGCCCATTAGAACCTTTACTTGATCGTGGTTCTCTTTTCCGAATCCGAAATGTTGTAACGCATAATTTCCCATAAACTTGGCTGAATTAGTAGTGGCTAAGATAGCACCTGTTTTCTGGAAGTATATACCGTTGCTTTCTAGAGCGTACCTTTGCGCTTCGCTGTGATCTGTTAAAGATGTGTCTAGTTTGATTAACACAGCATCATCAATTTTGTCCTCCTCTTTTTCAACATACTTAGAGAGCTCTTTACTTATATAATTGTACCCCGAAGAACTAAATTTGAACTGAAGCTTCCCCGTGTTTACTGTTAAATCTCCTAAGTTTCTTTCATCTTCGTCCTTTACGTCTTTGTTATCCTTGTTTTCTTTAGATTTTTCTTTACTTACCTTCGAATCTTCCTTACTACTTTGAAATTCCTCGTCTTGAGACCCAGTAATCTTATTAAAATAATCCTGTAAATACCCAGGTAGCCTCAACGGAAGACGATTCAAATCAGTGATACTCTTTTCAAATTCTCCGTAAGTTTTTCCTGATATGTTGAGCAAATACCCCGGGGTATCGTCCTTGAACACCGGCTCGGTGCCCCAAAATTTCCGTACCTCCTCACTTACAGAATTAGGAAGTATTGAGAATCGTTGATCTTCAACCCAGGGTTTGTCATGCGTGTATTTGTGTAATGGCCAATCCAGTGCGTTCTTCCCGTTCTTGGCATCGTCATAACTGAGAAGAAACCCCGTGAGGTTCCCGTATCCTAGATAATAATCGCTTTGTTTTAGCTGGATCTGATCACTTTCGAGAGATTCTTGAAAGATGTCTAGGGTCACTCTCGCATTGTTGGAGTATGGCTGGCTGTTTCCGTTGAGAAGTGATAGAAAGATGAAGATGATTATTAAAAATAACACCGACTGTCTATCCGCTGCCATCCTGTTAGTGATAATTCGCGAGACAAATTACTTGAAATAAATATAGCTGCAAAATATGTCTTGTTCAATGCGAGAAATAATAATGAACTTTTACTAATTATTACTTAATGGTATATTAAACTATCTATTTTTTAGAACAGAAATCGTTACTGTGTTTTGTAGGTATTAAATACGGTGCTGTACAATTGCCCTGCAATTTATACTTAAATAAAGGCTACTGATACAAGGGCACAAATAGCAAGTATTATAGGGTTGGAGATGCTAGATGAAGCACCGTTAGTCTGACTGGAGACTTGTGGTTCTGGACTAGCGGTTGTAGATGAAGTACTGTTATTCAATTCTTCGTTGTTGATTTTTGGAATTTTAGCAACTGGCGAAACAGTAGCGGTGCTAACATTAGTGGTAGTGGCGGTTGATGTAGAAGAGATGCAACTGGTGTCTTCACCATCATCAACAAATTCGTCATCTGCATCATCATTGGAAGCAGCAACGGTGGTAGTAGCAGCAGTGAAAGCATTGGCAGTAGTGGCAGCAGCTGGAGCTCTGCATTCATCACAATCATCATCACAGTCGGTATCATCATCATCTCCACCAAAGAAGTAATCTAAGAGGTCCATGAAATCAAAGTCATCATCATCGTCATCAGCATCACATTGGACGGTAGAACAGTCAGATGGACAAGCAGAACAAGAATCACCATCTCCGTCATTGAAGAATTCGTCATCATCACCACCAGCAGCAGGGGAAGATCCAGAGTTAGATCCACCGTTAGCTGATCCACTATTGGATGATCCGGTAGATGGCGCATTGATGATATCACAAGTATCATCATCACCGTCATCCTCAAAATCGTCGTATCCAGACGATCCAGAGTTTGAAGATCCAGAGTTTGAAGATCCAGAATCAGAGTCTTCGTCTTCAAAATCATCATCATCACCGTCTTCTGGGCATACTTCAGTTTGGACAGCTGGGACAGCAGTTTGACCAATAGTTACAGTAGTATGGTGAGATACAGTAGAAGTGTAAACTTTACCACCTTCAGTGACAGTGACAACAGAGGTATGATAATCAGTAAAAGTGATACAATCATCTTCACCATCTCCGTCATCATCGAAGTCAGTTGGTTCTGAAGTTTTGGTAGTTTTAGTTGTTTGAGTGACTATAGTGGAACCTTTAGAGGTGATGGTGGTTTCTTCGGTAGTACAATCTTCATCGTCATCATCATCGTCTGTTGTGGTAGTGGTATCGCCTCTCGAAGTAGTGGTGGTTGGTCCAACAGTTGTATCATCAGTCGATTCAGTACAATCATCATCATCGTCATCATCATCAGAGGATGTGATAATTGGGTCTTTGGAAGTAGCACTAGTACCGTCAGTAGGCTCAACATCTGTGGAGTTTGCGCTCTCACTTTCATCTGTACAGTCATCATCGTCATCATCATCCGATGAAGTAATATGAGAATCAGAACCAGTGGAGGTGGATACGATGACCGAGGGGTCATCAGTTTCGTCAGTTTGGTCGCTACAGTCTTCATCGTCATCGTCATCAGTGGAAGAAGTAACGGCTGGATCGCTTGTAATAGTTCCATCAGTGCTACCGCCAGTGGTGCTTGGGTCGAGGGTACTTGGGTCTAGGGTGCTTGGATCGACACTTTCATCGGAACAATCTTCATCATCATCATCGTCAGAAGAAGAAGTAACAGCTGGGACTAAACTAGAAACGGAACCAGATGGCACTGCTCCTGTAGTAGGTGGAGTCGTGATGCTGCTATCATCATCATCGTCATCATCACAATCCGAATCCTCGTCAGATGGGGAAGCTGAAGAAGCTGAAGCTGAAGAACTATCAGCTGCAAACAATTTGTCCAAAAGACCTTCACTTTCAGAGCTGGAAGCACTTTCAGAGCTGGAAGCACTTTCAGAGCTGGAAGCACTTTCAGAGCTGGAAGCTGGCTCAGATGAAGAACTACCAACAGAACTGCTAGATTCTTCCTCACTTCCAAACAATGAATCAAGGAAACTAGAATCCAGAGAAGTAGTAGATGGTTCAGCACTTGAAGAGCTAGAATCACCCATCAACTTGGCGAAAAAGTTGTTACCAGAAGAACTTGAAGATGGTTGACTACTGGAGCTTGGAGCAGCAGAAGAACTCGATTGATCATTTAATTCATCAAACAAATCATCAGCACTGGAGCTTGATGGTTCAGCACTAGAAGATGTTGGTGTGGAAGAATCATCATCACTTGAGGAGCTTCCTCCAAACAAGGCATTCAAAAAACCTTTAGAGCCGGATGTGGTGGCACTTGCGCTGGCACTAGCACTGCTAGAGCTAGAACTGGAGCTAGAACTAGAACTGGATGAACTAGAACTAGATGCAATTCTGGCAAAGAAATCATCAACATCATCAGCGTCAGAAGTGGTAGCGATTGTGGTTCCAGTGCTACTGGAAGAGTGAAGTGTGTGGGAGCTGGAAGAGGAGCTAGAATTGAATAAACTGGATGATTCTAAGCTCGAACTTGAACTGAAAATTCCATCATCTTCATCAGCAGGAGCGGCAGCAGCTGCAGGTGTATCAGCTTGTGCTGCAGCAGGTTCTGCATTTTGTGTATTATCATCATTATTGGTGTTGGCATCAGAATTACTGGACGAAAGTCCTAGTAAAGAACTCAAGCTGAATGCTCTTTTGGAAAAGCTCAAGCCACTTCCTTGTTGCTCAACAGCTTCTTGTGCAATAACTTGGTTGATTATAGCTGTGACCAAGAGGTAGTTAGAAACAGATACTACTTTCATGGTTTACAGTATGTCCTTTAATAGTAACCTATGATACAGTAACAAGAAATAAATGAAATTGAAGTGTAGGAAACTTAACATTTGATATATAAAGGGACATTTTTTGAATCTACTAAAATTGGAGAAGGCCAAATTACTTAATTAGGTAATTTGAAAATTCTCGAGTCTCAAAAATTTCCCCAACGGGAGTGTTAATGACATTTCCAGATTTAGTAATTAAGAAAAATCTCTGTGCATAATTTCCTATTTCGGTAAGTTAATGGCTAATTTAAAAGCGGTTAACTTAACGGGATGTTTGGCATTGGATTCAACTTGGTAGGTGTTCAAAGCCAATTTATTTACTAATTGGGATAATTCTCTATGTTTATAGACTTAATTGTTACACTATCCAAGGTTTTGATACTATGCCGTGTGTTAGTTTTGGGAAGCTATAACTCAATTTGAATGTTCCTATTTTTGTTTACATTGCCAGATTTACGATCAGGGGATACAACACATTTCGTCAACTCCTCAAGGGAGTTATGTTATTTTTTTGCTGGAGTATCTCTATCAAGGATACTTTTTTGACATTCTACATTACTTCTCTAATATCCTACACTACTTCTTCTCTATTTAACATTACTTTGTGGATATATTCACTAACAGTCTTCAACATAAACTTACACTATAAAAAAAATGAGTTCAAAAGCTTTTTACGACTACGATTTATTATGAAAATCTGTGTATATTTATTAGGTATTCGATAATAAAGATAAAATGGAGGTATAACATGTATTATGATCATAAGTACTTAACGTACAGTCTTTTTTTGAGCTCAGAAGCTCTTTTGTGAAGGTTCTTGTGAATGTTTCTCTTCATTTTTGCCTTTAATGCTCTCTTCTTACTTGAAGACTTGTTGCAACAACATTGTTGAGCACTTGAAGAAGAGGATCCAGAACTCTTAGATCCACTGCTAGAAGAACCAGAAGAAACACCAGTAGAAGATGACCCGTCATCATCAAAAAGTGTGTCAAGAATCCAGTCTACAGCTCCACCTAATAAGTCACTCCATGAAAAGTTAGATCCAGTACCGGAACTCAACCAGTTCCAAATCTTACTAAAGAGACCTTTGAATAAAGAAGAAAAGCTAAAACCAGATCCGGATCCAGAAGAACCAGATGAAGAATCATCACCACCAAACAAACTGTCGAATAAGTCACCGAGAAGACCACTAAATGAGAACCCAGATCCAGATCCACCCTTGGTAGTGGAGTTGGAGGAGGAACCACCAAATAAGTCATCAAATAAGTCACTCACAAGATCACCAAAGGAGAAGTGAGATCCAGAACTCGAGGATGAAGAGTTAGATGAGTCAACATCAAAGATGTCATCTAAAAGACCATCAACAAATTTACCCAATGAGAAGTTACCAGAAGATGAACTTGAAGAAGATGAACTGGTGGAGTTGGAATCGAACAAACCGTCCAAGAGGTCACTTAAGCTTGATTTTGGAGAACTGGTAGAAGAATTCTTTGAAGAGTCGTCATTATCAAACAAGGAATCCAACAAATCACTTAATCCGCCTCCAGTTGAAGTTGAAGTGGAACGAGAGGAAGTGGTGGTAGGGGTAGACTTGTTACTCTTACCGAAACCACCCAATAAATCATCCAAAAGGGAATCACCAGAAGATTTGGAGGCAGCAGTAGTAGAAGTAGTACTAGCCTTGTCGTCGTCACCAAATAAGCCGTCTAAGAAAGAACCACCAGTAGTGCTTGGTTCAGCAGTAGTTGCGGCCTTAGTAGTAGAAGCGCCACCATCAAATAAATCAGATAAGATGTCTCCAGCAGCGGATGTAGCCTTAGTAGCAGCCTTGGTAGAAGTACTGTCTTGGTCAAGTAAATTATCATTTACGGACAAACTAGCCTTAGAGTCAGCAGTAGCAGAAATGTATTTATCGAGTTCGTCAGAGAGGTCATCTCTCTTTAATAAGCCTCTCTTGATTTGATCATTGACAACCTTGTTGAACTCATTAGATAAATCTCTGGAATTCAAAAGTTGGGAAGTCAATTTGGAAACAGTATCAGAATCCTTCAAAGAAGAGAGCAATGAGCTAAAATCAACGTTTTGAACTGTCTTACTAAGTAATTTAGAAGCACTTTCTTTCAATTCATCGTTGTTCATTATGTAGCTAGCAGCAGATTTGAGGAGACCAGAGTCACCTAAACTTTTGGCAATTTCATCCATGTATTTGTTTTCTCTCTTCTCTACTACATCTCTCTTGGTGCTTTCGGTGGTTGTTCCAGCATCATCACTGATTTTCAAAGCTCCGCTTTTTAACAAGGATTTAGCGATGTTTAAAGCTCCGGATGAAAGATCCTTGTCGTCAAACAAACTTTTGAAGAAGCTTGAAGCAGTGCTAGCGTCAAATTTGGAAGCAAGGCTACTAATATTTAATCCTTTGGCAGCACTCAAAACTTCCTTAGAAATATCTTTAACATCGAATCTATCAATCAAGTCAGTGACATTTGAGTCTGATAATTTTGAAATCAATGAGCTTACAATTTCGGAACCATCTCTTTTCTCGTTGGCAACATTGTATTGTTCAATTGACTTTAAAAGGTCTTCAGCAGAGAACTTAGCTTCTGGAGCTGCTGCTGGGGCTGCAAGTAAGCCTGAAGCGAGGGTAGATACTGTCAAAAGTGAACTTAATCTCATGGCTTGAATTTATAAAATTCTAAGGTGAAAATGCTCAGCAGGTATGGAAGTGAAATATTTTATCCTTTTGGCAAAATGGGTGCAATCCCCTTATATATATATCCTTAACTTGGGAAAGACCTGATATTCATGAAAAATTACCGCATTTGGTAAACGTACTCTCAATAACATTTCCTAATTGAGAATGTTTATAAAATCCATTAAAGTTCCCTTTTAGGAAAAGACTTCGAAAATGGAAAATGGGGAGCAGTTTGGCATTTACCCAAAAAGGATGTTCGTCTATAACATCTGTAGTACGTTTATTGTAAACACTTGTTTTGCACTCTTACCAATTTGTTAAAAAAATTAGTTAGTTGCCTTTACATGAAGGGGTCTGGGGAAAAATCTTTTTTTCTAAATACATATACGTGTCTTGGTAAGATACAACTTTAGTAGTATTTTTAAAATCGCTGCTAACGTTAGCATATTTTGTCGAAGGATCTGTGAATGGAAATTTTTCATTGTGATTGAGCATGTTCTGAGATTGCCTTCTTTATGTTGATCTCTTTAAGTTCTTCTTTTAATGTGTGAAATTCACTTTCTGATAATTAGTATGTAAAGTTATGTTTCACAATTACTCCAGTTTTCCATTTACAAACGGGAGACCAAATTGGAGTTCCCGTTCCATTTCTTTGGAAGCTTATTTTTTGGAATCATGCTCTAGTTAATAGTGATACTCTTTCTAACAAATCCTAATGAGGCATTTAGATCTTGCAGCCAACTGAAAATCGCGAATAATGAGACCATCACTTGTGAGATTAGTAAGACCCAGGAGACCTGAGCGAAAGACAGACCCTCTCTTGCCACCTTTAAGACTCTACAAAGCCATTCTCCGGGCCCATGTTCATAAAATTCCCGTGGAAATTCGGTCTCTAGGTGACCAGTACGTTAAGGCGGAATTCAAAGCCCATAAGAATATCGACAATCCGCTCCACATCGTAGGCTTTTTGACCCAATGGCAAGACTATTTGAAGAGCATTGACGGGGGTACCTGGATGGACGGTAAGATGTCACAAAAGGAATTGGACAAGATGTCTCCAGAGCAAGTTGGTCAGCTTTATGAGTTGATGCAAGAAGCAAAGAGAGCAGGCAATTAGATTGAAAGTACAGAACAACAACACGCAGCAAGAATAGAGATTTTGCAATTAGAATTTAGGTTATTTGATCCTGAAATATATTTTCTGTACATAGTAATAAAATCACCAATCATTGAACTTATCTTTATCTTGATTCATCACATACTTATGCTGATTATGGAAGGGAAACCGGCCATATCGAGGCTTCTCTAATTCATTTACTTCGTACCATTTCACTACACAGGATGCTTTCCCCCAAGTATGCTCTTTTCGAGGATCGCATGTACATCGTTTCTGTTCCCTGGTTTTAGCATCTCTAGGGCAATTCAGGTTAGGGTTATGGTAGTACCCAAGATTATCGAGGTGAACAACAGCATCTCCTGGAAGAAGGGCGGCTACTCCTAGAGAGTGAACTGGAGCATCCCCCCAACGTGAATAAAAAAAACCTCCTACTTTATCAAAGTAGTCAAAGAACGTCCTGTAAGGTTTCAGTCTAAAAAAGTCCATATCGCCAATTTCGAAATTTGACCAGAAATGGCACATATTATAAGTCTCTCCTCCGTCGTCCGAAAGGAAGGCCATGGTGTTGTTTGGGTGTACTAGCTGAGGGTAATTCTCTAGAAACCCTGTAGCCGTACGCCAAATGTTCCTTACGGTTGTATGGATTTCCAATGGGGCTAGCACAAAGCCATAACTTTTTTGGTTTTCCAGCATGTACTTGAACCAATCTACGTCGTGTATATCACACTGAAACTCGATATCAGGTTCCACTCGCCAGTAGAAACGGTACTGTTTCATGATAGGAAGATCAAAAAAAAACCCCGAGTTGAACCTGCACATGTGCCTGTAGCTCTCAGAATCACCGTATTTGATGCCTTTTCTACTCATATGATTTCTGGTGCTCTGAGCCTTTTCAAGATCGATCCACAGGGGATAGCTCCAAAATTCTGTAGGGATTTGAACAAAATGGGCCTTACCACTTACCATGGGAGTGACTAAATCAATGAAAGACTGATTGAAAGGCTTGTCATTGGCAAATACCCAGTCGTAGTGGTAGATTTTGTTGAATCTATTCTCCACAGAATGTATTGACGATAGTATACCTTGAAAGTCTGAGTTTCTCACTAGTGAAAAGAAGGTAGCGTTCTCTTTTCGATAGTTATGGAGCTGCAGCGGGGATTGAGGCTCGTCCCGGTCGAGCACTAGTTGTCCAATAATATTGTCGTCACCGTGTATGTTGTATGGTTGGAACGAAACCATATCTTTCACGGGTACATCTATGTGAAACATATTGGAAGTGGTTTCCTTAGAGGTCTTTTGATCCAAAGTTTCGACTTTCAGAAGTCTTTGGAGAAATAGATTATTCTTTTGGTGCAAGTTTCCGACCGCTAGAAGGAAGGATATGGACACGAACAACACTAGGAATGCTCTTCGAAGTGTAAACCGGTACATACTGCACGCGATTTGATGCTCGATTGAGAAGTGAGTGAGGGAGAAGAAGGAAAGGAAGAATAAAATGGGGCTACAATACGCAGTAATTTGATAGAGGTTATTGAGTTAATAGAAAAATTTGATAGCTGATTGACTTAATGACCAAGTAGTGTTATCAAGAATTTGCGTTTCTTGACAGTTTTTGATGATAGTGTCTTATTCTACTTCATCTTAATAGTTCAGACCTCGTTTATTATAAGCCCTTGCCATAGTTTCCAGAGGCGAAGAACTTGACGATAATTTCTACTATTTTCTCTAAAGCATCTAACCACTCCTTTAATTGCTTTTGAACCTTTTCTTGGTCAGCTCCTAACTTAGCAAAAAAGTCCTTTCTATAAGGGCATGCTTTCATGGCCAACTTGAACACGGGTTTGATCAACATTCCGTGGTATTTGGACAATGTAGTACCATAAGCATCGGTAAAAGTCTTTGTCATTTCACTTTCTGGATTTTTAAAGGTCTCAATCATGGCTTGACAAGTAAATTCCAAACCTCTTGTTAACCATAACAAACCTTGAGTGGCAGTTTTGGTCTTAGATCCGGCCTCGGATAAGATTAAGTCCTGTAAAGTTGAAGCGTTAGCTGGGTCCGCTAATAATTTTTTTCTGACTTTATCGATATTACCACTCATATCCTTTTGAACAACAGCAAAGGCAGAAGATCCTAAAAGATCAAATAATTTAACGAGGGATTCAGAGGCTTCTAAAAAACTGGCAGTGTCGATCTTGCCGTCCGTGACTGGCACGTCGGTGAAAGACTTTTTCATTTCATCAAAGAAGGTGGACATGGTGTATGGAAATTGTCAACAGCGCGATTTGAAAATAAATATATATTGGCGAAGTTGGGTGAAATTTTGGGGTTTGTAAATTGGTTAGAGATTTGAGATCATGAAATTTATAGGTTTAAAAATTTTTATTAATATCTTAATGTCTATTTAACTATATTACATAATGTACATTAGGAATGTGGTTTACCATTCAAGATGCTCTTGTTCGGCAAAATGTACTTTCCGACGTTTTTCTGGCTGGTGAACTTGGGGTATACTTTGTGACACAACTTGTACTCCAACCTCTTGTGTAGACGGGAGCACTGTGCAGTAGTCTGCGTACTCTTTATAGGAGTAGAATCCCGACCTCTGAGATTCTACCGGGACCGCAAATTGTTTGTGATTGAATGTCTTTATTATGGCCATTTTAGGAGCTTTTGAGTTATCAGATTCGTCATTTGTAGGAATTTGAACAACTTCATGAACATTTTCCGGAAGGGGGAATCCTTCGCAGTTTGAAGCATTCAATTCGGTTCCGAACTGCGTGGCATCGTTTAATGAACCGGTCAGTGAATCAACGAGAAAGATTTGTGGAGCTTCCAGGTTTTTGTATACCATATTTGATTTAGATACAGTTAGTGATCTGTGTAAAGGTCTACAATTGGGCTTTAACAGCACCAGTGACCTTCTTGGGCTATGGTGTATGAGTTTAGTATTGAAATTCTTCCCTATAGGCTTAAGCACAGGCATAGAACTGTTATTTCTCAAAGGATTTAAAGGCTTTTTGGTGATTTTGTTTGATCGTATAGGGCTCTTCGTTGGCTCAAGAATGTTCTCTTTATTATTCAAGTAGTTGGCAATTCTTTCGTCGAATTGACTTTGTTCATCTATGTCAAATTCAAGATTCTTAATACGTCCTTTGAAAATTCGACTTCTACCTTGGTTATCCATTTCAAAATCCAGTTCCTGCATCTCTAGATCCTTAATCAACTTGTCAATTTTATTATTTCGAAGACGGGTATCAGTAGGCTGGGATTCGTCCATTCCAAATATACTGTGATTCTTGTAACTCTTATTGCTGGTCACTTGAAACAAATCATTTTGATAAAACTTTTGAGGATGAAGAGACGTGGGTTGTAATTTTTCAGTCTGTGGTAATGGAGGATGAGATTTTTTCACGGGACTTTTGCAGCCAAATTCTTGGGACTGGTAATCTGGATTGGCACATTCGTGTTCCAACTCTGTGTTGATATTAAAATCGTCAATTTCAAAAGAGATGTCCATGGTGTATAACACTTACTGGAAAAACACCTGTAAAAAAACCAGATGTGTTGTGTTTAAAAAAGTTGTAGTGAGATATCAAGTGTTTACAAATATATCGTTTTTGGCATGTCGCAAAAAAATGGTCGCAAAAAAAAATACCCGTTTGGGCAATAGAGGAGAGACGAGGGACCACTTGAGAATACACAATACGATTCACATCGATATGTTATTGATGCTGATTAGGAAGTCTTAAGAGGTGCAAAGGATCAACCGATATTGAACAGGGTGTTTAAGTCTTGATATTTCATTTGTTTACTATTTTGCTATTTAAAGACCTAACCAGTTGAAAGACTTGGTGGTCTTAAACTCACCTTCTAACAAGATATTATCACTACTGTTACCTACTAATACCTTGTAGATACCTTTATCGGAGGTCCACTTGTTCATATAATTATCCCAGTAGGAGGTGGCTTCCCTGATAGAAAGTTTAATTGAAACACTCCTCGTTTCTCCAGCGTTTAACTGCACCTTGTCGAAATTCTTCAACTCCTTAACTGGTCTATTGACTTTTGGATCTACTGGTGCTACATAAACCTGTACAACTTCAGCCCCTTGAATTTTTCCGGTATTTTTAACATCGACGGTAACAGTAATCTCTTCTTCTTCTTTAGAAACTTTCAAATTACTAAAGTCAAAGGTGGTGTAACTCAAACCGTGCCCGAAGGGGAACAAAACATCTCTCTTGGTCTTCTCATAGTATCTGTATCCTACAAAAACATCTTCACCATACCATACTTTACCATTATCAGATCCAAAAGTAACGTATGAAGGATTATCTTCGAGTCTTTTTGGAAATGATAAAGATAGTTTACCACTTGGATTATGGTCGCCAAAAATAGTATCAGCTATGGTGTTACCTGTCTCATTACCACCATACCAGGCTTGAATAATGGCTTGGACATTGTCAGCCCATGGCATAGCTACTGGCGATCCCGATTGATTCACTATGATCACACTTTTATTGACTTTTGAAACTTGTTCTACCAACTCGTTGGTATAGCCTGGAATATCCATATCAGCTCTATCAAAACCTTCAGACTCCCATTCTTTGGACAATCCAACAACTAAAATCACCGCATCACTTTGTTCAGCGATTTTGATGGCTTTATCCAATTCTTCTTGGGGAGTAGATTTGTATCTAAAACCGAAATAAACACCACCTGGTTCCTTGAATTCTTTGGCAACTAAAGCAGTTGGCGAGGTTCCAAATTGAACTTTTATGTGATACTTTTGGCCCTTTTGTAATTGAATATCAGCCAATTCTTCTCTTGTTCCCATTCCCAAGAAGAAGTCACCCCCTCTGACTTGTTTTGTCTTGTTATCAACGAGTAATTTACCATCGATGAAAACTTGGGCAGTTCCAAGGCACGAACATCCAAAGGTATACGTACCCGTTTCTTCAGCAACGTAGTCTCCATCAAAGTCAGCATAGTAGAGCAATTCATCTAGTGGTAATTTATCGGATTTAAAATCAGCAAGGAACACTTTAGAAGTCGTCAAATGCAAAGAATCGAACTGGCGTCTATCCACAGTACCTGGAGCATCTCGGTAGAATTTCACATCAACTCCAGTCTTACCATCTTTGTCTTTTAAAATATTCCCCACATCGGGCAAAGTTTTATCTAACAAGGCGCCAACAGTGTAACTGATTTGGACTTTGTCACCAGCTTCTTTGATCTTATTGACAATACCGTCATATGGAGTAATTTTATAACGAGCAGCCATAGAAGCAGAACCTCCACCAGAATCCTGGCATGCTTTAGCATTTGGTCCAATAACAGCAATCTTTTGAGCCTTATTTTTATTCAAAGGCAAGATGTTTTCATTCTTTAATAAAACAATCGCTTCATTACCAGCTTTTCTTAGTAAAGCTTCTGCAGCTGGGTCATCGTTTTCTCTCTCAATAATATTTTCACCAATGTCAGCCTTCAAACCTTCATTCACAAAATCTAAAACCCCTCTAACGTTCTGATTAATGCTATTGATATGAATTTCATTAGAGTAAACTTTATGAGCAGTTTGAATGACTTGTCTAAAACGAGTAGGGCCTGGCATTTCCAAATTTAACCCAGCATCCAATGCCTCCTTTATTGAATAAGTACCGAACCAGTCGGACATGGTGGTGCCTTTATATCCCCATTCATTTCTTAAGATATCTTGTAAAAACCGTTTATCCTGAGAAACATGCACTCCATCAATCTTATTATAAGCAGTCATGACAGTTTTTGGAGCAGAATCTCTAAGAGCAATCTGGAAAGGTTTTAAGTAGATTTCTCTTAATGCTCTCTCGGTCAAAAAAGTATCAACAAGTTTCCTATCATCTTCTTGATCATTACAAACAAAATGTTTTAAACAGGCCAAAATTTTCTCACTTTGAATACCTTCAATAACGCTAGAAGCAGAATAACCAGATAAAACCGGATCTTCACCGTAGCTTTCGAAAGTCCTACCTCCTAATGGGGATCTCGCAGTATTACAAGTTGGGCCCAAAATGCAATGCACCCCTCTTGCTTTGGCCTCTTGTCCCATCAATTTCCCACAATCATGAAGTAATTGTTTGTTCCAAGTTGAAGCTAACCCAGTACCACAAGTAAAACAATTTGATGGTACACCATTAAAAAATTTAATGCCTCTGACCCCATTTGGTCCATCGCTGACTCTAACAGATGGGATATCTAATCTAGGAATCGGGACCGTATGCCAGAAATCTTTTCCGGCTAATAAAGAGATTTTTTCTTCCAAGGTCAATTGATCGATCAAAGAATCGATATCCAAAGTCTGAACCATTTCGAACTGGGAAAATTCAATTAATTAGGGAGGGTATTAAGGGAATTTAAGTAATGAGATCTGGGGAAGCAGTGGGGGAGAGCATGTCCCAATTAGTGCAAACGGCCCGAAGACGCAAGCGGCGGGAAATTTTGCGAGGTATAGTTCGTACATAGAAAGTTGATTTGACAATAGTACAATAGAGGGGTTCTCCGTCTATACGTCGTATTTTTCTCTCGCACCCACGTACGTCCTCCTCTCGATCAGCCAAGCTAACCAGGTAACGCATTAAAGGACATATGAAATGGTCATGATGGATTCCTGCTTGTTGAGTCTGGGAGCTTTTCGGAAGTGGGTTGCCTGAATAGGAAAGGGACCGACTTTTCAATTTAGCGATCACATTTCCCATTACGGTATATTGCTCCGTGGTGATATAATCCCCGATAAAGATAAATCGGTGGGGAGGTAAGCTAGAGTGGGACCAACCCAAGCGTGACTGTACCAAACGGTTCAGCTCTGCATTTGGCAACTCAACCTTCACTTGAACCGCTCTCTATACGGCAAAAGACGCCGCACGCTTTTAACAACTACTCATACGAAACTACGAGAGCTCTACCTGAAGTACAGGTTCTATGTGATTCTATGTTTGTTTCGGGCCCAGAGAACGAAACGCAGGTGCTGCTAAAGTATCGTGTCTTGTTCTGTCTTGGTATTTTGACGGATCATCATTCGAGCGTATTTGATTGTTCAAGTTCCGGCAACTAGTATCCTAATTATACGAAGTTGTCCGCTTGTAGTGCATCGTTTTGGGGACTTATTGGTTCATATTCTACTTAGACTAATTGATCCCAAGAACTTGTGGCCAAATTAAAGCTTCTCTCTCTCTCCCGCTAGTCCATCAGATGAGTTAGTAACTAATCCCATGCTTTTGTGTTCATTGCTGGGTTCAAAAATCCCTCTTCAGTTCCTGCTACTGCACACTTGTTCATTTGCGTATTTCATTCCCGTATGTTGTTTGGAACGATCTATCTTTTTTACTGGGTAACGGAACGAACACACTTCCGTGTGCTTTCTCTTTCCACTTGAAGACAATAGGTCAGTGGGTGAAAGAATCTTTCGAGCTGTATGTTGGTTTTGGCAAGTGGTTGTTCTGCGTAGGTTGTGATGTTACTAATTATTATCAAGGAAAGCTCTACTGTAAAGTTCTCAGAGGTTAAGGTTTGAGCTTGAGTTGCTAGTTTTGGCAACTCGCTTGGTGCTCTCTACTCTTTACATTGGTCGAGAATGGGGTTATTGAAGACTAAGTACAATCTCAAAGTATTTATGCCAGTTCCTTGACTGATCAATGAGCGGATGGTTCGTTCGGTGGTGCCACCGTTCCGTAATTCACCAAAGCTACCTTCAACCGGTCCCCTACAAACTTAAAGTAATCCCCTGCTGTGAGAGTTTTTTCCAAATATTTTGGTCACTGCTACTCGTGCCCGTATTTCTATATCAATAGATCGTTGGAGTACTTATCGAGTGGACGTGGAGTCAGCTCTCACAGGCAGGGGATCATGGTTTACGAGACCCGACCCTAGCGCCAAACTACGCCGCAATTCTCTCCTTGTAGCTCTGGCATTCCACGTTTATACTCTTGAAAGCCCTTTGTATCGACTTGGGGGGAGTTTCGTGCCTCTTTTCAATGATTTACTGGCACCCAACTGGGGTAAGTGTTTGTATAACTAGTAGAATTGTAAGAGGGCCCTTCAACGAATCTGGTCAATTTGGTACAGCATTTCAAGAAAGACGGGTCCAGTTTGCTTTTTCGGAGTATCCTGTACGAATAAGCAAAAAAAAGTCCGGCCTACTTCTCGACTTGACCGACTACGCTAACTTTGTAACTGGATCTCATATATGTATTCCGAGCACTCATTTCCGGTGAATTTGATAGCCTGAGTCCCGGTCAAATTTTTCGGAATTTTTTTCCTTCAATACAGTCCGAGATCTCAATTAGGCCCTTTTGATCTTCGCTTGCCGGATTAATCTCGGGCTAATTATAGAAACCCTCGAAAGCTTTTACGGAAATGAGTATCACTAGCGGGGACTAATAATAAAAGTTAGGATCGGAAAAACCCATCACCACCCAAGTCTAAAAATGAAGCGTGCTTCAATAATCAAGGTCAAGCTTATTAAACTCTTCCTTGAGAAGCACTAGCATATCGCCACCCCTCACCTTGAATAACTTTGAACTTTCACAAGAGCATTCGTCGCTTTTATGGCTCAAGTGGGATTACCATTAGAACAGTGCTGGCACTGGTCCATCGATGCAGCGTAAAGGTCTACCTCGAGATATTTCCGTTATCAGCCCCAGCATTTGATAGCCGATCCTCGATAAATAACGTTCAAAACCCCCCGATGAGGGGTGTGGAGGGGGGGTGAAGGTATGTACCCATTTAAAAGAGGCTCACCCCCGATGTCCATTTTGGAGAGGTTTGTTGTTGTCAAGTGAGACTTGTTTAATAAATAAACGAGATCATATTAATTAATTACAAAAGCTTCTATAGAAAATATTCGTATAATTCATCAAGGAAAACATCAGCTTTTTTTTCATTTTATTTACAATGTTATAATCTTAATAAGTGCACCTCTGAACTTGATCTATCTAATATGTGTTCCAAATATAGTATTTGTATTAACATAGTACTGACTGTTCAGTTTTATAAATTTGAGTGGTAATAATCGTAACCCTTCCTTTTTATACGTATGTCCGCTTGTGTGAGAAGGAATTAAGGGAGATGGGTCAAGTCGAGTCCACTCTACTTCACAATAACGTACATGAACTCCTCCCCTAATTTAACAACCCTTACCCCCCACCAGACTGCCCCCAAGTTTACCCCCACCTGTATACAAATTTAGCACTGGAGCGGATCAATATTTGATCGCACCAAAGCATGCATTACGGGGTACACGCGGAGTAATCCCACGCGGAGTAATCCAACGCGCAAATATCTATCATTCGTACGCACGATAGTTTATAGAGGGGTGAATTCAAATTCAAAAAGATGAATTGACATCAAGCATAGTGTGCCTGCAACTTGTAATGCATTGGACAGCTGCAGTCTCCAAACATTGGAATGTTGTTGTTGCGCACGCTGCACGGAGATAAAGCGCCTAAATTCAGATAAGAAGTTATTATAGTGCTGTGGGTATTTTTTTTTTTTATTTTAGACTTCGCCCCACTTTTCAAATATGGAGTTCCATTAAATCGTGTGTGGCTATTATTGTGAATATATACGTGTGCCCACATACGAAGTTGTATTCATATCAGAACCAATTGAGTCAATTGCTTGGTTTGAATCATGATTACCTAAAATCGAATTTCCCTCATTTCTCTCTACTGAATTCAAACGTCAAACCAATGTGAGGGAGGAGTTTGCATTAATGTGAAACGTTTTTGACCAGGACCTTACATTCGAAGTCTTCTTTACCTTCTCAGTTTCCTCCACTACTTGATCCACCCCTCTAAATCAATAATTTAACCCGAATTAACCGCTTATCGTCCCTTCAAAGTATTTAATCGGGAATTACCACATAATCTTTTCTCTCCCAATGCGGCTCAAATTGAAGATCACTAGACCAATAATTAATTTAAGTAATATGCAGAATGCGTTTACGATCTTTAGTTCTGGGATATTTGCATGAATTAGGTAACCGGACCAATAAAATATGACCTGGTCTCCCAATATGAGGAGTGTTATCATTGGTATATTGTCGAAATTTATTTGTGCATATTGCATCAATACGCCCTTCGAAGGTAAGCTCTAGTAACGAAGTGCCCCTTGATCAAAAGATTATTTCAATCAAAATTGTGTACCCCAATCAATTTTCATTTCACCTACTCCGCCTCTTTAAAGTGAATGAAATTCGTTAATGACTTCAAAATCAGATATTCTTTTCATTTCAAGTAATTTCTAATCTCCTGGTCAAAACCCAAAATTACCCCAATCCACAATTCCTCAACAATCTTTTCTAAAAAAAACTTCTTTTATTTTTGTAAATATAGTACTTATTACCCAAATCTGCGTGCGGTGTGTGTGTGACGAAGCCAAGGGTTTAAAAAATGATCTACATTGCATAAACCTCTGAAAAAATAAACAATGACTGAAGGGGTGTGCAGAAAGGGGTGCATCCTAATACTACGTAATTTAAAATGAAATTATGGCTGCAAAAAAGGTATCTACACTTTTCAATCAAGTGCGGATGTACTCAATTAAGAAAAGGCGGCTAATTTAGAGTCCCACCTAATATTTGCAATACATACAGTAGGTCAAAAACGCCTATAAAAACCCCCCATATCCACCTTACTCTTTTTTCAGTTTTTCCATCTGCTATTGATTGAGCTATCTCCACTGCTAATATATATAAAACAAATATATATTTAAAACGTTTTAAGATTGTTGAATTACTTTTTTTTGGTTTTTCGTTGGCTGCAAAAAAAATTAATTAACACAACAACCATCCCATCAAACATTTTTTCTCAGATGTTTCCCAAACAACCACTCTCCACCACAGACGGTCAATTCAACACAAAGGATATGGTTCAATTATCAAAGAACCAAAGATATCTAATTGATTTGGTTTTGAGTGGTCAAGATTATATTTCCGCTACTGCGTTTTTAGATATTAAACCCACCATTAAGAGTAGTCATTATTTGGAAATTTCCATCGAAAACGACGAGAAAATTGTTAATCAATATATGTCGTTATTCCAAAGTTTATCACAAGTGGTTTGCAAGCTTATTGCACGAGAATGGATTAAACTTATTTGTCCATCTAAACAAGCACTTTTTCCATACAAACTGGGTAATGTACCATCTTGGTGGCCAAAAAATATACCACATACAGAGCCTGATCATTTAGATAAGAAATACAGACTTAACTTGTTGGTCAGTCTATTAAGAACTCCAGATGTTGATTTAGTTGATTTAAGATCAGTTATTGATAGTTTAAACGGTTTACCTCCCAGCATGGAAGTTAATAGACAAGAGATTAAACGAGTCATCTATGAAATTTTTTATATCAACTTATATGAAAGATTGTGTTTTGGATATGGGATCAATTCTTATATGAAAGAGTATTTAACCAAAAAAGAACAAAAATCCATCAAAAAGAAGGTTTATTTAACAGTTTCTAAACAATTATTCTTTGTTACAAGTTTAGACTCTTTTGCATATAATGATGAGATATTCCCATTGGAAGAGAAAGAGCCCTTAAAAAATCAAGGAGAATCTCTTGAATACGACCCAAACTCTAGGTCTTCAACTTGTCATAGTCTTCCTGAAGTTATTTGCTTTTACAAATCTCGTGAACGAGAGAATTGCAAAAGATCATTAGAAGTTACTAAATTACCAGCTACTAAAAAGGCCAAATTAATTACGGGAGATTCTAAGCGGGGACAACAGCAGCAGCAACAAGAAGATAAAGACTTAAAACAAGAACCGATAAAAGATACTGAACTCGTCTACGGGAAAAAAGCAATTAGGAAACTGGTAAAGAAGAGGAACACACATGAGAAGGAAGAATTTCAACAAGCCAATATTTCGAATCCAAATTCAAGAGATACAGATTCTTTTGAAGACTCAATCGAAAATGATTTAAAGAATTTTGAGTCAAATAATTTACAAAACTTAATTGATGATAGAGCTAATAGAGCTGAAAAGAGAGCTCTCATGCAAGGCAAAGAACTTAATACAAATAATGATAAAAATTATAATTTAAGTCCAATGCAAAACTTATCACCCAACACATCATTCAACTCTCCGATAATTTCGTTACGAACTTCCAATGATAAGTCAAATTTTCAAGAAAATGAGATTGACAGACGAATTGAAGATGAACTTGATCTTGAACTGCCAATTGGTAGTTTAGATTTTACTAGATCATTTAACGATTTAGAAACAGTTTTCAGTAAAGAATTTCTGTTTAGTGATGATATGATTTATGAAACTCTTTCAACTGGAGCTTCATCAGTCTCTGAGTTCGATACATTTGACTTCAATGATTCAGATTTGAAATGTTAACTTTTCGTTTTTTAATGATAATAATAATATAAGCTTTTTTGTAAACACAATAGTACATCTATTTTATTACATATAATTACAACCAAATCATGAGCATATGATTTAATTTACTAAAGTACAAAGAAATGGATATCCCATACCCAAATGCAAAATTTGTATGATAATATTTATGAATTTATGGCTTCATATGATAATTATAGTTAAAAGAACCATTATTATTGACTTGATTAGAAGATGATCTTCTTTGAGATCCTCTAACTCCAAGAGGGTTTTTAGAAAATGATAAACGAATACCTCCTTTACCATTTGAATTAGAAGACCTAGGTAAAATCCTACCATATAATTCAGCCAATGCTCTTGTAGCATGAGCTACATCCTCGAACTCTACAAAACACATTGGTCCGTGGTTGTTTGATCCAGAACCAGAAGAATTGGTTTTGGTTCTAAACGATAATCTTCTAAATCCCTTTTGTGGAGAAAATAACGATCTTAATTCCTGTTCTGTAGCATCTGGTGGAAGATTTCCAACATAAAGTGTATTACAAGGAGGATTTTGATCGGCTGGATTAGCTGGTGGTGGAACCCGAGCCAAAAGTGATAAATCAGGTACATCTTTACGAATATTACTGGCCACTTGTTGAACTGGACTAGTAATGTTTGACAGTGAAGATGCTTGAGATGAAGGGGAAATGGCAATTTGGCTGGCCGTTGGGCCTTGAGATGCGGTCGAAGAAGAAGACGAAGCCGGTTGTCTTGTTTGACTTGATGTTTGACCAGATGCTGAAGCCAGTGATGCCGCCTGGGCAGAAACTGTATCGGGCAGATGTTGAGGTGCCAGTGATGAGCCCTGTAGAGGTTGGGCCTGGGTTTGTGGTTGAGGTTGGGCCTGTTGTTGTGGTTGAGTCTGAGTCTGGTTCCGAGACTGAGATGAAGATTGCTGAGCCAGGTTCTGAGATTGCAGCTGTTGGGCCTGTTGAGAGGACTGAGTTTGAATAGGTGTTTGAGTACTCTGAGCTGATTGAGGTTGGCTAGATCCTGGTTGAGGTGAAATTTGACTCAACAGTTGATTATTAATCAACTGGGTATTCAATTGACTCAAAGGTGGTTGATTCATTTGCAGTTGACTTAATTGACCTTGTTGTAAACCTATAGGTTGGTTAAGATTGTTATTCAAAAATGAATTATTCAACAAGTTATTTGAAAAATTTGATTGGAAAAATGCAGATGAAGTTCTTCTATTCGTAGAAGAGTTTTTAGATGCTAAAGATGCAGGATTCGATTGATTCCAATCGAAATTCAAATTGTTGATCGGGGTTTGAGGTTGGCTATTATTTTGAGATGCAATTGGTGCTCCATTCCATGCTTGAGATTGTGCTTGTGCTTGTGATTGCGATTGTGATGATGGTTGAGATTGCGATGATGGTGGTTGGGTAATTGATGATTGTTGATCTGGTCCTAACACTTCCAGGTCTTCTTGGAATGGGTCATTGAACGGAAATCTAGACCTGGCTCCTACGAGAGACCCAGCACTACCAGGTGTAATAGAAGCAGCACCACCAGAAGTAATCGAGCCACTTCCTGGTGCAATAGGTTGGACTGGAGCTGACAAACTTCCATTGGCAGAAGAGTTACCATGTAATCCAATCGGATTATTATTACCACCATTCCTTAATGATAAACTGTTAAAATCAAGATTCAAATTATCATCTATTTCGACTACAATTGGAACCTCATTGCCGAAAAGACACTTTTGATTTAAAAGTTTATACGTGGTTAAACAAGTATTAAAATTGTTAAAGTGTGCGTGAATAACCGAGTCCGTTTGATTTAATTCAATCTTTACAATGTGATCAATGACAAGTGAAAACATGAGGGTAGCTTCCCTATAGGTGAGATTATTTGGAATGTTGGATATTCTTAGTATATAAGAATCCGCAGTTAAACCTACGCTTTGACCTAATCCTTGGTGGTTGCCTAATAAACCTTGCCCTTGCGCCTGTCCTTGGCCTTGTCCCTGTCCTTGGCCTAAACCTTGACCTTGAGCTAATGATGCACCAGTAGTGGTACCACCTTGACCTTCTTCGAAACTAAATCTTTGCCCTTGTCCTTGAGCAACAGACGAAGGAGCTGACGAGGCTAATCCATGAACTGGGCCGTGGACTTGGCCGTGGATTTGGCTATTGACTGGACCATGGACCTGTCCAAGTGAGCTGACGGGACCATGACCGCCATTTATCCCACCAGAATCCAACAGGATGGCGTAATTTTCAGACATGTCGTTCTTATATGTCGTTCTTGTAACTTAACACTACTGAGTGCGATAATCTAAATGAGGAAATTCTGATGCAAAAGTTGTATTTACCGTTCAGCTTTTGCCTGATGATGAATTTAAGTAATTGATTACCAAATATTCAGGTCTTGTGTTTAATTGGGGTTATCTGATTAATGAGTTCAAAAAAAACGGGAAGAACAAAAAAACACTAAAAAAAAAGTGAGGGTGAGTGCGCGGGCAAAATCTTGATGTATAAGTTACACAAACAAATGAACCAGCCAGCCCAGCCAGCCCACTTAGTCCACGTAGCCCGCCACGTAGTCAACCGGAGACGGTTCCCACGTAGACCTTGGAAAACAGAGTGGGGTGAGAGGGAGGTTATATACAGAGAAAATGACGACGCCACCAGGTCGTTTTAGAGTCTGAGTTATCAAGGAATTGTGTTCAGCTTTTTACCACATAGAGACGAAGACACAAAACTATGGGCAGACTATAGACTGGGGAAAAAAAAGAATAGCGGGATTTAATTCTGGCCAGCGTTCTGCGGTCTGTGCGCGCGCGCTTAACGTTCAGTAATGCATGACCTTACTACACCTGTGATAATATTTACGCATAAGTGTTTTGGATTATTCTTTATATCTCGACCATTGCACAATCCTCCCCTTTGTGTTCAGTATTTTTCAGCACACCTCAAATATCTCTCGACCAATCATCGTCCATCACAATGAGTCAAGGCGGCCCGGGTAAATTAAATAATATGTAGTGGCAGCACCATGTGTGTTTTACTCAATATCCCTTTCTTGACCCCCACCCCCCGCCTCATAGCATCTCTCTCAACCTCTTGCACTGTTGTTGGCTCCACACACCGTCTAATCTTAACGCGCATAGCCTTCCTGAATAGGCAGTCAACGCCTATCTATCTCAAACTCTCTCTCATACATATCAAGCTGCGAATCAAACATCAAACAGAAAGCATGGACACTTCACTCATCAATGGTACGCTATTTAAACTCCTTATAATGGAAATGATTCCCACCACGATCGAATCTTTCAAAACCCAGAAACTCACTCCCCAACAAATAAACTTGAAACTCGAACTTCTTGGGTATAAGTTGGGTATAAAACTCAATGAATTAACCTTATTTAAATTGTCCCATCAATTTGGTAAAAATGGCGAAGATCTTACAACTTTACTTGACATCATGAAGTTTATTTGCAAAGATGTGTGGAAGATTCTTTTCAAGAAGCAAATTAGTAATTTGAGGACAAATCATAGAGGTACTTTTGTACTTGTAGATTCAAATTTCAAATTGATTGAAAATTTCGATTTACAACATCCAAATTCACTGCAGACAATTAATCACTACCTTCTGTACATAAATGGAGTTATAAAGGGAACACTAAAGAGTTTTGGGATCAACAGTATCGTTACCAATGAAGTAAACTTTCCACTGGTTACATTTAATATCGAAACGGATCATAATAACTGATTGATACAAGCATAAAATTTAAATTGATCAAACAGTATTTTGTTCAAACCACATACAAAGCATTGGCATTGACTAGCATAGTTATTCTTGGTAGTTTATATAATTTTATAGTGTACAAGTTAGCTCCCCTAGATTAAAACTTTTAATGAATAATCCTGACTCTGATACAAATCCTCTTTCAAGTTTTTTGCTCTCAATATAGCTTTCACCCATTTAGCTCACTTCCTATTTGTTCATTCAATTCCATTCTTGTTTACTACACCCATTTCTCTCAATTGTTGCAAAATGTTGCAAATAAAGTAGGAAAATTTGCGAAACCTAAGATGCTTCACTGGCCCATTTCTAGGTCAATGCACAATGCAGTAATAGCCTCGAAACCCAAACTGCTTGCGCACACCCGTATGGTCAATTCGTTTCTTCAAACCCTTCACCTGAAAAGTTGGGCAGAAAACCGAGGCTCCCTTCAAAAGATCTATAAATCCGATTCCGATAATGAAACTAAACTAACGTGTCTTGATCTCGTCCTACAAAATTACCTAAAGCATCCTCAGTTTCTTAACATTTACGATATGAAGCGTATGATAACCCAATTCAATGTGGCCGAGATAAGCAACCGCCCCGTTCGTACGAAAATTCTATTGTGCTTGTTCCATTCATATCAGAATAGTTCAAAAGGAACTTTTGATGATTTCCATCAAATTGGATTTATTAAAGATACCATATCCAAATTCCAAACTATCGATAAAAATTGCATGACAGATGTGGATCCTTCATTGTATTTGAATGCACCAGGATTAGAGTTCATTGAGCCTCCAATGCCTTCATCGAATAAACAGTTACCAGCCACTATCGACTCTTTCAAAGTGAACGGGAATATCAGCTTTGAGGGTCTTCTTCTGTACTTGAAATCACCTTTCTCAGTACCTAACAAACCCCAATCACTCCTGCTTTTTGAATATTATGATACTTTAAACGATAAAGATAAAGAGGCATTTATGAATGAATACTTGGAATTCAATACAGTCAAACAAAGAATGATCGAACTTCATTGTGAGTCTATGATTCGAGATCCAGGCTTCCATCTTACAATTGAAAGTCTCTCCAAATCAGCACCTACGGACCGGTGGCTATCTTTTTGTAAAAAATTGGACTCTTTAACAGGCGATACCGAAGATGAAAAAGTCATTTTGCACTATAAAAACTACTGGAAAGTCGTAAATACTCGTCTGTTAGTTGAGTTTTTAATCTCAAGACTTTTGATGTACGCTTTGGTACCGGGTCGTATAAACTTGGCTCTGGCTATTATCAAAATCACCCATGGATTCAATAGATTGGCATGGCCCGCAACAAAAAGTTTCCTACTCACAAATGATGATGGACTAAAACTTTTTAGTGCTATTATAAAACTATTGGTGCACCACTGTGAAATATCAGTACCTGGAAGATACGCTAGCCAAGAAACAGAGAAGTTCGGCAATAAAGTATTTTTACATGAATTAAAGATAAAAAACAATAAGAAGTATGGGGTTATAACTATAAATCCGTATATCAGAGAGAAGCTCATGTATCTCCATGACTTGTCGACCTACGAATCACTCTATTTACCCATGATATCTCCTCCTAAAAGTTGGAGTAGTCCTACAACTGGAGGTTATTTGAACGATCTCAAACCTCTAGTTTTTGGTAATGATCAAGAGGCACATGTCAACTTTTTGAACCAGTTTCAAGGTACAGGGCAATTAGACTCCATTTATAATGCCTTGAACTACATGGGGTCCATCCCTTGGTGTATTGATCAAACCATGTTACTGCTACTCAATGAGGTTTTACAATCTAATTCTGGGTTCGCTGATATCCCTCCCGTTATAAAACCGAATAATCCTAGAAGTCCCACCAAAGACGAACTTTCATCCTCATCTAAAAGAAGGGTATTTGCTGACTTGTCGAAGATTGGTAATGCATTCAAAGATAACATCATTTACTTTCCCCATAGCATAGATTTCAGGGGCCGTATTTACCCTGCTGTATCATATTTCAGCTACCAATCGAATGATGTCACTCGGGCTCTATTACAATTTTGGAAAGCTGAACCTCTAGGTCAAGATGGACTTGACTGGCTCAAGTATCAATTAGCAGCTTTATATGGACTCGATAAACTTCCGTGGCACAAAAGAATTGAATTTGTAAATGAAAATTACGAGAATATTATAAAGTCGGCCACTTCTCCATCATCAGAGAATTGGTGGAAAGAGGCTGAAAGTCCATGGCAAACATTGAGAATTTGTATCGAATTGAAAAGAATCTCTGAATTTCCCGGAGATGTGAAGGATTATAGATGTCGTATCCCTATTCACCAAGATGGATCTTGTAATGGCCTTCAACACTATGCTGCTATCTCTAGAGATTTAGGCGGAGGCAAAGCCGTGAATCTCATAGCAAATCAAGATCGACAAGACATATACAACGATGTTTTAAATGTCGTTGTCAGCAAGTTAGATCAACTGGACCCTATTGATAGTATTATCGCTCAAATAGTTGACCGGCGCTTGGTTAAACGTCCAATAATGACTCAAGTATATGGCGTTAAGCATTTTGGAGTATTCAAGCAAATTTTGGATGAATTAGCTGAATACGATCTTGATAAATTGAGTTCGAACGATTTGGCTTATTATCAGAAGCACAAGTATCCAATAGTTCAAAAGTTAACAACAATCATCTTTTCTTCAATCGGGGAAGTCTTCAAGAATTTGGTTACCACACAAAATTGGCTCTCCAAGAATTGTTGTAGAGTCTTGAATTCAGTTAATGATGCAGATTTGAATGAGACTAACAGTTTAATTGAATTCAAAAGTTTTAAGCCCATGATGTGGACTTCGCCTTCTGGGTTACCAGTTATCCAACTCTATACTAATCCTGCAATAAAGAAAGTTAGCACTCCTTTACAAACATTTACATTAAAGGTCAGAGGTAAGAAATCGACAATCAATTCTAGAAGTCAAATGAATGGAGTTGCGGCGAACTACATTCACTCCTTAGATGCTGTTCACCTCTTGCTCACGTGCAAACAATCTCAACTGCGTGACATTCCTTTTGTTGGAGTTCATGATTCCTTCTGGACCACAGCTAACCATGCTAATGAGTTAGGCAGGATACTAAGAGAAGAGTTCATTCACCTTCATTCGCAGGACTTATTGCAAGTGTTGTATGAAGATATCTCTAAGACTTTGGAGGGCTCTTACCATATTGTATGGATGAAGAGAAAGGAGAATCCTGAATTCTATCAAAAGATATCAGACCTAAGAGGTTCAAAAAGCAAATCATCTTCACTAAAGTCTTCATCCCTTAGAACTGAAATGAAAAGTCCACAGACAATGGAAGCTATTCAACAACTCATACAGAAACATAAGCCAAAACTTTTTATGAAGCTAAACACTCTTATGATTTCTTACTCTGATACTGATATGACGACGTCTACCTATAATGCATCTGATTTTACCCCCATCCCTGTCTATGCATCAGCATTGCCCCCACCTCCTAAAGGAGAACTTGTTTTACAGCAAGTCTTACACAATAAGTTTTTTTTCTCATAACTACTTTGCACATTAACCATAGCATATTTCTTGTAAATACACAAATACTTCATAAAATTCATGTCACATTAAACTAGCTAATCTGCTTCATCTATCATCTTTTGCAATTTCCCGAAAATCTTATCTCTATGTATTGCAAGCTCATCTTCGCTTTCATTATCGAAAAACTTTTGTCTCGGGAATTCTTTATCTTCGAAATCATTAAAATCAAAGTCCTCTTCTTCGTCCTCTTCTTCTTCTTCTAATTGATAGTCAGCATCTTCAGCACTGTCGTAGGTGTTGTCTATCAATTTGATGTCGCTCAGTTTGAAGTAATCGAATAAGTCATTGACATTTTCTTCCTCTAATTCCAATGCTGTATCTCCGTAATCATTATGGACATCCCCGTCAATATCCGCATCTTCGTCTTCGGGATAGTCGTTTTGATAGTAATCTTCTGCGTTGGAATCCTCATTGTCTGAATACAAAGGCTTGTCTTCACTAGACCCAGATCCATTGAACTCGTCTTCCCCTTCAAAGAACTTGATATACCCAATTTGAGATTTCGGGTGATTCTGATTGGTGAGGGGCGACAATTGATACACATCATAAACATATTCGTCCGCTTCTTCTTCATTCATTCCGGTCCTGTTTGCTGCCACAGAGGTGTGACGTTTCTTTCTCTGTTGTGGGGCACTGTTATTCGAAATAACGAAATCTTTCACCATCTCACTCAATTCGTTCGGGACTTCATCTTCAGCTATGTTAGCTGGTTTGGGAATTACGAAATTCCTTCCCTCCTCTATGCCATGGCTAGTTTCAGCAAGAATCGATGCTAAAACTTGTGCGTCGTTTACCGTTCTGGAAGTATCAGTTCCTGTGAGCTTAAAATAAAAGTTGGGACTGGATTCTTCCAGAGGGGTCATCGTCCCAGATGAAATAGGAGAAGAAGGTTTAGACCTTTTAACAGACTCTCTGTCTTCAAAAATCAATGCCTGAAGTGGATCTTGACCTCTCTTTCTTTTGATTCTAAGGACTCTTGGTGGTTCCATTTTTGACAAAAGTTGGGGGAATGCGATTTTTTTTCCTGTTTTGTTGCAACTTTTGCAATCGTTTTGTAATCGCCAATTTTTTTTGCACCCATTTAACTTGAACGATGTTAACGAATTTGTTTCTTCATGCCAACAAAACGGTGAGGAATATTTCTGATGCTGCTGTTGGCATCTACTACGAGCCGTTCAAAGACATTGTCTTAATCACCGGGGGTTCTGGTGGTTTGGGTAGTGAACTAATTGATAAATTTCTGAGTTATCACACAAAAGTTGTTTCCTTAGATATTCAGATTCCTTCAGAGGAAGACCAGATTGAAGGGGTATACTATGTCCAATGTGATGTTAGCGATAGAGATCAAGTTTGGGAAGCACAGCAAAAAATCAAGCAAGATATTGGGGTTGTGACTATTCTAATCAATAATGCTGGTATTACTAGTGGTAAAAAGCTACTTGATCTTACTTGTGACGAAATAGATAAGATTATTCAAGTGAATCTTTTATCAAGCTTTTATACCATAAAAGCGTTTTTACCAGATATGTTAGAGATCAAAAGAGGCTACATTGTTACGGTTGGTTCAACTTTAGGATATATGTCACCTGCTCGTCTTAGTGTGTACGGAGCCTCAAAATCAGGATTGATTGCACTTCACGAATCACTTACTTATGAACTCGGGTCTCCAACTTTCAATCTCACCGGTGTCAAAACCCTTCTTTTATGTCCTGGTCAGATGAAAACCAATATGTTCAAAAGCATTTCTACTCCTTCAGCAATTTTTGCCCCTGAATTAGATGCAAGATATGTTGCAGCCAAATTAATTTCAGCCCTTGAGTTGGGAAGAAGAGGTGAGATTAAATTACCATTTTACGGGAACCTACTCCCGGTTTTTAGAGCGTTCCCCTGGCCACTAGTCGCAATTGTACGCCTGGTTTCGGGAATTGATAAAAGCATGCAAACTTTCAAAAATACTGCTGCGTCTTTAAAAAGTACAGCCGCATCTTTGATGTCTCATCTGGCGGTGCCCAACGAAACAAGCGATGTAGGAACCCCGACCATCGGAGAGTGTGAGCCAATCGTACAAGCTACAGTCAGTTCGGAGTCATTTTCCCATTTTGCCCCCTCCACTTGATTTAATAGTAACAAAATATAATAGATATTGATCTGAAGAACTCCGTAATTGGTTACTTTTAGTCTATGCTTAATGTCGTGTGCGATCCAAGACTGATAAGACAAAAAAAGAAAATAAAATGATATCCCCATATAGAAAAGCAGCAATTTTTCTTTTTTTTTCATCTAGTTTTACTGCTTCTCACAACTATGACAACTCTTTTAGAGCCAAAGCTAGGCGTAGATATTCCTTATAAGCTTCAACGTGAGATCGCTATCAAGGTAGCTAGTGTCCCCCATGACGGGATCAACTTCTACACCGTTCGTTTCCCCAGCACGACTTCCCTAAGGGGAAAGATATTGATTCTCCATGGCTGGTGCGAGCATACCACCATGTACTATCGTGTCATGGAGTTCCTTAGTTCACTAGGGTACGAATCGTTGGTATTTGACCAGAGAGGAGCTGGGCGTACGTCTGTTGGGAAATACAGAGGGCGGTGTGGTAGAAGTGAAGCGCTCGTGTATGAGGATGTAGATAAGATGATGGAAGTTCTAGAGTACTCTAAGACGTCAGTTCCAGTTTATTTATTGGGTCACCTGGCGGGAGGAGGAATAGCTCTAAACTACATGCTTTGTGGGAAGTACAAGGATGATATAGAGGGGATCATCACCACAGGACCCTTAATAAAAATTGCCGAATCATTGGCTCCTTCCCCGTATGTAGAGTATGTATTAAACTGGGTAGGCTCTCTTTTTCCTTACTTGCCATGGGGGACAATTAATAGAGATCCTGCTGTCAAGAGTGTCATCACCACAGCTGAAGAATGGGTTGATTATTTACAACAAGAGCTACTTACTCAGGGGAATTGTACGCTTGGTCAAATTAAGTTCATGTTTGACAGAGGTTATAAACTCGCAAATATTAAGTCAGAGGATATGGACTTGAACGAGAATCTCCGTTTATTAACGATTCATTGTCAGAATGATCCGATGACCAGTTACAAACAATCGGAAAAGTTCTTTAATAAGCTTCCTCTTGAGAATAAAAAATTTGTAAAAGTAGAAAAGGCGAGTCATTCATTGTTTATCGAGACAGAAGAGATATTCAAAATAACATGTGATGAAATTGCCAAGTTTCTATTGAATTGATGGACTAGTCATCTGTCTTATTGATTTTTAACCTATTGATCTTTGATCTATTGGATTTATAAATTACATGACCACATAACCATCGATACATTCCCATTCAAAGTAACTCTTTTTTTATGCAAGCGGAGGGTTTTCCATTTGTTAATCATCGGACTAATCTTTCTGGTAATAACACTTGAGTCGGTGTAAATAGCCTCAATAGACATATTGGCCATATCTATGATCTGATTCTTATCTAAATGTAGCTTAAGTATCTGATGATCTTCATAAAACCCGGTGCTACTACTGTCGGTAACAAACAACTCTATTGGTCGTATTAGAGGATCTGTCAACCTAACGCTTCCCCCTACATCCTCATACCCTTTAACGCATATGTGAGTGGGATTTTCAGGACTCATACCCACGATTTTACAATTAATCACATACACTTTGTTGTCTATGCTTAGATCCATGGTTTTTATGTCTTTTATCGATAGTGTTTCTAAAGAGTCGGCAAATGAAATACTCCCCTCAGAGTTATTACTGTCCGTTTGCCGTCTGAGCGAGCTTTTATGAGTTCCATTTTTGGTACCATTACTTTGCCCCCGATCTGCTCCAATTAATCCAGAACCAACATCTATCCCTTGTTCTTCTTCGTCATCATCATCGTCCTCGATCTCATCCTCGTCATCTTCGTAATCATCCTGGTACTGAGTATCAGGGATGATGTCATCCGCTAGCTTCTCTTGTTTGATGGTTTCAAGAACTTTTCTTAGCCCTGCAGGTTTCTGACCTTCACCTGTATCCCGAAGCTGCTGATTGACTTCATGCAGGTCTGCTTCTCCTGGGCCCAGTAACTGCAAAAGCTGAGCACGCAGTCCCAGTCCTCGCAGACTCTGAGGATCAATAGATCGACATGGTGAATTTGAGGAATATGCCTCTTGTAATACTTCTTGAGGAATGAATTGAGTTAATTTATCGTAGTGCCGTTTTAGAGTTGGTGCCTGAAGTATCCTTTTGCCCAATTCGCAGAGCTCACGTATACCCCAATCTGAAGATTCTTTGTTGATTACATCCAATACTCGAGAATTACCTTCAATATTCCCATTGAAGAACTTAACCTTGTAATGGGCCTTCAAAATGCATAATTTTGGGGTAAGCATTTGAGGAACAGGTTCCAGAAGACTGGTATCAAGAAGATCTTCTCCGAATGCTCTTTGATATAAAAGATTGACTGTAGGTAGTCTTTCCTTATATGTGAATAAATTGAACACTCTCCCATCCAATTCTTGGCCCGTTTTGTACGACAGGTCTGCTACGGACCACCGGTTTTGTTCCTCACCAAGCGCCTGTCTTACTGAAACTGATTGCAAGATAGAATTAGTGGTGAAATCTGTAACCTGGAGATTACACGGTCCATTCCCAGTTCCCCTATGTAGGGCTAAAACAAGGACGTACGACGTAGCAAATAGTCCGACCCCACTTATATCAGGAATTGGAAGCTTATTTATAGTAGTAAGTCCAAGATCATCCGATAGTGACATGATTTAGTAGACTAATTCTTTTCCAAATTTACGCGTATAAACCTGCATACTACTGAATGTATACTACTTATGCTGCACCCACGTATATATATAATTTTACGTAAGTTCTAATCATGATCTGTAGTCCCCATTAATCGTCACGTACTCGTGGGTCAAGTCACATGTCCAAAACGAAGCTGAGTTCCCGTGACTCGTTCCTAAATCAATGTCAATAGTTATATCTTCAAGCTGTAAGATTTCAGCCGCTCTTGATTCATCCACATCTTCTGGTTCACCATTGACCAAAACTTTGAGGGGGCTAGATCCGTCGGATGGTATGAATGTTACAGAAGTACGGTCTGGAATAATGGAGTCCGGGGTGGCCACATCGGCGTAACCTATAGCACACAAAATTCTACCCCAATTAGCGTCTTTACCATACATTGCAGTTTTGAATAATGAAGAGTTTGCAATAGAAGATGCAATGGTCTTGGCATCTTGGTAACTCAATGCATCTTTCACGTTAATCTTGATGAACTTAGTAGCACCTTCTCCGTCCCGAACAACGAGTTGAGCCAATTGTTGAGCGAAATCAGTGATTTCTTCTTTTAATTTTTCAAAGGCTTCTGGAGTGTTAGTATCAATTATCTCACCTCCGGCAGCTCCATTAGCAATGGCGACAATCGTGTCATTGGTCGACATATCTCCATCTACAGAGATGCTGTTAAAAGATCTATCCACGGCATATGTTAAAATTTGTTTTAATCCTTTTGATGAAACCGGTGCATCAGTGACAAAAAACCCAAGTAATGTTGCCATGTTTGGACTGATCATACCAGCACCTTTAGCGAGTCCCGCCAATTTGTAAGAGCTTCCGTTAATATCAAATTCCTTGGTAACGAGTTTGGGAAAAGTATCAGTAGTACAAATAGCATTTGCACAATTTAACCAATGTTCATGGGTGTTTCCTAGATCATTTTTGGTTAATGAGTCAATTCCGGATAAAATGTTGGAAATGGGTAATTTTTGTCCAATAACACCGGTAGACATAACCAAAGTAGAGTTTTGGTTATTTCCAAGAGCTTCATCTGTGACCTTGACCATATCTTGAGCGTCTTGCAAACCTTGAGATCCAGTAACTGCATTTGCATTACCACTATTTATAACCAAAGAGTTGATATTCTTGCCATCTTTATCTTTGACAATTTTGGTAGACACCTGAACTGGTGCAGCCTTAAACTTGTTCGTGGTGAAGCAAGCAGCCGCAACAGCTTCCTTGCCATAGTCATTAGCGAGAAGTGCAAGATCTAAACTCTTACCATCCTTTTTCACACCACAATGAATTCCTCCAACAACGTAACCCTTAGGATACACTCCTGACTTAGGTACAAAACGTGCCGCCTTATCTGAGTAGTATCTACACCCTGATCTTGTACCTAACTTAAACATTTGTTGACAGACTTTTTGACTCATAGATAAGACTGAGATAATTGGACTCGTTTTTTTCAGCCAGTGTGCCAGTACCGATAATCACATATAAGTGCGATTGAAAATTTTTCAGATATACCCTTAACTATGGCTAGGTTGAATACTGCTAACAAGATGTTCCCGGGCTTCCCTAAGTCCCGTTTGTTGAAGCAGGCCACCAGAGTCAACAAGATTCACGGAGATGTCTCTACTGCCTATAAATTGGACCCAAAATATACGAGGCTCGATTTAATCTTTCCTCAATCTAGAGCTCATAAACCATCATATGGTATAAGACAATTTTGGAAACATAATTTGCCTACTTTGAAATTTCACAACTACAATACCGAGTTCCATGTAGTAAAAGTCCAAACTGAAAATGAATCAGAATTGAAAAACTGCCCAATAAAGTTGGTAGTCCATGAGGGAGAATCAAAGACAGAAGTTCCATGTAATGAAAGCACTCATAGTGAAATCTTGACCAAATTGGTGGAACTTACGCAAGCATCTCCAGTCCCAACTGAAGAGCTTGAGTCTTTAAACATTAAACCATCCAAGTAAACTAGCATTCATGATATCACGTTACTAATGTAAATACGGTCCTGTATATATTAACTATAAACGTAAAATTAATTTTCTTGTAGGAATTTTAGTAAGGATTCTTTACCTTTGGTATGAATAAGTTTCTTGATGCTAAGAAGTTCTTGAACTTCGGTGGGTGAAAGGGATTCGGAAATTTGGGGATTCCGTGATGGAAGAGCTGCTTCTATTAAATCTGAAATGCTGAATTTGTCAGTTTTGTTAGATTTGTCAGGGCTTTCATGAACCTCTTTGTGGAAAATTTCCACACTGTTCAAGAATTCCTCTTCTTGATTGGCCTCCATTTCTCCCTTCTTCTCGTATTCGTCTATTTCTTGAAGAATGTTCTTTTTTACTGAGCTTTGATCACAGTGACTTCTGGTTCTTTTTTCTCGGTCAATCCCCACTTTGGCGAAGAAATCTAAAACAATCAGTTCCTCAGGAACTCTATATACAAATGAATTTATGCCATTATTATCCTCGTTAGTCATGGTAATGATTTTCTTTAATTTGGAATTCGGTGTACTAACAACTCCAGTAGGTATTGGAGCATTACCGAAGAAATCTGGCACCTTGAAATCTTCATCAACATCATTACTATTAAGCAAAGTTTCTTTGTCCATTAATTCTTCCTTATATGAAGGCATAAATTTATCAAAATTTTTCATTTCATATTGAAGATATTCCTGTAAAGTCGCAGGTTTCCCATCAGATTTCAACCACGGTTGGTCACTATACTTGATCAACAAGTTTTGGTTTTGGGCTATCTTCAAAAAATGACTGTGCAATGATACATCAATTACTGGAGTATCTTTAAAATTACGCTTTGTAAATAAATTCATGGGTAATAAGTTTTCATAATGATTGGGACACCTCCATTTGCTACCAATGGTTTTGGAAGAATACACTGGTTCTTTCAAACAATCGAGATGCCATACTAAAGGACAATAGTCGCAATGAACTATAAACTTCCTGTTAAGACCTGATAATCCACATTTATGGCACAAATAAGGTTGGCCAATTTTATCATACAAGTTGTCGAATTCCAAGTCATGGTTATAATTAAAACCTTGAATTTGTGCTCCATTGAATTTTGAAAAAGAAAGCTCTGGCTTTAATGAATTATCATCATAATTTCCATGGTCATCAGAAGAGACATTCAAAAAGGTATTATCTTTTAATGCTCTGGGAAGTTGGAATTCTACTGGATTTATGGAAACCAACTTATTTAGAAGCTGACCAAAGATCCCGATATCGTTCCATTGTTTTTTATCCTTGGGGTGTCTTTTGGCTTCGCATTCCCTACAAATCCAATTATCTTCAGGGAGATCATCTAAAGGGGGGTCACAGCAAATAAAGTGAAAAGACTTTGGACAACTTTCACAACAAATGAAAACCCCAGTTCCACCACATGCACTACAAAAATCGTCATTGTTCAATTCATCAGTCTCGTTTGCACTGTTGTCTTTATGGTCCAACGATGGAGCTAGTTTGGTGGTTGTTATAGGTTTTTTGGGCGAAATTACCTTTATCCTCTTTGTCGACCTCGCCGGACTCATACTTCCAGGGGTAAGTTTTATTTTTGGATTCCTAGACTTTGGGGTTTTATCTAAATCAACTAGAGGTGTTTTATGAGAAATCCTCGGGTTTTTTTTGGGTACAAGGTGGCTTCGTATTTTACTTTCATCAGTGATAGACTCACTATTTTTTGTTTGTAGATGACTCTTATAACTATCTTCCTTATCACTATCTGTATTAGAATCGGTTAAAAGTTTTTCTTTACTTACCTTAGCTTTTTTGCTTTTCGGCCATAAAGATTCTCTCATGATTTTCTTATTTGGGGCCGATTCTAATGGTAAACCAGAATAAGAAGGTTGAGGCGGAGCTAGAGGGGGTTCTTCAAATCCATTCAGATTATCTTTTACTTGCCCATTTCCCTGAAACATTCCCATAATATTATTACCTTTAAAGTTTGAGTTTTCCGTCAAAACTGGACTACTTTCAAGCTTCATAGGACTCTTAGAATAAAGTAGTTGGTTCTTGAAACTTGCCAACTGAGCACTCTGCCTTTTTTGTCTCCCTCCAGGCAGCAGGGTATCATTAGGAGAAGCAGCTTTAGAACTAGATATTGAGCTGGGAGCACTTGACCCAGATTCTTTAAGGCTATCGTCTATCCCATTAACACCATTCGAATTCAGTACCATATTGCTTTTTGAATTTGTAGCAGATGGTCAAGCAATGCAAAAAAAATACTTTTATACTGTGATTTAATCGGTATTAAGCTAAGCGTTGAAAATGTTAAAAGCCAAATATGGGAAACGCGACCAAAGATAATTTTCCCACACTAAATGGCCAAGAGATCAAGAAGAAACCTCAATTCTCAATTGAGTGACGATGACCACGAAGATTCAAACTCTCCACACACAACAAACAACAGATTGAGTGCTTCTCAACCTTCTCTGAGTCTGCAAAGAAAGAAAACCCGCATTTCTATCGACGAATTTGATGGTTTGGATCATGAGAATTCAAGACATCAAGCATTAAGTAGTGAGACGGACATACCTACACAGATTTCTGAACGTGGTCAAAGTGAGCAAAGTACAGTATCTCTGGAGAAATTGGTTGAACTGATAATAAGACAAGCTTTTGCTAGAACTGTCTCTGATAAAGTTATTAGACCTGCAAATTTAACTGAAAATTGGAAAGGAGACAAAAAATCCTTTGATCTGGCACTTGTTCGAGCTAATGAAGTACTTTTCTTCTATGGTCTTGGTTTAGAATTCAATGAGGATCCACCATCTGATAATACCAAGATCAAGACTCAACTTAAATCATATACCCTTATAAATCGTCTAACGGAGAAAGAGAGAAGTATACTTGACAAATTGTGGGACAATACCAAAACTATACCTGAAAAGAATGGTAAAGATTCAGCGGAAGATTTTTATTTCTTACCTAAAGATAGAAGAAACAAACTACCCTCAGAGAATTCAGAATTGGTTAAGTCTGGATTAATATCAGTGGTGCTAGCACTTGTAATTATAGAGCAAAATAATATTAATAAGAAGGAGTTGATTAATACCTTACAGCGGTTTGGTTTGGTTGATTCGAGAAATACCACTAACACCAATATTGACCTAAATGCACAATCTTTCCTTCAAGAACTTGAAAGAAAACAGTATTTGAAAAAGGCATTCCAGGATGGACTCAATTCCAACCCCACTAACAAGAACAACGTCCGCGATGAATACATCAATTATAACTTGGGCAAGAGAGCCATTATTGAGTTCAGTCCTACATCTTTCTTCAATTTCATTCAGTCTATATACGGTGAGGACTTCAACAGAGCCAAAACATTTGCTACTCTCGAAAAAACATTTAGAAAATCTTTTGAGGATGAAATACGGCAGCCCACAGACGATACTCAAAATGGGGATACTGTAGAGAGTGAGGAGACTGGTAGGGGTAACGACATGGGAGTAAACGAAGCTTCTGAATCTGGACATTCGTAGAATATGGGTAGTTATTATGGATAATGAAATGAAAGTTATGACGATTTTCGAATTCAATAGGTTGTTTCTCTATTTACACAATTCACAATCAAGTGTACTTTTTTGGAAAAAGCATTGTAGAAACTTGCATACTCTCTACGAACCCAGGAACGGTCAAACAGTAATCACTGGGTAAATAAGTACTACAAGAAAGGAAAAACGTGAACAAATTAAATTGAAATTTGCAACAGTCATGTCTTCAAGGCACATATGCAGGAAGTACTTTTTCAAAGTCATTAAACTCATCAACGCTGAAGCCTTCAAATCCCAGTAGCCGGCTCGTATACAAAACAATTGCAACACTTCCATAGATAAATCATAATGCACATTAGACATGTAGGGCACGAATATCTTTAGAGGCTCTTTAATGCACGATAATTCGAACGTATTACCGCCTCATTTCTTCTGAGACAGAGAAGAAACCAAGTAGGCATTCTAGTAATGTCTCGAACTTCGAGCTTCTCCAAGTTCAAGTAATGAGAGGTTAAAGAGGTATCATTTTCCCCGCCATAGTTATAACAATTAATGAAGAGACGCGCAGAAAACCTGTCTAAATGGGATGTCGTTTCCAGTTTAGATAATAGAGTTTAGATACTAAGAACAGTAATTGTGAATCAAGCAGGCGGGTAGTTTGCTTCATTAACGTCTTTTCCCCCTCTAATGTTTGAGAATCGGTGTTATGGAGTGGGGTTAAGCCTGAAGTTTGTGAGAGAGGCCCAATGACTGACATACGATTTATTGGTACTCCTTGATAATGCCTCCACCATGCAAATTAATGTAGAAGAATCAGCAGAAGGGAATATGTAGGCACCGGTGGCTCACTTCTGACGTTTGGGTAGCCACATTGAAGAAGAAATTACAATTCTCTTATCAAGAGACTTTCACAGGACTTTTCCGTGTGGAATGTGTATGTAGGCTTGCGTAACTATGCAGATTATACTTACGAAGACTATCAGTAACTTTATTTAACTTTTCACGTTCACTATTCTGCATACGTTCGAGTTTTATACCAACTTCAGTTTGACACCAAAACTCATATTTGATTTCGTGCCTAATGCTAAGCTGATAAGAAGTACCAAATGCACGACCGGAAACACTTAATAAGTTTATGTAGCCCAGCAATTCGATGAAACGCTACAAACAAAGTATATTGCTAATCTGTCAAATAGTATAAACGAACTACTGTCCACCCATAAAGAAGAACTTCCTTTAAAAAAATTTCTTCCCTGGCTTTTCAGGACCCATGTCGCCCCCAGACTCAAACTGGTGCCATACAGAAAACACTTTAAATTCAAAGTGCATACTTGTATTCTGACTGAAAGCAGGAGTGGTCATGAGAAACCACCTACCTAATTCCAATAGCTCTACAGTCCGCTCAAACAGGAAAGATCACAGCAAAAAAGTAGAATGTGGATCAGCAACAAACTATTAGATGTTCGGTAGAGACATCCTTCTGTCATGCCGCGACATCTCGTACGGCTCTGATAAGGCATAATTGTGAGGAATTCTTTAAATTTTATCTACCTTGTTGGTTTCTTTCAGAAATGAAGCTTTCAACCCTCATTTCAATCACCTTGACTGCTGGAGCAGCCAATGCAGCCTTTGTCTCCCGTTTGAATCAGGCTGTCTTTGGCAATGAAAAGGCTCAAGAAGTTTCCCGATTCGAATCCTTAAAACAAGGGATTCACCTTTCAAGGCATTCTTCGAAGCAACTAGGGGAAGCATGGGATTACTTATCCGAAACCATGAACCCTGAAGAATTGCAAAGAAAGATTGATCTTTTTACAAAACCAGTGTCTAAATTCAACAACAAACCTGCTTTAAAAGAAAATAGACCTGGTTTTGAGACATTAACTCATGATAAATTTGAAGGTTACTCTTTGGATATCAAAAGAAATCACCCAGAAACTTTAGGACTTGACACTGTTGATCAGTTCACTGGATATTTGAATGTTGAACAACTACAAAAACATTTCTTCTTTTGGTTTTTTGAAAGTAGAAATGACCCAAAAAATGATCCAATAATTTTATGGCTTAACGGTGGTCCAGGTTGCTCTAGTGCCACTGGTTTGTTCTTTGAACTAGGACCTTCTTCTATAAACGCTACTATCCAACCAGAACTCAATCCTTATTCTTGGAATTCTAATGCTTCTGTTATCTTTTTAGATCAACCAGTAGGTGTTGGGTATTCTTACACTGACGGAGAACAAGTCAAAAACACTGCAACTGCTGCAAAAGATTTTTACATATTTTTAGAATTGTTCTTCCAAAAATTCCCTGAATTTAAAAAAAATAAGTTCCATATTGCTGGTGAGTCTTATGCTGGCCATTACATTCCAAGTTTTGCTAGTGAAATCATTGGCAATGCGGATAGATCCTTCGAATTGTCATCTGTTTTAATCGGCAATGGTATCACTGATCCACTCATTCAATATAAATCCTATAAGCCAATGGGTTGTGGTGAAGGCGGATATAAAGCTGTTTTATCTGAAGAAGTTTGTGAACAGTTAGATAAAGATTATCCTAAATGTGCTGCTTTAACTGAGTTGTGTTACAAAATTCCAAGTGCACTTACTTGTGTTCCTGCCACCGTTTATTGTGAAAGTAAGTTATTCGGACCATACTCAGAAACTGGTTTAAATCCTTATGATATTAGAAGACCATGTGATGAAGAAGGTGGCGAATGTTATTCTCAAATGGGTTACGTTGACGAGTATTTGAATAACGAATTTGTTAAAGAAGCAGTTGGCGCCAATGTAGATATTTTTACTTCGTGTGACGATACAGTATTCAGAAATTTTATCTTAGATGGTGATGAAATGAAACCATTCCAACAATACGTCGCTGAATTATTAGATCATGGTATCCCTGTATTGTTGTACGCTGGTGACAAGGATTATATCTGTAACTGGTTGGGTAATCATGAGTGGTCAGATGCGTTACCATATTCTGGTCATGAAGGATTCGAACAAGAACCTTTGCGGAGTTGGAATACCGATGCTGGTAAACTCGCTGGTGAAGTTAAAAACTATGGAAATTTCACATTCTTAAGAGTTTATGATGCTGGACACATGGTACCTTTCGACCAACCAGAAAACTCTTTGGATATGCTTAACAAGTGGGTAAGTGGTGACTACTCTTTCGGTACTAAATAGTTCAATTTAACTATAAATATGTATATATATATATATACAATATGACTAACAAGTTTTTTTAAAGACCCCATGTTTCTAAATTTGCAACAGTGCGACATTCTACGTCACTTGACCAAGACATCCTGTTGTCACAGGTCGCGTCGAATTTCAGCAGATTGACTTCGCAGTACATCTGATTCCGAACTAGGCTTTAAAAGTCCATATGATTTTGCGAAAATTTAAAGGTTTACATTAGTGGCATTTTAATTGATTTTATAAATTTCAATTTAGCTTGAACTTTAAAACTTGTTTCGTTTCTAGTATCATCTTTTTTACGAAACCAATTGATTAACTGACATACGTGACTTAATCTATCCCAAAGTTCGTCTTTAATTGTCACTTTCTGTCGCTTTTTGTCGTATAATTTTTCAGCGCCCTCCCCACAAGTTTTCCTTCTGCTAAAAAAAAAGTATGGCCTTGGATTCTTTAGATTTCGTGGTCATTGGAGGCTTGGCTCTATTGGCCTTGCTCTACTTTGGTAAGGACTATATCTGGCCTGGTGATGATGGTTCCTCCGCTGGTTTTACCGCTAATATTGGTGGTAAATCAAGAGATATAGTCGAAACTATCAAAAAAAATAGTAAAAACTGTCTTGTGTTGTACGGATCTCAAACCGGTACTGCCGAAGACTACTCTCATAAATTGTCCAAAGAATTGGCCAGTAGATTTGGGTTAAAAGTTTTGATTGGTGGCTTGGCCGATTTCGATTATGAGAATTTTAATGAGGTCCCAAATGATGTGTTGGTATTTTTGATCCTCGCAACCTATGGTGAAGGTGAACCAACTGATGATGCTGTTGAATTCTTTGACTACTTAGATAACGAAGCTGATAATTTGTCCAATATTAAATACTGTGTTTTTGGTTTGGGTAATTCTACTTATGAATACTACAACGAAATTGGTAAAAAAGCTGATAAGAGATTAGCTGATTTACAAGCCGAGCCTTTCGGAGAATTCGGAATGGGTGACGATGGTGTTGGAACTTTGGATGAAGATTATTTGAGTTGGAAAGATAATGTTATGGAAAGTTTGAAGAATGATTTGAACTTTGAAGAGCATGAGTTAACTTATGAACCAAGTTTCGAATTGGTTGAAGAAATCGGATTGTCTGTTGAGAGTAATGAAGTTTCCTTGGGTGAACCAAACAAATCTTACTTGGATTCTGCTAAGGATTTGACTAAAGGTCCTTTCGATCATTCCCATCCGTACTTAGCACCAATCACTAAGACCAAAGAATTGTTTACTTCAAATGAAAGACACTGTATTCACGCTGAATTTGACTTGGAATCCACCAACTTGAGATATTCTACTGGTGACCACTTGGCTGTTTGGCCTTCCAATTCTGATTACAACATTGAAAGGTTTGTTAAGGCATTCGGTTTACAAAACAAATTGGACGAAGTTTTCAGCTTGAAACCTTTAGATTCAACTGTTTCGATTCCGTTCCCAACTCCTACTACCTATGGTTCTGTTTTAAGACATTACTTGGAAATTAGTGGTCCTATTTCTAGACAATTTTTCTCTAGTGTTGCTGGTTTCGCTCCATCTGAGCAAGTTAAGGAATTGGCTTTGAAGTTGGGTGGTGATAAAAAATCATTCGCTGCTGATATTTCTGCTCATAAATACAATATCGCCGATGCTTTGTTACATGTTTCAAATGGTGAAGCTTGGGAAAACGTTCCTTTTGAATTTATTATTGAATCCGTTAGTCATTTACAACCAAGATACTATTCTATCAGCTCAAGTTCCTTAAATGAAAAGACCTCTATTCATATTACTGCCGTTGTCGAAGCTGAAGAAATTGAAAATAGACTTGTTACTGGTGTCGTTACTAACTTGTTGAGAAATATCGAACTTGTTCAAAATAAAAAGTCTGAAAAGCCTGTTGTTTCTTATGACTTAAATGGTCCAAGAAGCAAATTCAGTCATTTCAAGTTACCGGTTCATGTTAGAAGATCTACTTTCAAATTGCCAAGTAATCCAAAAACTCCAGTTATTTTGATTGGACCAGGTACTGGTGTTGCACCATTCAGAGGTTTTGTTAGAGAAAGAGTTGCTGCTAAGAAATCGAGCGATGTTGAGCTTGGTAAAACTTTATTGTTTTATGGTTGCAGGAAGTCAACTGAGGACTTCTTGTACAAAGAAGAATGGCCAGAATATTCCAAGGTTTTAGGTGATGCGTTTGAAATGCATACCGCTTTTTCAAGAGAATCTGCTAACAAGAAAGTTTATGTTCAAGACAAATTGAAGGAACAGTCCAAACAAATTGCTGCATTATTGAATGATGGAGCTTTTGTATACGTCTGTGGTGATGCTTCTAGAATGGCTAGAGATGTTCAACATGCTTTGGCAGATATCTTGGCTGAAGACAGAGGAATTAACGAAGAGAAGGCCGCTGAATTGGTAAGAAGCTTGAAAACTCAAAATAGATACCAAGAAGATGTTTGGTAAGAGAAAGTATTCCCGTGAATACTGATTTTATATGTATCAATTAGGATTTTGTATCGATAAGAAATTTATAAAGTAATAAATCTATTTGATAATGAATTTGAATTAAATGTAGAATCTATATATTACATAAAGCCTTATAAATGGAAATGATATACTACCGCCTAACACAATACCTCCAATTTGGATTAGATGAATTATAAATGGGTTGAAGTTGATGCTCAATGCTAAGCCAATGCTTGTACTTTGTTTTTGATTTGAGATCTAAATCATAAATGTTGCTTGTCAATAAATACTTTTTGTTGTCAATTGTGATTAGATTATTAACATTATTATGACTATTGTGGTTGTCATTATATTTATCATATTTTTCAAATTTCAAAAACAATCCGACATCCCTTAATGTCATGACTAGTGACAAATTAGCCGATACATCATTTGGTGATGTTATATTCTCTATAAGATCATTTTTATCATTAATTTTTTGGTATTGTTTTAGCTTTTGAAATACGTTCCTTGGATGCTGTAAAAACTTTCTAAATAGGTGCTTGACAGGGATGTTCAGATGTATTTCGTCAAACAACTCTTTTGGTACCACATCAAAAATGTCATCTAGTCCGTTATCAATCGTTTCCTCATAAAGGAAATCCAATGGACAAAAATGACGGTGAAGCCCCTTTAATTGATTTAACAGACATGTTCTACAATAATTGTGGTCCAAATTATCATAGAGCCATTTGGGTTTCAATTCAAGGGTAATAGCACTGAACGAGTCATTGTAGTATAGATTGCAATTCTTGGATAATATTTCTTTATTAGTTTCTCCATCAAGTATATTAGGTAATAATAATCCGTATCGCTCGTGTACCATCAAATCATGGCCCTCAGAATCCAATTTGTCAACAAAATCTTCCGTTAAAACCACTAATTGAATATCAATAATCATGTCAGGGAATAGATGTTTGCACCTTAGCTCAATGAAATCATAAAGTTCACAAGTAGAAATGTATTGATCGTCTTCTTTCAATAATCTCAATCTCAAAAGTTTGTGTCTCAAGTAATCATTACTCCCAGTGTATTCAAAGAGTATATTAGCATTTCCCTTAGCAAAATATCGCCAATCCCCCAGGCTAGTCAACTTAGAGATTTCCATTATTTACCCATTAAAATCTTATCAAGTTACTCAACAGCAATTAAAATATTTGCTTGAGAGTATTTCTCGACTAAAATTTTCCCGAAAAGAGCCCGGACCTGCGATATCTATAAACCAAGCTTATTTAATTTCTAAAGATATCATTAATTTCACGTTTAGTGAAAAGCTTAGAGTTCCTTACTTGTGAGTTGGCGCTTACAAGCAACTTGCATGGGCCTTGGACCTCTACCATAACAACCCGACTAAATAGAACATTAAGTACGTAGAGTTTCAAGAAGAATGCGACATTTTTGAAATGATACTTCACCCTAGTCCAACCTCTTCTTATATGTGATACCACGTCATTGGCCCCTAAGCTTTCTACCATGCGGCTCCAACTGTTCTTTATTGTTTGGGGAATTCTCAAACTCAATCGAGGAAAAGGAATACGAAATCGTGGGAGTCGGTTATCTGTTGTCAAAGTCTTAAAATTAATCTCACGATTTGCAGCAATAAAACTATTAGGATTGATGAACATACGTTCATTTTTTTCAACTTCTACTTGTAAGATTTTGTTAGAGTCACTAAGAAGTAACACCCCTTTTCCGATACTTCTCACACTATTAAATTTTTCTAGTATTTTAGTGGGCTCTACTTCCAAATCGTACCCGGTCCATGCCACCAAGTTTTCGTCTTTGAGCACCGTCCAGGACTCATCCTTTCCTTCTACCTCTATGAGAGAATAATTGTTTAATCGATTGGGTCTGACTCGTTGGCCAATTAGAAGGGAAACGGATTCCTCTGACTGTAGAACTTGGTAAGTAGTGGAGTCGCTTAGTTTTCGATTGACACTAGATAACCCGTTTAAGTTTCCATTCATAGCCACTAGGGCTCCGTGGCGAATCTTGAGGCTAGAAGATTGGGGCATCTTCACGTTCAATAAGTTGGTTGGATTTCCTAATGGTTTGAACGTTGGAAGCTCGATGAATGGACCGTTACCAGTTCCCGTCAAAAGAGTTTCATTTGCCACATCTCTGGTAATATCCGTTGCAGTGGTTAAGAGCCGAGATGATCGCAAGAGCCGAGGAATGAGTGGTAACTTCTTAAACATCCTTAATCGAATATCTTTTAGTATAAAATCTTCGCAAAGCGAGTGAAAAATTACGAGCTAAAAAAGATTAGATCCAAGCAATATAGCTCAGAATTCCTAGAATTTTTTCTATAAACTGATTTGTCTTATGGCTTTTATTTTATTCATTTTCCTACCACACTACTTTATCGCTCTAACTTAACTTCTAAACAAACCTCTTCATCCATTCATCAGTTTCAAGTACAGACTTCAAGAAAGCATCGGAAATTACGCTCTTATCGACTTCATTACAAGTCTCTACAAGCCCAACGAATAAGGACCAGAATTCCACACCCTTGTTGAAATCTGCTAAAAATTGATTGGAAGTAACACTGTTTACTCCATGAACATTGATATTAAAGATTGGATTCAAAATTTGGTAAACATTGTTCAACAATTGGTCTCTTGAATTTTCAATAATTTGTTCTTTAGTCAAATCCTGGTTAAGCTTGGCTTGTTTAGCACTGTAATCAAAATATATTTCTGCAACAATACCAAGTAAAGTATTGTTCAAATCCCTATAGAACGGAAGCAGGTCAACTAATTCGTACCATCTATTTTTAGTCTCGTATTCCACCTTGACATTATTGTTTTCTTGACGAACAATTAAGTCGAGTAAAGTACCTTGAATCGTGTAGATCAAATTTGTGGATATGAACTTCAAATGAGATCTGAAATTCAACAAGCTCCTAGAAATAGGTCCTTGGTAATTTATAGGAGCAATATTCAACTTGTGAATAGAGAAGATTCTGGAAAGTAAAGTTATATGTCTTGATTCATTACTTTCAAGTTTGATATCACCTGTACTCCCATTGGGGTCTTTGAAGTGTCTAGCAACACCACTGTACTCCATTTGTAATTGGTCTAACTTAACAGTACCAGACTTGATCAATAATAAAACTAAAACTAATTCCTGTAGAGTTGATTCATCCAAACTTGATTTATGCTTATCAACAAATTGTCTCAAAATCTTTCCGTAGTTTCCTAATTCATTAGTCTTTTGATCAACAAAACCAAATAAGTATAAAGCTCTCAAAAGAGCCGTTGAAATAACCTCATTCTTCGTGCTTATTATTCCTGCAAATTTTTGTTTAGGATAAGAGTTTTCCAAACTCTCAAAGAAATTCACCAAAGAGAAGTCTTGATTGTCTTTATTCTTCACAAAGAGGTGGTTTATCCTTTGGGAAGTTGGTGGTATTAGCCTGTTATTGGATTGTAAAGGCTCTGATTTATACCAGTAGTTTACTTGAATCTTTTTGAACTGGTAATATCTGTTAAGTAATTGAGTAAAAAGATTGAAAGTGCTATCCAAATTTTCTATATAGAAATTGGAATTTATCAAATTCTTGTACGATTCACTTAATCCACTTTCCAATGAAGGTCTGATGTATAGGTTACCCTGGGTGATAGCTTCTAGAATCTCTAATGGAGCCAATCCAATCGATTGGTAGAAATAAAACTCAGGCGGTAACCTTTGAGAGATTATATCATGAACATCGTTTGGTACTGGAATTGATTCATCTTTTTTATCGGTCTTTTCTTTATTCTTACTTTCAGTAATCCTAGAGCCGAAGAAATCTGTATCTTCACCACTGAGCAATCCCAAAGTCTGCATTTCAGATGTGTATAAACTTACATCACCCTCAAGATTTAAAATTGGAATATACCTGAAAGCAGAATGGCCCTTCAAATACAAGTCTGTACACCGTTGATCATTCAAGCTCAAAACATAGGAATATAAATCCGAATGGGGATCTCCATTTAATGCCACCATTTGGTACAAAATATCCAAGGCGAGTTTGAAATAGCTCAACTGAGGGTATGGTTGCATTGGGTTGGGTTTTGGTAAAGGTGGTAAGTTAGGGAAAGTGAGCGGTTGAAGGTTACACCCCACCATTAAACTCAAGTCTAATAATTGTTTTGGACTCAAGTTTAATTCTCCTAATACCTTATTTTTATCGATAAATCTGAAATCTTTGGATTGGAATTCCATACCCAAAATAAATTTGTTTACTTTTGTTAACAATAAATCAGTAGATCCATATATTGAATCAATCACTTCTTGTTGGTACAAGTATGACAATTGGAATGAAGCATCATACGGAGTAACCATGTAGTCTACTCCAATTTCCACAAAGTATTTGATTAAATCATGTATCATAGGCCTTATAGGCAAAGGTTCTGTGAAAAGTCTAAACGAGTCATTATTGTTATATGTATAGCCTGTGTTTCTCGCATTGAGCTTTGTCCAAGTATTTTCCAAGTGTTGTTCCCCTTGCGTCAATTCATTTGTTTGCAAAGTTTGAGCTTGTAATTGAATATCCAAACCTTTGATGACGAAAATTGGCTTGATATTGAATTCATTGAACACCTTCAAATCAGAGTGTATGTAGTCCCTTAATGAGCTGGGTACTCCTCCTACAGCCCACAAGAACTGTTCTTTTTTAAAGGTATAGATTCTACTCAAGTAGTGTTCTACGTCTATACCGATGGTAGCATTTTGGAGTATATCGATTGAGCTGGTATTGACAAGCTTCCTCTCGAAGAGGTATGATTCAAGTGATTTTATAGGCATATTCTACGCGATTGTTGCAATTGACACGTTAAGTTGTCTGAAGTCTCCGAAAAGTTTCATTTGTTGATCTTCGTCTGGTGCGAAACCGGACAGTCGTGCGAAGGTTTGGTGGGGGGATTGCCAGGTTTTGTCCCAAAGATTTACAAATTGAAACTACAGCAGTAAGATTTACTGAATTTTTATATATACAAATAATACAATTATTCCTCGCCGAAAAGATTATTTAATGGAGCATTCTCCACGAAAGGATCGTCCATAACATCTATTTGTTGAAGTTTTTTAGTACGAGCATTTGCAGCCGCTTCCAACTGCTTTTTACGTTCCTTTATCTCGTCTTGATCATTATCACTAAACTTTTCTTTGGAAATTTTAATCAATTCCACTAATGCAGATCTCTGATGTTTCAATGATTTGGAATTCACCAATAAACTCTCAAAGTTGGAAATGTGCGTAGGACTGATATTCGGTAAGTTCTCTACTAATATTCTAGCCGGGTGATCATTCTTAGATCTTAAAGCACAATATAGGGTAGTTAGAGCAGTTGCAGCCTCTGAATGGGTTTCAACGAAATAATCGTCAGTCAAGACTCTCAACAATGCTTTGATTAAGTTATCACACAAAAACTTATCTACTTCTTCATCTTTCAATACAATTTCCGATAAAATGTTTCTCACAACTAAAATAGTATTGAATGAACATTTCGTATCTTTAAACATTATTATGTGACAACAGAGTTGTAGAAAGGGAGCTAAGATATCCTTTTTTTCACAAATCAATTTTTTGCTAGCAAGCTGCGAATCAGTAACAGTTTTGGAATTGAATTGGCTAACAACATCCATCAAATACCGTACCACAGTGGCAGTCAACTGTCTAAGCATATGTTCCTCCATCATTTCTTCAGACAACGTTTCGTCATTTTCATTTCCTTGTAGTTGTAAACCATCGACATAGACTTTCTCCCATCTGGAAACTAGGACTTGATCTAAATCAACAAAAGATTTAGGTAACAAGTCACTCATGAATGAATCTACAAACTTTACTGGGCAATTCCTCACCACACTTCTTAAACAGCTATTGATCATATGCTTCCAACTGTGTAATGTAATACCTACCATTTCACCAGTAACCGCATTCCATACCATAGACCCGATATTTGGAATCTCATAAAGGGTATCTTCGAGTTGTGACAAGGATCCTATAGTTAGAAAGGCGTACTCTCTCGTGTATCTGATCAAATGGCCCACAGAATCTGCGAAATCCCTTAACGTCAACGCAGCCTTAACATTCTCTTCCACAAAAGTCTCTTTACTTTGAATAGATACACCCTGTTGCCAAAATCTCTCCATGCAACTATACTTCACGAATGATTGTACTTCTTCTGGTAAGTCTTTCCAATTATTGGGGTTATGGTAATTTTGAATTTGAGTCAACAATTGTAACACATGTGGGATAATGGGTTGAACTCTAGGCTTCCATAACTTGAGCAAATTTAGATACTCTTGAGAATCGTGACTTAGCTTTTCAATACTATACTGGATAAAAATACGGGTGGCACGTATAGGGAAGATCGAAGACCAATGATCCTTCAATTTATCTCTTAGCAACTTACCTTCCTCATCCATGTGAGCCTCCAATAAATTCGTTGTAGACGTAATACCTCGTTTTTGAAAATAAGACGCTATCTCAACTATACCAATCCTTTCCATAAACCAGTGTAATTCCATCAACCCCTTTTCCGTATCGGGTCTTAACCAAGCAGATAAATCAGGATCGACAATTTTGGCAAATAATTCACCTCTATTATCAATCGATGATCTAGAAGCTATTACCAAAAGAAATGATTTAAAGGCCACATTTTCATGATCGCTTACCTTTTTGCTACTTAAAATGTTGGAAATAACATTTTCTAAATCACTGAAGATTTTCTTCAATGATTCAGGCATGATGTATGCTAGTCTATTCAATTCAGTTCCACAACTTGTTCTCAAGTCTCTGATTAATTCCTTTTCTTCATCGGTTATATTTTCGGGGTATTCGAAAGTAGCAGTGGTTAGTATTTTTTCTAAAACTTGAAACATCAAAGGACTTACATCCTTTAAAAGTGGAGCAAATTGAACTAAGGTTTGAACTTGTTTTCTAATCAATAATGGGCATGCCAAATTCATAGCAAGGAGTCTTTCGCCCAAACTTTCCACGAGCCCGTTTAATCGATTGTTCACAGTTTCAAAATCTTCTCCTCTATACCAAATTCTCCATCTTGAAATACCTCTGATACAATTTTCTATAATATTGAATTGAGAATTACCATAATTGATTTCATCTGATTTTTCATCCAATCTGTACTTGGATACACAGCTTCTTCCCAAGTCAGAGCTGAAAAAATCTTGTAATCTGTTCTCCAACCAATTGAGACCATCTTCTGGTTTTTTGCATACAGTAATCCGTACTATATCTTCGTTATACTTTCTATAATTTACCAAGAAGGAATTTGCATCAGCAGCTGAATCGAAATCGACATCTAAAAACAGTCTTGATGCATTTTCCTCATCAATTAATGCATAATCAATAGTTCTATTAGCAGCAGTTTCTAATAAATCCATTAATATTCTGTCGATATCCAATCGATTACTCAATTCATCAAATCTCAAAATGGTTACCCACATTTGTAAGGATAAACCAGATATTATTAAACTAGGATTGTTCGTGGTCGATAAAACTAGCTTGAGATAGTTGTCTATATCGGCCTTGTCCCAATCGATTTTATTTTTTGAAGGTAATGAGATGTTCAAGTATTCACTCAAAGAAACAATCATTTCCACTGTTTTTTTGAGTAATGAATAAACTTGCTCGTCTATATCGTTTGGATCTATTTTCAATGACTCGTAGAATTGGGCCAATTTACTAATACCCTCGCTGGTAAAAATACTTCCGACGAAGAAATCGAAATCTTCATAATTGGAATAGCTTCTTGTGAAAAGAATATGCAAACAGTCAATGGCTAAAGTCTTGAGTTTTGTGTCTGGTATAGTAAGAATATTAATTAGAGTTTGCATTATATTTTCACTTTTTAAAGTTTCAGGTTGAACCCAATGCAAACAAGTTTTGTAGGCAGATAGAATTTTAGGAACAAACACTTGCACTTCTTTGGAATCATAGTCATTTGACAAGGTCTCTAAAAGGAACTTACCCCAAGTAGTAAACCAGCCTTCATTGGAGTGCTTACATATCAATACATTCTCATTAGTTTCATAAAGCTTGTTTAAGACATCGTTAGGAGTCACGATTAACACACTTAGCTGATTTAAGATAGCAGTTCTCTTCATTGCCACTGGGTCATCCAAAAGATATATATCTTCGAAAAACGTTCTAATAATTATTAAGCTTAATTCTCTGCATACCAAATTCAGGTTCCACAAATGCCACAAGTCAGAATCCATTGATGTCCAACCAACCTTCAAATCTTCCTCCAACAATTTCAGTGATCCACTATTTTCAGTTAAGACTTTAACTAGATAACACCCCCAAGCTTTCTTAGCGATGGCTACCCATAAAAATGCAATTTTTTCTTTGATATAATGAGGATCCAGTTCATTGACCTTATTAGCCAATTCCACCACCCACAGCCTAACTGCAAGTGATTTCTCTGAAGAGAACGTGTGGAATTGTTTGTATATAGAATTTTGTAGTAAAGATAATCCATAATGACGAACAATATAGTTATCTTTATTATTCTCATATAAGGCGAGTTGATAACCCCAAAAGGGGCTTTCTTCATTGGCCTTTATGCCCTCAAGGAACAGCTGGGCTTCACGACGCTGTGCATTATTTGATTTACTGTCATAAACCACCAGCAATGCGGTAATTATCTGATTAACTCCGTGTGTATCCATCGTCATAATAGAAATTCACTGGGGTATAATTAGATTCAAAACTTTTTTAAATATAATCACTGGAAGTATATAAGGTATTCCGGTACGTGACTTGTAATACTCTGACTTGATGTCTAGTAATTGGAGCAGCTCAACAAAAGTCCGGGGATCTTCTTATTTAAACCGTCTCCTATATGGATGATTTATTACAAGGCGTTAAAACGCGCACAGACATCGACCCAAGTTTCCAAACAGGCATCGACTCGATCTACTAGTTCAGAAACGAGACATGGGGTTTGAATCAAATAATAGATGAGACTAAGTTATAGATTTAAGTACTTGTATGCATTATAGTCGTAACTAGAGGTAGAATTTACGCTTGTCTTTCTCCATTTCCGGGCGGAACTCCCATTCCGTTTCGTCTTTAATTCCCTTCTGAAGACGTCTAAGCTTGAGAGTGAATTGTGGCCCAATTTCTTGAAGACCAACCTTTTCATCACTCTTGAATACGTATCTGTGTCGACGGAAAAATATAAAATCACGTTGGTTATGCAAAGTAATCACTTGTCTTCCTTCAAACTCGGGGTCTTTAGGAAAAATGGTTTGGAATAATCTACCAACTGTTTTACCCAATCTAGTATTGAAATTATTCAAGATTAACTCTGGCATATGTTCGGTTTTACGACCGTGTCCTTGAATTTTTTTACCTTCAGTCACTGAGGAAATGGAAAAATAGAAAGTGGGTCCCGCTGGTAAATGAATGAATGTTATTCCAGTGACTTTTTTATTGAACTCATTCAAAATCACTAAATCCGTGAACTCTCTACTATTGCAGTGTTTGACCATATCATGAATGGAGAACTGAGGTTTTCTCTTTACAAATGTGGTATTTGGTAAGAAATCCATAAGTAAATCAGCAAACTCATAGGCTGGTTTTTTAGCGTAAGTGTTGGTAGTTAAAAGTATTTTTGGTTCTTTACCACTTTCAAAGTAAGAAGCAAACTCATCTTCACCTTCAAGTTCTTCTACAATAGTTTCATCATATACTCTTTTACTATCAATGGTTTCAGGGATATTCTCTGCAAGTCTCTGCTCCCTTAAGGATGGGTCATCTCTTTCTTCTCGAGCACGTTCAGCTCTAAGTTTATGTTTAGCCTTGTTCTTTTCATGCTTCAAATCAGCATACAACTTTTGCCGACGTTGCTTGTTACGAATTCCTTTTAATACTTTAGAATCTTCAGACATGAATGGTTTCAAAAAAAATTAAGATGCGCGATGAGCAGAATCTAATGAGATAAGTTTGAGGCTCCATGCGTACTCAGGTTCAACAGTGGGGGAGGAGCATTGTACGCAAAACCTGGGTTTTTGAAGATGTTTGTAGTGCCAATAGAGTCAAGAGAATGGATAGATTGATGAGTCTGATTCTAAAATATCACCTGCCGTCTACTCCAACACTCAAATCAGGTTACCACCTATTATTTGCCAATCAAGAGAACATAACTTTGGGTGAAGACGGATATGATAACTACCAAGCCCCAGTAAATACGGAGGATACAGGGATGGCTAATGAGTGCACGAACTATACGAAGACAGGCCAAACGACGCATGCTACGGATACAAAAAGTGTTCCCCCAAAGGGGACTAATAAAGTCCCCAATTGCGACCCCACGACTTCTCTTTTCGCTCGTCGCATGTGGGTGCGTGGGGATATAACGTTCAACAGTCCTCCCACAATAAACCTGGCAATACAATGTAAAGAAAGAGTTGTCCGTACACGGCTCCTAGGAGATCAGGCATTTGTTGAGATTTCTCGAGAGTTCAAGTCCGACAAACCTCTTTTAGAGGAAACCAGAACGTTAGTGTATACGAATAAGCCTTTCCAACCCCAGCTCACAAAGACAAAAGATTCCGATACTACTTTAAATAAAAGAAAAATCGCAAACGGAGATGCTATTGGAGACAATGGTAGTAAAATACGAGAAGGAGACATTCAAATAGGAGAGTATCAATCTTTGAAATTTACGACATGCCAAATTTTAGAGTTCTCGTTTCTCACAGACAATATGCACAAGATTCATTACGATCTTGATCATTGTAAAAGAGAGGGTTTCGAAGGAATTTTGGCCCAAGGTCCGTTAATGGTTTGCACTTGCTTAGGGTGGTTTGAGAAAACTTATGGACTTTCTGTAAAGCATTTTTCTTACAAGAACGTTCTGCCAATTTATGCCGAAAAGAGTATTATAATAGGTTGTGAACCGATAGATCCTCATTCTTTCCGCCTTTTCCTTGCAGAAAACAATACAGAAGCTCCAGGAAAACTGCTCAAGTTTACGGGCGTGGTTACGATTAATTAAAAAAACGTTTATTCCTTTCAAGTAGCTAGTTCAATTTATTACACTTATTTCGATTCTTGGTTTTTTCCTGCACATAACTTTCTGAATATGGCACTCTTATTGTTTCATGCAGAATTCGTTCGGCCCCAAGAAACGTTTCACAGATAGTGTGCGGCTCATCGAGAGATGATACCAGGGCCGTATATAAGGCCCCGATTTAATCCAAAATTTTGCTGTTTCATTCGATGTTGTCTCTGTTAGTTCTTGTTGCTGCTACTGCTGCTTCTGCTTTTGCCTACCCTTCTTTCCACAAAGAACCCCAATCGTCCTACCATGTTCAACTGTGCTCACCATTTACTATAGGAGACACAACTGCATTCTCTTGTGAGAACTCTACTGAAGTATCCACAGACTCTTGCTGTTTCGAGAGACCGGGTCTTTTACTTCTCGCTCAGTTCTGGGACTACAATCAAACGGTTGCTGAAGCTGTAAAAGAGGGTAAAGTTCAAAACAAGACTACCACTTGGGGTTCTGGATCTTGGGGTGGCCTCGGAAACTGGGGTGCACCATTTGCTCCTAGCAGCTCCAACCCAATTGAAAAATCCTTCACCATTCACGGTTTATGGTCTGACTATTGTGCTACCAGCGATGGTAAGATGGCTGGGTGGCCAGAATTCTGCAACTCTGATTTAGAAATCAATGAAACCCTCGTTGATATCGAAGACCTTATTGTGAACCAATTTGGTAAGCAAGATCTATTCGACTTGATGACTAAATACTGGATAAACACTCAGAATTCTAACGTCAAGGGTGGAAACTCTTATTCATTATGGACACATGAGTATAACAAGCATGGTACTTGTATGAACACAGTCCGCCCGGAATGTTTTGTTGATAGGTACACCGAATATCAAGCTACTGTCGAATTCTGGCAAAAAGTTACCCAAATTTGGGAAAATTTGAACACTTACCAGTTTTTAGAAAAAGCTGGTATTACGCCAAGTGCCGAAAAAACCTATCAATTGTCTGACATTAAAGCTGCTTTACAAACTGCTTATGGTCATGATGTATTCGTTTCTTGTGAAGGCTCATTCATTGATGAAATCTGGTATTACTACCACGTTAGAGGTTCTGTATTGACTGGTGAATATAAACCGATTGATAAGATTGGCTCGGATGGTTGTCCATCTGAAGTTTACTATCTTCCAAAGTAGTCAAGTTGATACCGTGAAATTCGCAGTTTGCAGCCAAAACTTTTCTTAGTGTAAATATACTGAATGTACAAGAAGTTAGTATTCGATAGTATAGATGACTGACTATTACTGAATAGAGACATGATTTGTTTATTCAATGTAATTGACTGTTAGTATCATTTCTTTATTTTCAATTATTATATTTAGATAATATGGTCGTGTACGCACAATAAGAACAGATCTAAGGGGAAAACAGGGCCCCTAGTGACTTAAAGAGAGATACAAACAAGTCAAAACTACGACTACAACTTATAGTTAAAAACAGAATAAATCAACTACTTAACTAGCCCATCCAATGACACCACAAGCAGCTCTACCACCAGCGTTACCAGTAGTCTTACTTAATTCATGGCCACCTTTACCTAAGTCATCAGTACCATCGTGGACAACGACACTTCTGCCGATGATGTGGTTGTCACCGAACAACTTAAGTAACAAGTCTTGCTTAGTACCCTTAGCAACTCCTTCGGAGTCAGTGGTGATGTTACCCAAGTCACCAGCGTGTCTGACATCATCTTCTGGAGCACCATGAGTGTTGTTGGCAGGGTTGAAGTGAGGACCAGCAGAAGTGCAACCATTAGTGTTGTCACCAAAGGCGTGGACATGGAAACCTCTCAAAGCATTTGGAGCATTACCAGTAATTTCCCAAGTGATGGTGGTAGGTTCGTTTTCACTAGATTGTTCAAAGTACACAGTACCAGAAACTTTAGAATCACCTCTTACAACAGCAACTGTTTTGTTAGTATGAGATTGACCATGTTTTTTGACCAATTGAATTTATTAATGGGGATGAATGAGAAAATTTTATCAGGGTGTCGAATATTTCGTCAACTTTACACCAGAGCCCCAAAGAGCTCAATGGGTTATCAGTCACGACCAAATGGTGCAAATGAGAATCTAGAAGGGTCTAATTACGAACCAGTTATTGGTGCAATTTGTTATAGTATGAGCAAATATTATTACTATTCCTATCTTGAAGGCTCAAACTGTCAAAAGAAATGCAATCTAACCTTTTTTGCAACCATAATTCGGACAGTAATGGGAAGGAACTGTGATTCAATTGAATTGATGAATTGTTTGGTACATACCAGCTTTAACCATTTTTTATTAGTTAGTTATATTTGTAATTTTATCTGTGAGCAATTGACGATCCCCTTTATAGGGCTAGACTCCTGCTTACAAATATTCCATCGAATCAGAGGACGCATTGGGAGGAGACCGGGCCGGGTGGAGAGGATGCTAGTGCGAGCGGTGGGGGTACGGTGGTGCTGTGATCTGGACAGCGGTGTGGGGTGCGGGAGTCTGCAGTTTTTTAGTGCAGTAAGTCAGAGTGGTGGTACAGCAAGTCGGGGGCACCGCATAAGGACCGCGCGAGCGGTAGTGGCGCCACACCAAACTTCATCATATTTAGAGCAAATTCAGTGCTTTTATACCCCTTGACTATTAAGGTACCACAGTGGTTAACACGTATAGATTAATTGGGAATGGAGGTTATTAACGAAGCAAAGTGTTTGCTTCCATTCCTCTCTAGACTAATTACAGATACAACTTGCAAATAAACTTATATTATATTATACTCCTATTCACTGTCCCTCTCTTTCCTAGTCTTTTTCTTTGGCTCCGGGGGAACTTCAGGTAAAGTATCAATCAAGTAGAACACGTACCCCGTAGCAGCCAACACAACCACCGTATATAACAAGGTCCCTTTGTCTCTCAAACGACTAGATATCCTGTCAAGAAATGTCATAAATCAGAAGTAATAAGAATAATTTCGTGCAGGATTAACTATTGATTGCGCTGCAAGGAGAACTTCAATATTTGTACTATTCACTATTTACTGGAAAAGCACTAGTAATTGTGTGCTGAAACTTTACTTCATATGCTTTAGAGTAAGTGCTTGTCAGCATTTGACTCTATAAAATGGGTTATGTAATATTCAACTACATCCGTACTACACTCTCCCCTTTATCTCCTATTTCCTCCTATCTGCGTTAATCCGCGCAAGTCATGTTTCCACACATTTGCCAGTTCCACATAAAATGCTTGCGAAATCCTATATCCTGAATCTTCTAGTAACTTATCGCTTATTAAATATGTCAGCACAAGGATTCAAAGATTACATCATTACTTTAAAAGAACAGGCCAGTGAAGCCGATATCTCTTCTGTTAAGCTGAAGGTCGGAGAATTGGGTGGAAAAATCAAGGACGAATTTTCTTTGATAAAGGGTTTTACTGCTTCTCTCCCTGCCATTCACACTGATAAAATTAAGGACCATGAACACGTTTTCAACATTGAAGAAGACCAAGAAGTCAAGATTCAAAAGTAGATAGAAATATACACTATACACTTAGATGTTTTATGACAGCTGTAGTTTTTTATCCTTTGGTTCTCACATGATATTGTTTCCCTTCGCTTGATCTAAATGAATTTAGGGATCCGCATTAGCATGCTCTAGGGCCGTATGACGCACTTATGTTAGGGCAGAGAATAGACTACTGTTCTAGGTCCCCGTTCGCACTACTGTAGGTCGCAGTCATGTCCTAACCAACTCCCATAACCTACAGCCTCCCACGGTGCGGCCTGGCCAAGGCACGATAAACCCCATACTTTCTTTCCCCCTATCATTCAAAAATTTTAAACTACCACATCCTTATGTCGTACGAAAAGTTCAACTATCAGCCCAATTTCAAGCCAATTGATCATTTATACGAGCTGCGTCTTCGTCAATTCACTGATACTGGTGGTCAGTATCACGATTTAAACTTGCCCAAATTTTACGACTATGAAAGAAAAGATATACCAGACTTGAAAGTTTGGAAAGTCCCCGACGGTGAAAAGGGTGAAACTAGAAGGCCTCTTTTTAAGGATATTGATTTTGAATCAATTGACTGGAAACCGGCCAGAAAAGGTGATTCTTTTGGTCCATCATGGAAAACTTTCTGGTTTAAACTAGAAATTGAAATTCCTAAAGAATGGCTTCAAAAAAAGCAGGAGATCGATATTGAATGGGATGCAAACTGCGAAGGATTAATTTACAACGTAAAGGGATTACCATTACAAGCTTTTAGTGGTGGTGGTGAAAGAATTCTTTTCAAAATCCCTGAAGAATATAAAAAATCTGAATCGCAAACTTTCTATCTAGAAATAGCTTGCAATGGAATGTTTGGTATTAGCCAAGATGGTAATGTTGATCCAAATCGTTATTTTGGATTATCTAAAGCTGACTTGGTCCTTCCAAATGTTCAAGCTAGAGCTTTATTTTATGATTTTTGGATTTTGAGTGATGCTGCTAGAGAATTACCAAATGGTTGGCAAAAATATCAGGCTGCTCAAATATGTAATGATATCATGAACGCTTTTGATCCAGAAGATGTCAAATCAATTGAAAAATGTAGAAAAATTGCTCAAAAGTTGTTAGGCGATAAAATCAATGATGAGAGTGTTTTCGATGAATATGGAACCTTGAATGATAATATTGATGTGTTTGCAGTAGGCAATTGTCATATTGACACTGCTTGGTTATGGCCATTTGCTGAAACAAAAAGAAAAATCGTTCGATCTTGGACTTCTCAACTTAAAATAGCTGATGAATTTCCAGAGTACGTCTTTGTTGCATCCCAAATGCAACAATTTAAATGGTTGAAGATTTACCATCCAGAAATCTTTGAAAAAGTTAAAGAAAAATTTACAAACAATCAATTCCTTCCAGTGGGTGGATCTTGGGTTGAGAATGACACAAATTTACCCGGTGGTGAAAGCTTGATAAGACAATTTTTGTTAGGTCAAAGATTTCAATTGAACGAATTTGGTATTTACGGTACTGTTTATTGGTTACCAGATACTTTTGGATATAATTCCCAACTTCCTCAACTTTGTCAACAGGCAGGAATTGAAAAATTTTTGACCCAAAAGTTATCCTGGAATAATATCAACCAATTCCCTTTAACCACCTTTAATTGGGCTGGTATTGATGGGTCTCAGATTCTAGTTCATATGCCTCCGGCTAATACTTACACAGCTTCTGCTCATTTCGGTGATGTGGTTAGATCACAACAGCAACATAAGAACTTGAGGGATGTCCCAACAGGATTATTGCTTTATGGAAAAGGTGATGGTGGTGGTGGCCCAACTGAGGAAATGCTTGAAAAAATCAGAAGAGAAAGAGGCTTTGCTAACAACACTAACGCTATCCCGGTCGTTCAGATGGGTAAAACTGTTGACGATTTTTATGATCATGTCTTGGAAGAATCGAACCACGGTAGTAAATTACCAACATGGAGAGGTGAAATATATTTGGAATTCCATAGAGGCACTTATACCACCCAAGCTGATGTGAAGAAATGGGTCAGATTATTAGAAGTAAAAGTACATGATTTGGAATGGATTGCAACACTTGTTAGTTTGAACAGTCCAAAATATAAATACCCCAGCAGGGAAATTCGTGACATTTGGGAAGATTTGTGTCTTTGTCAATTCCATGATGTGATTCCGGGGTCTTGTATTGGTATGGTTTACTATGAAGAAGTAAAACCAATGTTACTTAAGAACTTGAAGAAAACAGACAAGCTAATTAAAAAAGTTTTGGAAGAATTAGACGGTGAAGAGTTGGTAGCTTTGAATACATTACCTTGGGAAAGAAATGAAGTTTTGGAATTGACCTCTGATCATCACTTGTATGGATCTGTGAAAGAGTTCAAAGTTCATGAAGACAAAAAGCTTGTTTCTATCAGTTCAAAAGGTATTAATAAAGTCAACGACATCAAGTACTCTGCTTCCATAAAACAAGAGGGAGAAGTTTACATATTATCTAACGAATTGCTCAAGGCTGAAATCAATGAATCTGGTATTCTTACTTCGGTTTATGATGTCGTCAATAAAAGAGAAATCATTGATACTACGAAAACTAAGCAGACCGATAATGGGGGACAAATTGGTGGAAATCAATTGTTACTTTTTGACGATGAACCATTGACCTACCCTGCTTGGGATACGGAATTGTACTCTTTAGAAAAATTCAAATTTTTGAAGAATGGTAAGGTGAGTAAAGTTGTGAACAACACGTTAAAATCATCCATTTCGGTCAGGCATGACATTAGTGAAAAGTCTTATATTGAAACAGAAATATCTATCGAAGGTTTGCTCTCTGATAAGGATGCCAACAACTTTATCAAGTTCAAGTCTCATGTTGAATGGCATGAAACCTACAAATTTTTGAAAGTTCAATTCCCAACCACTATTTATACTGCACAGGAAGCCAGTTATGAAACTCAATTCGGTATTACTAAGAGGCCCACACATTTCAACACCACTTGGGATGTTGCTAAGTTTGAAGTGTGTCATCACAAGTTTATGGATTTGTCAGAGTTCAACTACGGTGTATCTATTTTGAATGATAGTAAATATGGTGCTTCAATTCATGGGAACTTGATGAGATTATCATTGTTAAGATCACCTAAGGCACCAGATAATATTGCTGACATGGGTACTCATGATTTTGAGTATGCCCTCTACCCACACAAAGGATACTTGGGGATCGACACCGTCAAGTTAGCCCATAATTTTAACTATAAGTTGGATAACTTCTACAAAGATAAGCTGTTATTATTGGATACCATCAAACTAACTAGTGACTCAATTATATTGTCTAATGTCAAGAGATCCGAAGATGACGAAGATATTTCTCTTGAAGAGAATATCCCAGTGAAGAATAAAGGACATAAGTCCTTCGTTGTAAGAGTTTATGAATCTTTGGGAGGTTCAGCTACTGCAACGCTTTCTTTGAATGAGGATATTCTACCAGTGGAAAAGGTCATCAAGATTAATGGAATTGAAGATGAGTTGGAAGACGTAGAATTTGAGGATAACAAATTCGATATCCACTTGAAGGGATTTGAAATTGGATCCTACAAAATTGTTTTAAAGTAAGAGTATAAAAATTTAGTTAGATTGATTTAATCGATACTTTGTGTTTAGAGAAGCCCCGGGCCCTGACTTAGTCCCGCAGTAGCCCAGACATAATCCTGATGTCGACTGTCTAAGCCCAGCCTCAACGCAGCCCCCAATGCACAATAGGTAACTGATTTAGATATATTTAGAATATTCGTCTAGGTTCTGGTTATGATCCAGGAACCAAACGCGGTAGATCAAAAAAGTTAAAACCAGAGCACTGTGTTGCGTGCCTTCGACACACGATTAAGGTATGAACGTTAAATACGTTAAAAGGCCATGAATCAATAGCACCTTTTTTCAGGAATTGGAAGTACATGGTGGTGAAAATCCTTTTCTTTTCCCATGTTGTATTCTAGTTTTCAGAATTGGATTGATTTCAGTTTAGAATGTCAAGCCAACAGCGGAGAAGACTTTTAGAGAGCCAGCGATTCAATCATGTTGGCTTCTGTGGGGGTCTAACTCTCAGGTAATGGAGGATCACTGACCAATCTATTTTTCTCTTACGAGTCTTGCTTCTTAACTAGTGAATTCTCTGTTCACTTTTCCAACTTAAGAATCCCCTTGAGCGTAAATTTATATAGCAAATAAGCATTTTAAATAAGTATTTTGGTATTTCTATAACAGATCATGAACTTTAACGTAGTAAAATACGAATATTGTAAGTTGAATTGATACTTTGGACTACTGATAGCGAATTCATTAGTACTCACAGGCAAATTTTGTGTTATGAGATTGTGACATCCGGTAGAAGCAGGCCTGCATCCTATTTTATGTTAGCTGTATCAAGGTGTTGCTAGGTATTTCAGACGCGAGCTAAAGTTCACTTCCAGGGGGTTCGCTTATGGAGCGTACATAGTGTACGCCTCAGTGTTTGGTATACGCAAGGAGGGGCTGAGAGAGGTCTGAGCATCACAGTACTGTGAAAGAATTCTGAATCTATGCAGGTTAAGCCCTAAACGAGAAGTAATGATTGTCGTCTAGTAAGTCGTTGCATATTGATACCACTGGTAAGTTCCGGCACCCAGCGGGAGCTAAGATACGAATCGAGCTTAAATTCAGATTCGGGTCTAGCCCCACCAATGCAGGTTTCGACTGATGATCCCTTTAGTTGCATTTGCACCGTTACATTTTCTATCATGAAGGAATACCATACAGTACACAACTGCTGTAACTCGCCTTCAACACACACCTGACGACAACGTAAAAGAACGGAAATAAAATGCTCTTGGGTTTAAGGGAACTCCAATTCGCAGCCATAAAGATGTGTATACTCTCTTGCTGGTCAAGCAAGGGAAAATTCTTGAATAATCAGGAAAATCAAAGCAAGACCAAGTCCTGGGCTAATTGAAACCTCTATGTGCCTAACAACATAGTGTTTAGTATCTTCCTAAATTGCTATTATTACCTAATTTATTCTTTTCGACTATTACTCTTAAGCGCTCTTACATTGAGCGCCAGAATATGGTAAGCGAATTGCGGCAAAAGCAAGAATAAGACAACTCTGTCGCCATATACTAGTCTCCGGCTACGCCTGTGTTACCACCTCGTATACCATGAACTCTTTGTATTGCATTTTAGAAAGATAATCCGCCGTCAAAAGTAAGCTTCTACCAAAGATTCGAAATTGCACAACACATTCGGGAATCGTGACAAAAATAGGAGGCGGGGTCCGGAATAGAAAGGGAATTAATTTCATCAAGACTTGAGGCAAACTGGGGTAGCAGGAATGAGTTCTCTTTGTGCAGTTCGTAGGAAATCCCCTAACCCCATACATACAGAACACAACTCTAAACTATTTACATTCACGCGCGTTTGTACCCCATACTGAACCTCAATAGTTCCGACTTCCGGAATCAGGCACTGGGTTACCGCATAGAGAACGTAGCCGCAATCTCGCGTAACCTGGAGGAGAATTCGAAAGACTCTAGTGTATGAATCAAATTCGTCAGTTACACTAACCGGGCAGAAATCTCAGTCACTACCTATAGTGGTAGTTGTATGGGCACATGGCCGTGGCTTGGTCAGGCTTCGGTGTAGCTCCAAAGAACCGGGCATCAAGGAGGTAGTTGACGAAATGCAGGCTGATGTAATCTGGTACAACGTTAACGTTAACGCTGTTTACAACTCGAAGGCACGTCCTGCACTTGAACATGCTCTGCCTGCATGAGACTGTGAGTTTACAAGTGACAGACGCAGATCCGAAAACCACACTCAATTTCGTGAGTGAGTGAGTGCACGAGTTGTTCATAAGTCAATAAACGCATTTAGGGTATACCACATTGAAGAAAACAGATGATCGGTAAAACGCCTAGCAATAACATTGGCGCATGCCCTTACCACATTGTTCAATGTTTATTTCAGTATATGAACATTTACACCATTGCAAGACTCTTGCCCCCCATTGCTCCTATTTGTATAAGGCGCGTGAGTGTATATAATCATTAACTCAAAAAAAAGCAGCAACTTCCCCTTTCGGCTAAATTCTGGAACACCTAAAAGTTGCAAATTTTTTTATTGATTTTTTTTTTGATTTTGGTCCCTTACCCCCATGAATTTGTTTACTAAGCTCTCCTTAAAATTTCTATATTTCGTGTAACCCTGAAATGTGTCAAGGTCAAAAACCATCTGGGTATTTAAATGAATATTTATCCCCCTGCTGCTGAAAAAAAGTTATATCTTATATCAATCTACTTTCGCTAATACAAAATGAAGTTCTCCACTGCCTTAGCCTTGTCTGCCGTTGTTGCCCCAGCTTTGGGTGCTTACACTAACGCCACCTCCACTGCTACCAACTTTGATACCACTGTTGTTACCATTACTTCTTGTAAGGAAGACAAGTGTGAAACTCATGAAGCTACCACCGGTGTTACCACTGTCACTGAAAACGACACTATCTACACCACCTACTGCCCACTTCCATCTGAGGCTCCAAAGTCTGAAGCCCCAGCTCCAGGTCCAGCTCCAAAGTCTGAAGCTCCAGCTCCAGGTCCAGCTCCAAAATCTGAAGCTCCAGGTCCAGGTCCAGCTCCAAAGTCTGAAGCCCCAGCCCCAGGTCCAGCCCCAGGTCCAAAGTCTGAAGCTCCAAAGTCTGAAGCCCCAGCTGCTACCACCCCAGCTCCAGGTCCAGCTCCAAAGTCTGAAGCCCCAGCTCCAGGTCCACAATCTGCTGCTCCAGAATCTGGTGCTCCAGGTCCAGCTCCAGGTCCAAACTCCGCTGCCCCAGAATCTGCTTCTCCAAACACTGTTGCTGCTGAATCTGTTACTCCAGAAGTTTCTTCATTTGAAGCTGGTGCCATGAAGCAAGCTCCATTCTTGGGTGCCGCCGCTTTGGCCGCTGCTGCTGTCTTGTACTAAGCTATTTAGTTATGTACTAGCATTACATTTTTCGATGATTTTTTTATGATTCTAATCAATGGGTGATTATAATTTCTGGTATTCAAAATTTCAATCAGTTTTTTAGTTATAATTTCTAATAAAACAAAAAAATAATAAATTTGTATATTTTCTTTTATTCGTGGATTTGTGAATCCTGTCTCTAACGGGAAGTCATATATCCGAAATCAGATTTCAGCAAGATTTTTGCACACAACTTTTTAAATTGTTTTTACAATACATTCCTGAATTTTACTCTACATAATTTACAAAAGAAAAAAATATTTTTCACCAAGTTATGACTTCGTCATCTCCCAAAGTAACAACATTCTCTGGATCCAACCTAACTGGGGTATCTTCATTAATGATCGTCAGTTGAAGATTATCAATTATTAAATCAATTTCATTCCCATATTTGTAGGAGCTATACTCGTTAATTCCGTAAGCTTTGAGATTATGAACCTCTACCGCCTTTTGATTGCCATGAAACTCAATATAAATGTCTCTAGTAGGAATTCTAAGATTTACCAAGCTTATAGGAAGCTTAATGTGATTAATTGCTTTCTTTGTTAAACTTGCCTCTTTAACTTTAATGAATTTTTTTAAATATTTATTCTCAATGTGTGGTAAGTTGAATTTAACCTTAAATTCGTTCAAGTAATCAACAATTGAAGAGAGCTGAATTTTCAGTGGTGGCTTAATATAAATAGAAACAGCAGTTGGAGAATTGGTGTTTCCAGGGTTTGTTTTAATAACTAAATCCGTCAATATGATAGAACTTGATAACCTCAAGCCAACAGATCCCACCTTATTATCATTCAATATACAGTCCCATGCACTTCCATCATCAACCAAAATATTGTTAGCATTGTATTTCAAAGTCTTGAGCGAAGGGCTACTAGCAACAAGGTAATCGTACCAACCTAAAAATAGCCTCCTGGATAAGGATCTTTCATCATCTGGGATACTGGTTAAGAAGCCTAAAATCCTTGATCCTAGACTATAATCTGCAAAATTGGTATTTATTGATCCTTTGGAAATCACATCAAGCAAACTATTCAATAGAATCTTATTGCCTTGATTATACACAAACTTTGTCAGGTTTGTATCAATGCTGATGTTGTCCACCAACCTATTGAATTTTTCAAAAATTATTCGCTTGTTTTCATCCAATTTTTCATTTAAAATTCGATTGAATGTATCTCCATTAATACCGTCCTCGGCTTTGGTTTCTGATACTATCTTGGATACGTACTCACGAAGAAAAGTTTTGTTATCCTCTAGAAACAGGTTCCAATCGCCACTTTCGTGCTCTTTGTGATAACTGTCAATGAAATTGTATAAAAACTTGTTGAATTCTGGGAGGTAATGGATTTTACCATTACGTATATAAATAGGGAGATGCTCAGGTAATGAGTTTACTAACGAATTGATGATTTCAGACTTCACAGCTTCAATATTTTCACTCAACCTACCCAATTTATCCAACTTCCCATTCAAAGAATTGAGTCTTTGATCAAATTCTGAATGGTTTGATACGATTTCAAGATTTTGAAATTTGGTCTTTAATGTTTCAAATTCGTTTGTAAGTATTTCAGCTTCGGGTAAGTCATCTCTCACTTTCTGGAGTTTTCCATCTAACAAGTTGAATCGAGAGATTAGATTGTCGGTCAATTCTTTATGATTTTGATCTTGAATAATCTGTTTTTCATTCAATTCCTTCAAATCTTTCTCTATTTTAAGAAACAGGATATCTTGCGTTTCTTTAAGCTTGTCAAGTCTTGCATCAATATTCTGGAATTTTGCGTTCACTTCGTAGTAGTTCTCGATTGTTTTTTTGGCAGGTTTTACGCTGAAAATGCAGATAACAAGAATCAACATCACTGTCAAAGAGATTCCCAAAGCTCTGACGATAATTGTTAGGGTATTTGAAGATGAAGCTTCGGACACAGGTCCTTCTGAAATAGCCTCACGTGCGGTACGTCTATACTGACGTTTTGGTAATGATTCTTCGTCACTTTCTACCTCTGTAGCGTCATCATCGAGCTGATCGATACCGTCTATATTTTCATTTAAATGTTTTGTTGATTCCTCATCAATTTCGCTTTCACTTTCACCTTCACTCTCACTCTGTGGATCTTGGTCTTTTTCCTCATACTCAGGGTCATCCTCGTCTTCATCTACTTTCTGTTCTGGTTTGAGAACACGTCCATTTTTATAGTACTCTTCAAAGAGCTGATTATAGCGTGTGGTAAAAGTGGACAGAGGATTGTTCAAAATGGACGTAATTTCCTCCTCTTTTTTCGACCGGGGCAATGGCCTAGAGGGTCCAATCTTGCTGTTCAAGTGGATTGACGCATCATCATCGGTGTCCCCGATCAATGACGGTATACCTGGAAAGTTTGACATACGCGGTTAATAATTGAGAAACGTAGAAAATAGTGCAGAATTACTCTGTGAGTATCAATAAAGTAAAGAGTTATAAGAACTGCAGGATGTAGTATTGAATACGCAATTGATAGAACATTGAGGCAGAGTATTGAATTGATAGAGTAGAACAACGAGTATTTAGAAATTCAACGTAGTAAAGTATTGAAACAAGTATAATAATAAAATAAGGTTAATAGGTAAGCAATTTATTAAAAACTAATACAGGCTATTATAATTCAGTTACAATCTATCGAGGATGGTGGCCGCAGAGGAAACTTCAGTGTATCCCAAAGAATCTTCATTTTCAAGGAATTCCAACTTACCATCTTCAATAATTGAAGTGTATCTACTGGTTCTGAGACCTAAACCAGCTTTAGTCAAGTCAGCAACGTATTCATCACCACCTAAACTCTTAGAGAATTCACCATTTGGATCAGAAACGAAAATGACATAATTTTCACTGTCAGTATAACCCAAGGCTTTACCCCATGCCGAGTTAACAAATGGGTCATTAGCAGTAAGAACAATAATTCTGTCAACTTTCTTGGCCTTGAAGTCCTTGAGATGTTTCAAATAATCAGGAATATGTTGTTCAGTACAAGTTGGAGTGAAAGCACCTGGAGCGGCGGTGACAACAACTTTACGACCTGCAAATTCTTTTGCGAGGTCAAGCTCTACTGGAGGCTTACAAGATGTTAACTCATGGTTAGATGAGTCAATTGGGACGTATTTTAATTTGAAATCAGTTGATACAGTAGTCATTGGAACTTAAGAAAAGTGAAGGATCTGAATAGGGGAATCTTGGGGGGTATTTATATTTTTACAAACGGGTGGGGATCTGTACGTTACTTACCCTGATGCGGGCTTTAGAACTCCGATTGCCATGGATAATAGTATGAGTGATTGGCTAAATTATTACGTAAGGTGCCGTATGTATACAGCTAGCTAGAGTCTAGAAGAAGACGTTGAGTAATTGATTGATGATATGAGGGTCTTAGCCAAAGCATATTATTAATGCTCCATACTAATCGCCGCATTACGTAATCATACATGGTAGACTCGGATCGTCAGTTATTGAGAAGAGCTGATAGAAAAGAGCTAATTGAGCCACTTCACTCAGTGCACCTTCTTCCGCTATGCAGTAAAACTATATTAGTTCATTTATGACTGTCTATACCCTACTCACTTATACACAATTAGGGTCTACTACCACTAGGGTTGCCAACTTATAATGTAACGGTTGTTGTTACACTCAATTTATTCAATCACTTTACTAATCACAGCACCTACAGAGAATCCGCTATAGGCTCCTACAAGTAAAGTGATTGGCCATGCCTGCCATGGCCTATCCCAATCTAATGGAATCGGAATAACTCCGACCCACGTCCCAATGGCACCTAATAAAGCCCCACAAAGAACTGGATTCTTAAACGCCAGGGTTGTAAATTGAGACAGCTGAAGCAGAGTAGTGAATTTACCGAAATCCAACTTGTACAACATCAACACCGGGCTGAGTACAATAGCCGATACGTGACAGGCTAATAGGAAAGTCTCTTGGAGGTGAGTCGCGAGTGGTGCTCCAAACAAAACGATTATCACGAATACTGGACCTGAAAGAGCCACCAGGACGGCAACACTGCTGAAAACGAGGAGAAATACGTTGTCCCCACGTTTAGAAAATGTAGAAGCGTAAATTGCATAGTTATAAACTATTTGTAGCACTAAGAGTATGCCATAACTTTTAATCATCACGTCTTTAGGATTTGTTGTAATCTCCATTTGAAACATCCATGCAAGAAGTATAGGGAGATGAACCGGGAAAACTAGCAATTTGTTAGTAATGGATGGAGGTTGGGCTCCAACGACAGTTGTATCTTCATCATCTTGTTTATCAAACTTGACTTTTCTTTTAGCTTTTAGCGGTGCTTTAGACATTGAGAAAAAATTGAGATTATTTTTATGGGTCTGGTATTTTGAGTGTTGTTAAGCCTGGTACAGGCATGGGTTGTCACTACTATGTAATCTACTCCATGTTTGTGTATAGTAAATAAAATTCTCTAGTCTATACATTCTCTACTATACAGTACCCCTTTACATCTCAACTGCATGAGAGAACTCATACAAATCTTGCCATACTTCCAGACTATCTCTGGCAACTTTTGCCAGAATAACCCTACGACGGTCCTCATTCAACTTGGCAAACCCCTTTATGACTTCATAGTCCAAGATAGGTTTATGATTGGACTCATTGGCGGTGAGTTTCAAACCCCCAAATCTATTCAACCGAGGATTCAATCCAAAATAGTGGAACTCTTTATCGGTCAATTGTTGTTGTAAAATGTACATCCGTCTATAGCTTGATTCATTAATCGGGAACACTGTAAAAAATGATCCTTCTATCGTTGAACCAATACACTGAGTGGATCCATCTGTCAAATTTGGAAGTTGTTTCATGTAACTGACATTGGCGTTGATATTGAATGCCGCCTTCTCTATGAGTCTTTGACCATTGGAAGAATTAGGATCTTCAGGATCATATTTAAGGAGATGAAGAACATTGTTGTTGTCTCCTACAAGAATATAAAGTTCGTCATCCTTGACTATGAAGTCTGCGCAGTTCACATCAATTTTCTTCAAATCCTTACCCAACATAATCATACGATAAGGCTCTGCATCAAATCCAACTAACCAAACAGATTTTAAGGTATCACCCAATAATAAAAAGTTACCGTAACTCTTACTTTCACTAACATAAACTGAGCAATCTAAAAATGCAACTGGAACAACCCCATCATCTTGAACATCCCTGATAATAATCTTTTGACCTTGGGAGACTAAAAATCTACCACTTACGTCACTAATTGTAGTGATCGCACCTTTGGTATCCTCTCTGTAGAATTCTTTGAACTTGTGGTTGGTTTCTGGTTTACCTGGTTCAGGAACAACATCAGTAATTTCATAAAGTTTAAACGATCCATTAGCTCCCAAATCTTCCATTCTAAACTTACCTGTTCCAATCACAATATATTCTTTTTTAGTTTTGAATCTTCTAGTCGAGGAACCCACATCTAATACCATAGAATCGACTTTCATACCCACTTCATTATCTTCAAGTTCGAACTCATCAATCACTGTCCACGAAATAGGAGATACTAGTTTCACAGATCCTTTAAATGATAATGCACCTGGCTTATCTTCCATAGTACCCGCAATTGGCAAGTTTTCTTCATCAACACAATTATATGGAATCTCCTTATAGGTTGATACCACAAAAGTATCAGAAGTTTCATGATAAGTTATATCCTTGATGGTTTCGTTGAATTTGATCCTTTTCAAGGGCCAATTATTCTCATAATTGAATTCAGCAGGGATTTCACAGATTCTGGTGTTTTTCTTGTCATCCAAGAAGATTAACTGGTTGTTGTCAAACTTTCCAAAAGACATGATTGGGATTCTAGCAAATTTGAATATTCTAGGGATCGAATGGTTTGCCTTAACAATATAGTATGGTGTATCTCCACTAACAAATATACCTGTGAGGCCGCTCAAGTTTTCGATATGGAAAAGCTTTCTTTCTACCTTAGTTTTCACGTGAAATGAGTTGTGTGGTGCACCGGTAATCATTAGATCCTTCTCTTTCAAGAATTTGAAGTTTTCACCATCAAAGTAAAGTTTGTATAATAAAACCTCACCACCCATCGTCAATATAGTTAAATATTGAGTCTTACTAATTTCGTTTCCGAGTTCGTTGAAGATAACCTGTTTGATGAATGGATCTGGATAAGAGTCTTTATTTTCAAAGAAACTCAAAGTCAAATGATCTGTGAATTTATCGATGTCGTTCAATTGATAACATCTTTCATTGTGATATCTGTTAAACAAGACGATTCTATTATCACCAGTGACCAATATAAACACTTTCTGTTTGGGACCAAGACTTTCTTCTGAACCTTTTGTAGTTGAAGATTTATTAACAGCATGAAACTTTCTCTTTTTGTTCTTCACTAATAAGTTGACATCCTTGGTGACAGCATTCAAGATATTGGAATTGGTGACGTAACCTGATGTGATAATAGTCTCTGACAAGATCTTCGGAATTGAAATTTCACTAAGACTGTTGTTGTACGTGTTGATTGCAAATATTTTAACATCACCATTAGTAAGAAAAAGCATCAAAATCTCATCACTGCAGAAACTGTTGAAGATTTCTTCTTCCTCTTTGTTCAAAACATCTTTTAACACCATTTTTCTCTTAAACTTGTTGTCAAACAAAACAATTTTCTTTGGGGTCACTTGCAAGATATATTTACCATTATTAAGTTCATGAATGTTTACTGTCAAGTTCTTATTAATAAAGTCTTTGGATTTTAATCTGGCGAAGTTTTGACTGATTTGGAAAACCTCAGATTTGAGATTCAGATCATCAGATGTGATTAAAAATTTGTTGGAAATCCACAATTTGTTGATTGTTGAGAAAGTTAAAGACGATTTTATGACCGGTTGAACACTTGGAGTAAATATATTCATATGACTTTGTTCATTTGTGCCGGAGTTTGAAAAGATAGAAATCTCTTGATAATTAGGATTTATTAAATTAGATTTGAATTTTTCTTTGGAATAAAATCCAAAGGTGAAACTGGAAATTGGTCCATTATTGATTAATTCATCACATAATGTGAACGTCAATTTATTGTTCGAAAACGTCTTCTTCTTCTTTTCATCTTCATCACCATATAAGTCTTCATCACCATCGTCAGTTTCTTTAGTAATTTGGTGCACTTTTTGTTCTTGTTCACCGCCATATTCATAATGAATCAATGGACTATTTCCATTTTTGTTACCAATGAATATAAAGTTATTATCCAATGCAGCTATTTGTCCTGGGAATGTGAGTTTAATTTCTTCATACTTACTGTGTTCAATTACTTCAAAACTGATTTTCTTAATAGTCTTACCGTCAACATCGAAATTTATCATGTAAAATTCACCTTTTTGTGAAATCACCAATACCTTATTCTCATTGGGTAAAGGAATTACCGAACAGTTTTCCAATCTTAAATTCAAATGAGAATGGTCAATATAGTTTTTACTGTTCTTGGTAATCAAAGGAGTATAAGGATTGACAGAAATCTTTCGAACTATCCCTCCACTATCGATGTGAATTAATTGATTGGCACCTATCAACAAACTACCATTCAAGGGGCTAGGTAAAGGAATCAACCTATCAATATCGTACGGTAAATCATCAATCTTCAATACCGTTGTTGAATTCTTAGTATTCAAATCTAATGATAATACTATATAACTCACATTATCTCTTTTGAAATACAAATTACCGGCCCATACTTGATCTGTCAGACACAAAAGTGCCACAGTTGATTCTCTATAATTACTTAAAAAGTTTGCGTCAATGATTGTACCAATTCTGGAATCCAAATTTTGACCATTGATTAAAAAGGAAGAATCATAAATTTCATCAAAATTTTTATTATTAGTTGCACCTTCTTGCTCTTCAATGTATTCATCTTCTTCCTCTTTAAGTCTCCTAAACGGAAGGAAAGTTAACAAGTTTTTATATCTCATACATAAACATGAATTCTTTGGTTCCACAATTAACTCGCTACTAGTAATCTTTTCAAAAGTAGACTTTTGGATAACATTCTCATAGTAATGAAGAGATACCGTTTGGATTGTGTGTAGATTATGGTCCCATTTTACCAAAGAGATTTTAGCAAACTTTGTAGCCACTAATATATAATCTAGCTTTGGATTTTCAATTGTTCTAATTGGTTTGATACTGGTGATGGTACCGAATAACTTGAATTGGTGAACCAAATTCAACAGATGTGAATTTTTCAGTTTGATTACTTCAAAGATTTGAAGCAAGGAAGTTTTGGCCACAATCAAATGCTTCTTTGTTGGAGAAATAAAGTTGGAACCCACACAGTGCAGGACTCGTGTGGGTTCAATAAACTCCTGATAGGCTTCCATTAGTACTAGAGCTAAGAACCTAAGAAATCTGTAGTGGAAGAAAAAAATATGTCGCGCGAGGTTGATGTCGTAGAGATGTCGCTCGGAACAATGTCGCCGATGTCGTTATCGGGAGATGAGAGGTGTATAGGGCCGGGAGGGTGTGGGTATAGGTTTTCGTGGGGAAGCAGTGTAAGGAAAGTGGGCGTTTTTTTGTTTTGTAAATATGTGGAAAGGTGATAGATACGACTTTTTAGAGGCCGTACTTGAAGAACCTGTTGTTCTAGAGTTAAGGTCCAATTCCTAGTAAGAGAGTTCTCTTGCACACCCTTCATATAACGAATTAGAGAAAATTGGAACAACTTGCTGTAGGTCTACAGGGAATAGAGTTATGGTGCAGGAGAGATTTTCAAAGTAAAAGTCGGTATCACTTTACCTGGTGGACTACCTATGTACGTATGGCCAGACTGCTCAATCACGAGATACATTCTCTTGACACCCTTTTGTCGTGATGCATGTCTCTTTAGTGTGTGCGAGCGTGACGGGTTAAAATTTGTTCAGGTGCCTTTTAAGATCTGGACACATTGATTAATTATGGAATACCTACCAAAACACCATTGAAGTATACCAGTGTATAGATATTCATTCTACAAGAAACTTTTGTATGAGGTGTAAATTTCAAAAATCTAAAAATTAATATACAATTGTTCATTAAAGCGTGAGCCAATAGGAAAGAAAAGATGAATTCAAATAAATGCTTATATCATGGCAATAGCGAAAGAGAAGACAGCAGCAATCAAACCGGTCTTGATGATAGCAGCAGAACCTTCGTAACTGGTGATATCTGGTTGGGAAGGAACACTAGTTGATTGAATAACAAAGCTTGAAGTAAAGCTTGGGGTTTGAGTTATAATGTTATTGGTAATAACGTCGATAGTTTTAGCCTTAGTAGAAGTTGGCTTTGGAGGTGGAACGACGCTGGATTCTTTACTTAATGGACAGTAAGTGGTATAAATAGTGTTATCTAAGGTGATTGTAGTAAGACCAGTAGTCTGAGTAGCCTTGGAACATTTGTTTTCACTACAAGAAGTGATAGTTAAAACAGTGGTAGAAGCTTCAGTCTCAGTCGAGGTTTCACCTTCACTAGTCAATGGGCAGTAAGTGGTGTAAACGGTCTCATCATTAGTGACGGTAGTAACACCTGTGGTTTGTACGACACTTGAGCATTTGTTTTCACTACAAGAAGTGATGGTTAAAACAGTGGTTGAAATGTCAGTCTCAGTTCCCGTAACAGGAGTTTCTTTTTCTTGAGTGTGGGTGGTTACAGCTGGAGCAGCAGAAGAAGCATCGGATAAGGGGCAGTAAGTAGTATAAATCGTTTCGACACCGTCAACAGTAGCAGTACTAGTGGTCAAAACCTCGACTTCAGTGGATGTTACACAAACCTCGTCACAGCTTGTTATAGTGACAGTTCTGGTTTCATCAAGGGTGGAAGTAGTGAGAATGTCGGATTCAGTGGTGGTAGAATGGTCGTCACTATCGGAGTCAGCTGTAGCCACTGGAATACCCGTCGTGATGACAGTTAAAATACCATCAACGGTAGTAGTGTAGGTGGTGAATGATTCAAGATCAGTTGTTACATAGCAGTTACTGTAAACATCACAAACAGTTTGTACAACTTCATAAGCATCGTTATCAGTCACGGTTTCGTATTCGTAAATGGTAGAAGGTGCTTCCGAAGACAGATCTGAGCTTACTGCAACGGCAGGGACAGTATTGTTAGCGACACTGGATGATGATTCCACTGCAGATGATTCCACAGAACTGGAAGCTTCAGCAGAACTGGAAGCTTCAGCAGAACTGGAAGCTTCAGCTGAGCTGGAAGGTTCCACGGTAGAATATTCGATTGAACTGGATTCAATAGAACTGGATTCAATAGAACTGGATTCAACACTACTTGACTCCAAAGAACTGGATGGGTCAACAGAAGCAGCTGGTACAGGCCTTACAGGATTAGTAGTGTTGCTGTAGATAAAAGAAGATGGCGCTAAAGCAGTGGAACTAGCAGCACAAGAAGAGCCATCGCAAGTTGTGGAGATGACAGTTGAAGTCAAACTTGGTAAATCAGATGAGGCAGCAATGGCAACTGGAATAAGCAATAATGGGGAGAATCTCTTCATGATGTTCTGATAATACATATAATTGAGGATCAGCAAAAGAGAATGGGTAGTCTTTATATATCAACGCCATAGTTGAGCGCTGGTTTTGTTCTTACGAAGTTAGCTCTCTTCACCAGCCAGAAAACAATGGAAATTGTACGTAAACGGACAGGTTGGCTACTCATCACCCTGATCCGTTCCCGATCAGGAAGTCAAAGCCAGGAATGCATTGAGATTACCCCCTGGAAACGTAGGGAAATAGCTAATCATGCCGGTTTTAGGCTCCATTTGCAGCCAGCCAGCCATTTTTTTCGCGATTAAAGTATAATTTTGTTGCAACAAAATTATTTTTAGTTCATCGCTAACCAATTGGGAAATCACCAGCATCGCAGTGCTCAGAGTACGAATAGAAAAAATTTGATTCAACCGCAGAGAACCAAATCATCACTAAGTACCCCCCCGTCTCATCGATCTGAAACAATAATGAGATTGTCTTGCGTGTTCTGGGCTGTATTCATTCTTGTTTCCAACTTCACAAGGGCCAGTTTGGGAGAAGTCATTGAGTTAACAGATAACACCAAAGATATTCTCCAGAATAGCGAATACACATTACTTTATTTTTGGAAACCAAATTGTAAATACTGTGTGAAATTTACACCTATTTTCGATCAGATCAGCTCATACTACGAAAAAGATGAGCAGTTTCAAATGGTTAAAGTGGATTCCAGTAAGAACCCTGTACTCAAAGACAAATTTAGGATCAATTCCTACCCTAAGCTTGTAATGTATGAAGCTTCTTCAGGAGGAGGGAAGTACTTCACCGGTCAAAGAAACCTTCTAGGAGTTGTAAATTTTATCAATGATAACACCAATGTGATCAATCTGGAAATTGAATCGAATGTTGAGAATATCGAGGACGTGAAACAACTCACATATAAAAATGAATTAGTAGTATTAGCACTAAGTTATATGCCTACGTTTGAAGATTACCAATATCCCTCTCATTTTTTCCAATTGATGTCATACAATCACCCATACAAGTTCAAGATTATATTTCTTGATCTTGTGGATGGTGGAGAACTACTTCTGGAATATAAGATCAGTAATTATCCCTCGGCTATATACTTCAAGACCCCAGAAAAGTTCAAAACTTTTTACACGTTTAGTGAAAACCACGATAACGGCATTAAAGTTGGAGAAGCGGGTATCACCGAGTTTACTACTCATATAAGTGATGATAATGATAATGATGACAACGAAATGTATGGCAAATGGTTCAACAGTAAAGCAGAGTTGAGAGAGCATACAGAGAAAAGCCAGTACGAGTTTAAGGATGAAATTAGATACGGATTTAATTTTCGTAGTCCAGGCAAGGCAGAAGACGATAATGTTGATTACGAAGCCATGGTTGATGGAATAAAGTTGTGAGAATCTGATACATGTACATACACAATACATACAGCCTCTTAATATAATGTCGTGTGTCGCGCGTCTTGTCGTTGGTGCTTATCCATTCGCAACTTGGTGAAAAAACCTACCAACTGACACATCATGAATATCTTTAGATTCTTTGGGGACCTTTCCCATATGGCTTCATCTGTGCTCCTATTACTTTCGATAGAGCACAACCAGTCAATTAGAGGGTTGTCTGTGAAAACCCAGGCTTTGTACGCGTTAGTATTTGTTGCTCGGTACCTTGATTTATTTACCAAGTATATTTCATTTTATGTAACATTGATGAAAATATTCTTCCTAGCCTCATCCTTCTATACAGTGTACATCATGACGACAAAGTATAAGAGACTGATTCAAGAGGACAATGACAATTTCCCTGTGAGGTATTTGGTCGGAGGTGCTTTTGTAGCAGGATTCTTATTTACTAGAAAGTATACATTCGGAGAAATTATGTGGTCATTCTCTTTATGGTTGGAAAGTGTGGCTATTTTGCCTCAATTGTTCATCTTACAAAAGACTGGGGAAGCAGAGAACATAACTAGTCATTATATCTTTGCCTTGGGATTATACAGAGCCTTATATATTCCAAATTGGTTTTATCGGTACTTTGCAGAAAACAGACTTGACACCACCAGTCTATTATCTGGATTGGTTCAAACCGCCATTTATTCTGATTTCTTTTACATTTACTATACAAAAGTGATGCACGGTAAGAAGTTTAGTTTGCCAGTGTAGATGAATATAGACATACAACACATTATTATTATTTATTTGTTTTATTTCTTTATCTCTCTCGTTTCCTCTCTAATCTCTCTTTAATGGATAGTATTCCACCCGTACTCCATCCTTAGTTACAATAAATATTTCTAATCCATCACCTACTTGGATATGTCTTTCAGTGGCTGAAGAGAACGCATCCTTGACTAATTCCAACACTTCTTCCAATTCCAAATATCTAATTGGCCTCTTCACTTTCCCGTCGCTGTCTGGCTCGTATTGATTTTTGAAGTTCACTTGATTATCTAAAAAGGGCATGATTAAACTAGCAGCAGAACCTCCCGCTCTACATTGTTCTCTTTCATATGATCCTACAGGATCAAACGAGTAAACACATCCTTTGCCTTCTTCATCCAAACCAGCAAGTAATGTACTCACATAGTAAGGGAAGAATCTCTTACCATATAAAAGAGATCTAGTATATCTAGCTGCACTTTTAATGGAGAATCTCTTGTTATTGTGGTCAAACTTATACCATTTAACTTGGTTTCTGAATGTGTCGATCAAGGCTTTACCATCAGCAGCAAATCCATTAGCAGTCATAACAATGTCATCGCCAACGTTAAAGATTTTAGGTTCATATCTTGAGTTAATGGAGTAGCCTTCTACGTGTCTGGTATCACCAGCAAGAACAGCAAAGTCTTTACCAGCAATACCCAAAACGGTACCCCCATTATCCGAGTAGGGATTGAACCTGTGTTCAATTGGGACGGAGTGCTTTTCAGCAGAATATTCAGAAGCTACGGTATTCATTGCCACTTTGTTGAAATGAGAAACGATCAAATGCGAGGAAGGCGAGAATACAGGACTATTTGGTGCGAGACACCTTCTAGGATTGGTATAAAGTTGTGCGGAATTAGTACTACAATCGGTGCGAGCCAGGGGTATAGTTTAAGACTCGAGATACCAAGATACAGTAAGCTCAATTTACCAAAATAGAAACAAACGTACAATTAGAATCCTTTCCCCTTTTTCATAAACCAACTACTCTCCTATTACATTCACTAGACTCTTTTGTTTTTGTTTTTTTATCTAGCTCTTATTTCTCCCCTCCTTTTGGTAGCGACTGGAGTACTCGCAATTTTTCACTATTAGTAAGATGCTTAGAAGCTGCAAGCAATTGATCAACAAGAGAATGCTCACTTCACACGCAGTCATGATTCGTCAACATGGCGAACCGAAAGATGTATTGTTTACTCACACTTACGAAATTGATGATGAGAATCTATCCCCCAATTCCGTAATCGTTAAAACTCTTGCTGCTCCAATAAACCCCAGTGATATTAATCAAATTCAAGGTGTTTATCCAAGTCAACCGGAGAAGACCACCAGATACGGGACCGATTTTCCAACCTTTGTTGCTGGTAATGAGGGTCTTTTCGAAGTGGTCAAAGTTGGCGAAAATGTTAAAAATTTGAAGAGTGGTGATTGGACTGTTCCTGGAAGAGTTTGTCTAGGAACATGGCAAACGTACGCAGAATTTGATCAGGACAAGTTGTCGAGAATTCCTAACCCTAAAGAGTCAATTGCTAGTGGCAAGAAAAATGGTTTAACTGTTGTGCAAGCTGCTACTTTGTTGGTCAATCCATTACTGGCTTATTTAATGTTAACTCATTTTAAAGATTTGAAAAAAGGTGACTGGTTTATTCAGAATGGTGGTAACTCTGCTGTTGGGAAATATGCTTCTCAAATGGGTCGTCTTTTAGGTATCAACTCAATTAGTGTGGTCCGTAGTAGAGATAATTTTGATCTGTTCAAAAAGGATTTACAAGAGAAGTATGGAGCAACCCAAGTTCTTTCAGAAGAAGAAAATAACTCTCGTGAGTCTAGTGGTCTTGTTAAAAACTGGGTCAAAGAAACCGGCGGCTCTTTACAGTTAGGTTTGAACTGTGTAGGAGGAAAATCCTCTACTGGGGTTGCCAGAAAGATTCAGGAAAACGGAATCATGCTCACCTATGGCGGTATGTCTTTTCAACCAGTAACTTTACCCACATCGTTACACATTTTCAAAAACATTACTAGTGCTGGTTTCTGGTGTACTCGTATCGTTGAGAATGATCTTGCATTGAAAGAACAAGTGGTAAACAAGATTGTCGATTGGTACGAAAAGGGTGAATTAATTGAAGCACCAGCAGTTGAGAATCACTTTAGGGGAGGTGATTTGGCTGAATTTTTCACGAAGGCAGTGGCAGATTCTACATCTGGTAAACAATTAGTCGTATACAAGTAGAATAAAACCGTGCATGTAGTCCTTTGGTGTTCAGGATGCAAATAGATTGATTTTAGCTCTAATGCAGAAAAGATTGTATTACTAGTATAATGTATATGGTTTGTCTGAACGATCCAAAAACAAACAGAAAAACAAACATTTGGGTTGCATTGTGTACAGGGGCTCATCGACTTTAAGAACCTGACAGGTATTTTATATGTATTTCCTTAGCTTTACTCTCTTTATCAACTTTCAATGTTTGCATGTAAATGCTGATCTAGCGGAATGTGCACCCCCGGATTTCAAAAAATGACATAATATACAGGACATCTTACATGGGGTTAGCTTTTCTTAAACCTTGCATAATTTTTGACATCTTCTTTCTGCACTGCGGGGACTTCTTTGTACAGAATTTGAGTTCAACACTGACAAGGTAGTGCTTTTGATTCTCGTCTTACAGGCGAATCTGTTCAAGCTAATATAACTCTACTTGTATTTCTGAGGGTAGATTTGTTTTGCGACTAGATATGGCTGAATTCGGCCTTGAGAAACTTTGAGTAAGCTTACAATCCAGGAAATAATTTAGGTTACTAGCAGTTGCCATTAAGAACTATTGAAATAATTAAAGCCGTTTCAGAGGCAAACTTGAGCTCTGTTGACGTAATTTTATCTGTTATTCCAATTGGGGTGCTATTCTTGAAATATTTTAAGTCTTTAAAAAAAGTTAGGTGAGGTGGTGTTGAAACTGGTAATTCAATTGCTGGTGAGTCGTTTGGTGGCTTCGTTCCCACCAATACAACTTGAATATAAGTAATGGCCTCAGCTGTATTATCGTAATACATAAATTAGATTTACATAAACATTTGGTTAAGATACTAAAATCTACTAAATTCGGTGGTAAGCATTCTCTGGGAAGACTATTTATTGAAAATACTAGGAAACATGTCTCGAAGGAATAAGTAATTCACTATCAAATTTAGTAACTTGGTTGTATATAGGTAGTTCTCTAGTAATTTATTGAAGTGTTGTGAAAGAATCATTTCGTCCTGGTTCTTATGGTTTCGGTACTAGCTTGAAACTGATCAGTGAGTAGATCGTTCACTAAGCTTACAAATTATTTCACAATCGGAATCTGTATACTTCGGTCTAGTTTCAATGCATTAAAGAGTTATCAAAGCGCACCTAAAGTTGGACTTTACGAATCCGCATCTGCAGAGGGGATTTTCCCATTATTTGTTAGAATCATTATCCACTCCACCGTACTACAGTAAGAATAGTTGTTGTCTATATACAGGGCACGTTATGACCCCTCTCCAAACCTCCGGATCATTTAAATCTGCAGACTTCGAGGTACGGAATTTCCTGTCCGCTTGGGCGGAGTATATGCCCGCTTAGTGCGAGATTATCAGTTGACTAGATTATAAATAGCTTGCAAAATGCCAGATATAATGGACACTATCACCTTTTGCTGAACATGTCTTTGCCAACTTTGAACTGGGGTATCTTGGGTACCGGTCTCATTTCTACTTGGTTTACCGACGATTTGCTCTTAAGCCGCTCCGATGCTCAAGCAGCACACAATATTGTGGCTATAGGTGCATCTACCACCCAAAAAGCTGAAAAATTCAAGGCTGAAAGGAAAGTTCCCTCCCAAGCTTTTGTGGGGTCTTACGATGAGGTCATTAACCACGAGGACGTTGAAATTGTGTACATTGGTCTTCCGCATGTTATGCATAAAGAAATAGCCATCAAGGCTATGAGCAAGGGTAAGCACGTTCTTGTTGAAAAGCCGGCTGCAATTAACGCTAGAGATTTTAAGGAAATGACCGAAGTTGCTAGAAAGAACAGCGTTTTCTTGATGGAAGCCATGTGGTTGAGATTTAGACCGCTTATTCAAGATCTCCAAAAGACCTTGCACCAAGAGAAAGAATTGGGTGAAATCTACAGACTTCAAGGGGGCTTCTCGATGGATATGAAACTTGATCAATTGCCAGATGACTCTCGTGTCAAGAACGTAGACTTAGGTGCTGGTGCTTTATTGGATATAGGTATTTATCCCTTAACTTACAGTAGAGTTTTGTTGGATGATAAGCTTGGTGATAATCATACTAAATTCTCCCATAAGAGTTTCCAAACAGTACACCATGGTATTGACTATATTACGTCTACTCTCTTACAGTATGAAAACCAAAGACAAGCTGTGATTTCTTGTTCTGTCAAAAATAGACAAACCTCTGATATGATCAGACTTGATTGTGAAAAAGGTGAAGTCATCATAGGCGGTATTGAAACTTCTCTTCCAACTAAGGTCACAATCGAATACAAAGATGAAAACAAAGAAAATGTCATCAAAGAGTATCCAGCTCTTGGTGAATACGGATACGGTTTCTTCTATGAAGCTGATGCCGTTGCAGCTGATATTGCAGCCGGAAATATTGAAAACGCTGTCTGCCCTTGGTCGGAAAGTATTCTCGTTCTCGAAACCATGGATGCTATCAGAAAAGATGGTGGCGTTGTTTACCCACAAGACAACTAAACCTGTTTCAACACAAAGTTGAGTTCATAGTTCAATAAAATATTTCATTTTACTAAAAGCGAAATTCCGTTCACCACCTGGAGAATTACACCTCTCACTGAATCCATCTCTCAAAACTACATGTTTAGTTAGCAATGTCTTCATAAACATGGTAATGGCCCTATTTTTTAGAGAAGTTGGCAATAAAATGTACAATAGTTTCAGAAGAGCATTGCTTGGTCATGTGATGGACGAATTGGAGTTGGCTTCTACTGCTTAGGTTCAAAGCCTTTTAATATTAAGTATAGCTGAAATGCCCACGAGAGGTGAGAGAGGGGCTTCTTTCTATAGTTCAACGACCTGTATTACTTTCCATAATTAGTGCTTCCATTTGAGTGCTTCTGGAATTATTGCAGAAGAAAAGCTTTTTGAGAAAGGGGACATGCTTACTCCTCCTATATCAACTCTTGTTTAGTTTTTCGCAGTCAAAGGGCCAGACTGCATGGAAGATCAGATTTCAAACACCAAATGTTAACTTGTATGCAGGGCATAGCTATCGCCGGTTTACTCTATCTACATAAGCTGGATTTGTCAAAGAGTACACTGTCAGCCAAGGAAGTTATTATTACAGAGAAAGTCAAACTCGGCTAGTGTGTTTCAACGGGTGCTTTATCATTTCTTCGAGAGGAGAGAAAAGGTTTATTCCGAACCATCCGTAAGCGTCACAAAAATGGCTCATTTTCACCCGTAGGAGCAGAGATGCATTAACTGCAGCTCTTCGGGGTACGAACACAAGGGGGATAAAAGCGTTAAGAGCGGAAAGAACAAAATTCAACGCGGTACAGGTTTCCGAAATAAAGAAGAATTGAAATCACGACAAGCATCGTTTCAACAGGAAGTCTTTGAACACTCAGGGTGCTGATTAAGTTACAATCTCTATTTCATGAGCGGGTGAAGCGTAGCTCCGTTGAAGTACCAAGATTCACATGTTCTTCCTAACGTCCGCTATGACTTTCACTTTTAGCCTTCTTTTTTTGGTCTCTTCTTTGGTTGCTCGCCCTTAACACACCGTTACTAAAGTGCTCTTAATTCTTACTCACAAAGACAAATTTCAAGTAACGGTTAGCTTGATCTGACACTACTCTTCAGAACTGGCTACACCGACACTACTTTTGTACTTTAAGTCCACCTCAGCTGGATTGTCGCGTCCATGAAGTGCATTTTCGTTATGAACTGCTTCTTAGTATCCTACGTTTCTACCCGAAGTTCGTAGTAGTACAATATTTCAACACCAATTAAGAGTGTGTGAATCAAACACTTCGATTTTTTGTATCCTAGCACTTTTAAAAATGCCCCTTATACTTGTGGGGGAAGGAAGTAATATTCGTACTCCTCCCGGAGTCTTATTGTTTAAAATACACTAATTCGATCTTCACTTCCTAAAACAGCCTGAGACCTGGGCTTGTGCGCTGATAATCTTTAAAATATGGTCAATAAAATATGTACTTCATATACTATCTATTAAATGCATAGAATCTCAAATGACCGTTTACTTAACACTTATGGCCCAACAAGTCTGGGCTTACGTAGGATGGCTCCAGCTGTACCACGCCGGATAGAGGTAAAACGAGGTGCATCTCACCACGAACCCTGCCCGGAACTCGGAATACCCCGAGGTCCACTGCAGCACAAATCCTAATTGGGATACGCATTCCGTTATCTAAGGTCGATGCACGACAGTATATGAGAGGGTCAGAAGCTAAGTCGACTCTCTTTACTGGTTATTTAAATAGCCCAAAACGTCAGAAATTTCTCTGGCAAGCCGAATAATCCCTCCGATTTTTTTTTCAATTTCCCCAAACATAAATCATGTCTCGTGCATTAGCTTCAAAAAATGTCTTGATAGGTGATGAGCTTGTACTGGCAACGGTGATTTTTTCAAAATCATCCGGAAAAATCCTTCACATCGTGGCCGAGGTAATTCTGCCCTCAGATCCAGTGCTTGAACAATATGGTGTAATTCCTGAAGAATATAGAGACGTAACCCCTCTTGTAATCATGCCTGGTTTGGTCGACGCTCATGTCCACTTGAATGAACCAGGCAGAACTGAATGGGAAGGCTTCGCTACTGGGACTCAAGCTGCGGCAAGTGGTGGTGTAACTACCGTGATTGATATGCCTCTTAATGCCATTCCTCCAACGACCACTGTAGAAAACTTTAACCTCAAAATCGATGCTGCAAGAGATCAATGTTGGGTTGATGTAGGATTTTGGGGTGGACTAATTCCAGATAACCTTCTGTCACTAAAACCTTTGATCCGCATGGGTGTCAGAGGATTCAAATCTTTCTTAATAGAAAGTGGTGTAGAAGAATTTCCTGCAATTGAACCGAAACATATCCAGAAAGCTATGAAAGAGGTGGAGGGTATGAAAACCTTATTGATGTTCCACGCTGAGATGCAACCGAATGTCGAACACGGCCCTATTCTACTCACGGAACAAGTTGAAGATGAGACACCAAAATTATTACCAAATGAAAATAGACCCAGTTTCTTCCTCTCGAATTCAGATTCAGAACCCGAACCGACCACATCTTCAGGTTCTCCACCAGATCAGCTCGAACCCCTTTCGCAAGAAGTCGAGGATTTCGAATTAGGAATGTCTGCCTCGTTCATAGGCAGAGCTCCAAAACCGGTGGTGGACTTATTGAATGGTGATAGGCACCATCATAGTCATTTGGATCACGAAAACTGTAAATTACCTCATAATCACGCCGGTTCAATCGACCATGATATTTTATCGGATGAACAAGCCAAAGCATTAGCTAAATCTCCCTACTTGATGGGGTCTGAACCAATCACAGGTAAATTACACAGATTGGCTCATAAAGAATCACGTAGGGAATCCAAAATGGAAACTCCAAAAGAACCTACCATTGAAGAGTATCCAACGTCTCCTTTATTGATGGCCAAAAAAGAGAACAAAATATTGGAAACAGTTGATGCTACTTCTTACGCTTCATTCTTAGCTTCTAGACCTGATGCATTTGAGACAACAGCAATTGCTGAAATAATCAATTGTTCTACTATGTATCCTACAGTTCCTTGTCATATTGTTCATTTGGCTACTCACGAAGCAGTTCCTTTGATTAGAGCAGCAAAGGCTCAAAATTTGCCAATTTCAGCTGAAACCTGTTTCCATTACTTATCTTTGTACGCTGAAAATATTTCTAGTTGTTCCACTCATTATAAGTGCTGTCCTCCCATAAGAACTAACGATAACAGAAAGTTATTATGGAAAGCATTGAGAAATGATGTGATTACTACAGTTGTTTCAGACCATTCTCCATGTACTCCTGATTTGAAGGGAATGGAAAAGGGTGATTTTTTCGAAGCCTGGGGTGGTATTTCCTCTGTTGGATTCGGTTTACCGATCTTATATACAGAAGGAATGAAATTGAATCCTCCTATCAAGATTTCAGAAATCTCCAAATGGTGTTCTTGGAACACTGCTAAGCAAGTAGGCTTGTCTCATGTCAAGGGTAAGATAGCTGTCGGTTACGATGCTGATCTTTTACTTTTTAACCCAGATATCAATTATGTCGTTGAAAATCAAAAGACATACTTTAAGAACAAACTCACAGCCTATCACGGTATGGAATTTAAGGGAAAAGTTATGGAAACTATAGTTAGAGGTCAGTCGGTTTTTGCATTCGGGAAGGGTCACTCAAATCATCCAATGGGTAAATTAATTTTGGAGCCAAGATTTGATTAAAGTTAGGTAGCATACATTCATTATAATAGTACTTTCATCAATATAAGAAAACTCTATTTGAGACGTTCCAGGTGTTGTTTTAAATCTTTATAAACCCCCCAAATAACAGAGTTCTCCACCGACAACACGTTTTTAAACCCCATAATTCCACTGATCTCTTCGCCAATATTTCCATTAGTGAGTTTTGTGGGAGCTCTTCCTATTGCCGGTGAAATCCTTCTTAGTTCCAGCAACCTAGGGTCAAAGACATCACCTTTAACTTTTGCCATTTTTACATCCGATAAAATGTATTCATTAAAGGAACAGTAGGGATCAAAAACCACAAAAGTATAGTATACGCTTTTATTAGTATTGGTGACTTTAGTCACAGCGAATCCAGCGTATTCGAAGAGCTTTTTGACACCATCAATCCAAAGAGTTACATGCTCATCTACATCAACAAAGTAACACCGACTTTTAGAATACACCCTATTCATGGATCCACCAGACAATATGCCTCCTAAAAACCGCATGAGCCCCTCTTGATCCAAGCAGTAAAGACTAGGCATAATAGAATCCCACAGTTTCATGTTCGAAGTATACCCCCAGACTTTCAAACCTCTAGCTAATTCGCTCTCTCTTGAACCTTTGAAGATATATTGTCGGGTGTTCCCACCTACTAAGCGTATCTCAAGAACAGTCCTCTTTGCTTGTTCAACGCCCGCATTGAAGTAACGAAGAAACTGTTGGAACAACTTCAACTGATTCTGTTTAAAGAGTAATTTTGGAAGCCCATCCTCCGTTAACCCACCGTTTTTTAGCCATAATCCCATGAATGCTGGGCCAGGCTTATTTTTTCTCCATTGAAATGCTTTCTCTGGTCTTACGAGGATTGGCTTTATTTCACGATGTATTACATTGAAGTGTCTACCAATCTTTAACCAATTTTCCCAATCTTTCTGATACTCAAAAACCGTTTTTGCAGTGATTGTAAATAAGGTGTTCTCTTGAACGTGTCCGGGGTCTAGTAAATGATACTTTCTACTTGCTAGAATTTGTAAAAGCGCTCGAGCCTCATCTTCAGCCTCTACGGGGCATTTTATATAACTGAAGCCACATTTCTTATTTCGTTTTTTTATCAAATTCTTGATACGGGGACCGTATTTCAAAATCACTGAGGTGTGTACCTCTTTCGTATCTAAATCAGGTAATCTTGCGATGGGAAATGTTAGAACACCTCCTTCAAGTCTATTGATCTTAATGAATTGGGTGTTTTTTATATTCATGATACCTTTGCCCGTTGTTCTAGTTCCACCGGAGAGAGTTAAAAACTTGAGTGTGTAAGGAAATCGTTCGTTTGTTGATTTCAATATATGGCGAGTCTCATTTGTACCTGTACTCAAAAGTAGAGGAAGCGTATAGGGAACACATATTGTTGTAGCTTCTTCAGTATGCTTCACAAAATTGAGCTCAAGGTACCCAATGTTGCTTGACTCTGATCCATGGATAGTTTCAAGTTTTTTTGTCTTCTTTGTTCCCCGATGACAAGACCGTTTCTTTGCCATTGTGTGGTAGTTATGCATTTTACTATGCACGACTTTTGCAACCATTTGGGAATGTGAGAATCACTGAGTGAGACAGGAATTACAAATCAAAGAGATATGTGATAGGAAAAGCGGTAGAAAAGGAGGAATGAGAGTTGGATGTTTCGAAGGATAGTCATAAGGTGGTTCTGAGGAGCAAATGAAAGGAAAGTTAAAATGATTAACAATACACCTCTTTTAGTTCACAATCAATCTTCGTGAAGCTGAGTTTCATAAAATCATTATGTAAAAGCCAACCTAAATATGGAAAGCAGCAAAGTGAGAGGAGCAAATCAAGATGAATCTGTGACTAGTTGCCGAGCATGATACTTGAATTGTCAACCGATTAATTTGCAAAATCTCCCTTGGTCCTAACACCTCGGAGAAAACCTTGCAACAACAATACGTTCCTTCCAAGCGGTATTGTCCGAACTACCCCAGAATTACCCCAGAAGCACCACAAAACGGTCCACAATATCAGACAACAGTCAGCTACGAACATTACAGAAGTTGCTTGTTACGTACATTTACCTAAAATTACAATCATAAACACCATAACCCACACCGGGGATAACCGTCCTTGTCGGGTCAAGATCAACCTGGCCGACCCAAGATATCACAATTTTATAACAAATCTATTGCTTGCCACCAACTTTTTTGAACAATTCCTTTTGCAAAGGAGATTGGTTCACAGCCTTCAATCTGTATTCTTTGAAGCTTCTGTAAGAATTACCTTCCAATGGCTTAGAGGACTTCAAGTTACTAGCATTGCTGCTGAGGTTAGTCTTATTAGACTTGATTAAGTTAATAGATTGCTTGTTGAAAAATCTTACAAATGAAGTAGACATGGGGAGACAAATAAGTCAATTGGAAATCTAAAAATTTTGTGGAATTCTTCCTGCTTATATGCTTAGGCGTGAAAATTTTTTTTTTAAAATTTCGCAATTGTCAGATCAGACAACCGCTACAAAGTTACCGCACTGATATCACCCGTTTTTATTGTGGCTATAAGGAAGAGGAGACTGTTAACCGCTACTTCCCTTCCCCACCAGCCGATTAGTCATTATAGAGGATTCCGTTATTACTTTCAAGGTAAAAGAAGGTTCTTCCTGGAGGGGAGTGACTGATTGCTGTGGAGACCGGGTCTTTTGGGATTATGCTAGTTGGGGTTCCATGCCCCAAAGTCTATCAATCGGCCTTAAGAATGAAAGATTGAGTTTTCTGTAGTGAAAAAAAGCGGGCCTAAATCTATCAGTGTGCGCGCACCGTCAGTATCCAACATATGATTTGCTGATTTCGCGCTGATAAGGATTCTGATAAATTGAGGAGCTTAATTTCCGATGGAGTCGGCTGTCCGCGTAAGTTAAAGGAGTGGTAGAATCACGCAATCTGGTCGTCTCTCAACCACTTCACATAAAAATTGCTCGAACATTTTCACAAGCATTTACTTGGCTCTCACCGGTACCGGTGATACCTTTAGAAGCACGAGTTTGAATAGTTAGTACATTGGTAGCATACAATTCAAGTGAAGAAGTGTCAATCAAGAATTCAAAGATTGAGGAGATTAAGGGTTTATATAAATTGGAGTGATTCTCCGGGAATTAGCTCCGGGAAAGGGTCCCGGGGTATTATCCCGGAGCCACCTAGGACAAAGCTGCACACCTGAAGGAGCGCCGTCGCGGTAGATTAGGGAGCATCGTGGTAAGTTAGGGAGGATCGTTGGAGGAATTTGGAACTTCCCCGCCGTGAATTTGCAACTAAGATAGTAGCGCGTTAGAAATGAGCCCAGTAGAGCTATGTGAGTATTTTACTAAACAACTCCTCAAGTATGAAGAGATCTTCGGGGTGGCAAGCTCATGAGTCCCGTTCAAGAGACTTTTAACATATTTTATATAGAATTCAGTACTTAGGGGTTTAATTGCCGATGAACTATGACCATTTTTATGGTTATTTCTAACCACGTCGTCTCTCAACCAGATCACATTGGCGAAAATTATCTTGATGCCTCGCACGAAGTGCAGAGATAGCGCGGGCCACCTTCTGCTATTGGTGCTTTACGCTTTCGCGATAGGCGGGGCAATTGCTCAAGGCAGACTAGTGAATCCAAGACTTATGCGGCAGCAGATACATCACTATTGAATTGTGTTTACATGTATTCACAAGAAAAACAAGTGCCTGCAAACCTTTTTTGATCCCGGCAATTTTCAGGGAAAAGTCCGGCGCGGAAAATCCGCTCACCCATTTTAACGGCCTCTGGATAGAGGGAGTCTGACTGCAAAGGGAGGGGGGGATCAAGATGCTGGATGGTTCAGATGCTTCTGGTATGGTGTTCTCTCAAGCATAAAAATTCCATCCAGTAATACGAGCGTTTATTCGGTGATTCATATCCGAAATGACTTCACAGTAACATTGAACATGCGTAAATAGCCTCGGGAATACAGATGACTCAAATAAAAGTACCTTGGTTGCAGAATTGTAGTCAATCCCCGTAGTGTATAGTAGCCCAAAAAATTACGTGCATAAAAGAAATTGAATCATCTTTTAGGATTTTGAAAGCCATAAAGCAGAAGAAAAATACTAGATGCAAACAAGCAGCTGCCTTCGGGCTTGATTTTCTCTACTCCTTGACTCCGGATCTCTCTAGTCGTACCAATAATAAGCCGAAAGATTTCCAATCTTATTTATCAAATTTTGCCGGGCATAAGGCGCTCTGTCGGACTTTTATCTACAGGCCGCGATTTTCCCATTCCCATCGGACTTTCAAATTATATAAATCCAGCCCCCCCAGACGATTTGGATTTTCTGCTATTAAACCTTTTTTTGATCAATTAATTACGGAGCTAGATTTTTATGAGTTCCTTAGCTCCTTCTGTATCTGATGATCAAAAGATCAACCAAATGAGGAGAAACTCCTCAGTCATGGGCTCCTCTTTGTCAAAGATTTTGGTCGCCAACAGAGGTGAAATCCCCGTTAGAATCTTTAGAACTGCTCACGAATTGAGTTTACAAACTGTTGCTATCTACTCTCACTCTGATAAATTGAGTTTACACAGATTGAAAGCTGATGAATCTTATGCTATTGGTAAAGTTGGAGAATTCTCTCCGGTCCAAGCTTATTTACAGATTGATGAAATCATCAGCATTGCTAAAAAACACAACGTCAACATGATTCATCCAGGTTACGGATTTTTGTCTGAAAACAGTGAATTTGCTAGAAAAGTTGAAGAAGCTGGAATTGTTTGGATTGGCCCAAGTTGGAAAACTATTGACGAAGTTGGTGATAAGGTCAGTGCTAGAACTTTAGCCATCAAAAATAATGTTCCAGTAGTTCCTGGTACTCCAGGTCCAATTGAAAGCGTTGAAGACGCTGAAAGATTTGTTGAAAAATACGGATTCCCAGTCATTATTAAAGCTGCTTTTGGTGGTGGTGGTAGAGGTATGAGAGTTGTCAGAGAAGGTGACAACTTGGCCGATGCTTTTCAAAGAGCTGTTAGTGAAGCCAAGAGTTCTTTCGGCAATGGTACTTGTTTCATTGAAAGATTCTTGGACAAGCCAAAGCATATTGAAGTTCAATTATTAGGTGATAATTACGGTAACGTGATTCACCTCTTTGAAAGAGATTGTTCAGTTCAAAGAAGACATCAAAAAGTCGTTGAAATAGCTCCTGCTAAGAACTTACCAAGAGAAGTCAGGGACGCTATTTTGACTGACGCCGTCAAATTAGCCAAGTCTGTTAATTACAGAAACGCTGGTACAGCTGAATTTCTAGTTGACGAACAGAACAGACATTACTTCATTGAAATCAACCCAAGAATTCAAGTTGAACATACTATCACCGAAGAAATTACCGGTGTTGATATTGTGGCTGCTCAAATCCAAATAGCCGCTGGTGCCTCTTTACAACAATTAGGGTTATTACAAGATAAGATCACAACCAGAGGTTTCGCTATTCAATGTAGAATCACTACTGAGGACCCATCCAAGAATTTTCAACCCGACACTGGTAAGATTGAAGTCTATAGATCAGCTGGTGGTAATGGTGTTAGATTAGATGGTGGTAATGGTTTTGCTGGTTCTATTATTTCTCCTCACTATGATTCCATGTTGGTCAAGTGCTCTTGTTCTGGTTCTACTTATGAAATTGCCAGAAGAAAGATGTTGAGAGCTTTGATCGAATTTAGAATCAGAGGTGTTAAAACTAACATTCCGTTCTTGTTAGCTTTATTGACCAATGAAACTTTCATCCAGGGTGATTGTTGGACTACATTCATTGATGATACTCCTTCATTATTCCAAATGATCACTTCTCAAAACAGAGCCACTAAGTTGTTGAACTACTTGGGTGACTTGATTGTTAATGGATCTTCCATTGCTGGTCAGGTTGGTTTACCAAAATTGGATACTGAAGCTTTAATTCCAGATATTCACGAACCAGAGTCTGGTGTTAAGATCGACTTGAACAACCAGGTTGTTCCGCCACCAAAGGGTTGGAGAGATGTATTATTACAAGAGGGCCCTGAGAGCTTCAGCAAGAAGGTCCGTAATTTTGATGGTACTTTGATCATGGATACCACATGGAGAGATGCCCACCAATCTCTTTTGGCTACCAGAGTTAGAACTATTGACTTGTTGAATATTGCCCCTTCCACGGCTCATGCCTTGAGTGGTGCTTTTGCTTTAGAATGTTGGGGTGGTGCCACTTTTGATGTTGCTATGAGATTCTTGTATGAAGATCCATGGCAAAGATTAAGAAAGTTGAGAAAGTTGGTGCCTAATATTCCCTTTCAAATGTTATTGAGAGGTGCCAATGGTGTTGCTTACAGTTCTTTACCTGATAATGCTATTGACCAATTTGTTAAAGAAGCAAAGGATAATGGTGTTGATATATTTAGAGTTTTCGATGCCTTGAATGATTTAGATCAATTGAAAGTTGGTATTGATGCGGTCAGGAAAGCTGGAGGTGTCATCGAAGCCACCGTTTGTTACAGTGGTGATATGTTGATTCCAGGTAAGAAGTATGACTTGGAATACTATCTCGGGGTCACTGACAAGATCGTTGAAATGGGCACTCACTTTTTGGGTATCAAGGATATGGCAGGTACTTTGAAACCAAAGGCTGCTAGTCTTTTGATTGGTGCTATTAGAGAAAAGTACCCTAACTTACCGATCCATGTCCACACCCATGACTCTGCTGGTACCGGTGTAGCTTCTATGGTTGCTTGTGCCAAGGCCGGTGCTGATGTGGTTGATGCTTGTTCCAACTCCATGTCCGGAATGACTTCTCAACCTTCCATAAACGCTATTTTGGCTTCTTTTGAAGGTGACATCAACAGTGGATTAGAAGTATCTATGGTTACCGAATTAGACAACTACTGGTCTCAAATGAGATTATTATACTCCTGTTTCGAAGCGGATTTGAAGGGTCCGGATCCAGAAGTTTACAAGCACGAAATTCCTGGTGGCCAGTTGACCAACTTAATTTTTCAGGCCAGTCAATTGGGTCTTGGTTCCAGATGGTTACAAACCAAGGAAGCTTATAAGGTTGCCAATGAGTTATTGGGTGATATAGTTAAGGTTACTCCTACTTCCAAAGTTGTTGGAGACTTGGCTCAATTCATGGTTTCCAACAACTTAACCAAAGAGGATGTTAACAAATTGGCCAGTGAATTAGATTTCCCAGACTCAGTCTTAGACTTTATGGAAGGTCTTATGGGTACACCATTTGGTGGTTTCCCAGAGCCTTTGAGAAGTAGTATTTTAGGCAACAAGAGACAAAAGTTGGATGGAAGACCAGGTTTACACTTGGCTCCAATTGATTTCGATAAGGTGAGAGAGGAATTGTCTTCTAAGTACGGTGCCAATGTCACCGAAACCGATGTTTCTTCTTATATTATGTATCCAAAAGTTTTTGAAGCTTTCAAGAAGCAACTCGAAAAGTTTGGTGACTTATCTGTTTTACCAACTAGATACTTTTTGAAGCCAACCAAGATCGGTGAAACAATCGAAGTTGAAATCGAACAAGGTAAGACTTTAATTATCAAGTTATTAGCTGTTGGTGAGATCAGCGCTCAAACTGGTACTAGGGAAGTTTTCTTTGAGTTGAATGGTGAAATGAGATCCGTTACCATTGAAGACAAGACTGTTTCTGTTGAAACCAAGACCAGACCAAAGGCTTCTCAACCAAACGATGTTGGAGCACCAATGGCCGGTGTAGTTATTGAAATCAGATGTAAGTCTGGGGCCGATGTCAAGAAAGGAGACCCAATCGCTGTCTTAAGTGCCATGAAGATGGAAATGGTTATCAGTGCACCAGTTTCTGGTAAGATTGGTGATGTGTTGATCAAGGAAGGTGACAGTGTTGATGCAAGTGATTTGATCACTAGTATTTTAAAGTAGTTATTCTTTGAATGTATATTAGAGTAAAGGAGACGAACAGAAGTAAGATGAAACCTCCCAATTATAATTCATTGTGTTATTAAACTATCTATGTTACACTGTATTATCATTAATCATGAACATCAACCCTTAAACCTTTCGTCTTTTGTTATCAACATCTAATTTTTCTGTTATCAAAGCGTTTTCTTTCTCTAACTCAGTCAATTGTCTCTTCAACTCAGCTTCCCTATCCTTCTTTTCACCCAAGTCGATATCATCACCGTTCCAATTAGAGTTCTCTATAATATCTTTTGTATAGCTGGTTTGACTGAAGATTTGGATCCATTTCTGTAATAGCTCGTTTGTATGATTCACGCTACGATTGACCAGGTGAAGGTCTCCGTTTGTAGTTTGAATAGTTGACAATAACCCGCCTATAACCTTGTTTATTTGGGTTAGCTGCTGTAACTCCCTTTCTAATGCTACTTGTTTACTCATGTGTAGGTAAAAATACGAACTATTTATTCGCGGGTGAGATTTTCCACTTGTAAGTATGGAATCCACCGAAGCTGCTGAAGCTAATGCTATCTCCGGGGATGAGTTGCCCACTCGGTGGGAGATTGAATTAGAGTTTATTCAGTCGTTATCAAATATTCCATATTTAAGCTATTTAGCACAAAACAATTACTTGAACAATCCAGAATTTCTTAATTATCTCGAATACTTAAGTTATTGGAAGAAACCCGAGTATTCAAAGTATTTGGTATACCCAAATTGTCTTCATATTCTCACACTACTTCAAAACGAAGAATTTCGAAAGAACATTGTTAACCCCGATTTTATGAACACAGTGATGAACGATATGGTTAAACGATGGAGGGATGAAGACAGAGAGAAGAAGGATGAGACTGAGACGGGAACTGGACTCGTGAATGGTACAAATGGTACAGCTGGTGCAAGTGGTACGAGATCACAAGAGAGTGACAGTTCCAAATATGTTATGGAAAACGGTTCCACTGATAGTGGTATTACTGATAATAGAACTGCTGAGACAGTAGGTGCAGAGAACTAAACTGTCGTGCCCAACGCTCAATCATTAATCGCAATTATTATTCTCACCCAACAATGAATGCAGACAAGTATGAACATCACAAAAGAATGCTACAACAGTTCAAGGCTCAACTCTTTGCAACAAGCAAGGTCTATATAGGTGAGGCCACCTTCCTCTTGTCATTCCTCGTTAATTTCGTGTTCGGTAAGTTAATTCATTTCACTTCGCAAGAGGAAGAGGTTTACAATTACTATAACGACAAGAATAATCTTTTGAATCAAATATTCGTGAAGAAAGGGTGGGTTTGGACTACGCTTGTTGTGGTGGCATTTTACACAACAATGGTCCTTTCTCGTCACCCAAAAGCTAGTAATACAATTGCTATTATAAGACACGCTGTCATCAGCTATTTAGTGGCCACTGTTTGGTGGATTCTTTTCACTCAGTGGTGCTTTGGATTACCGATTATGGACAAGGTATTTTTGTTGACTGGAGGAAAATGTGCTGGTGTCACTGAAGAGAGACTTGGACAGCATTTGCCACTTTTCACTAGACTAGAAGAGTTTTATGAGTCTACATCGGTGGGATCTCTGGTATGCAGAAGACTTCGAGGTCAATGGACCGGAGGTCACGATCCCTCTGGCCATGTGTTTATTTTAACACATTCTCTGATCTATCTATTTTTCGAAATGATTCCATTCTGGTCTAGTTGGGAAACGGTATCACGTGACGTCAAGAAGTTACGCAAAGATGGAGTTGCAAGTATTCATACGTTTGTAAATAAGAACCCCTGGGTTATTGTAGCATGCTTAATTGGATTATGGTGGTTTATGCTTTTAATGACCAACATTTATTTCCATCTGATTCTAGAGAAATTAGTGGGGCTTTTGTTTGGATATATGATTACCTTATTGTATCTTATCCCCAGGTTTATATAATTTTAGATGGAACTGTATAGGAGAATAGAAGAATAAAAATAGACAGTGGATCCGTATCAACAATGCAGTGGTGGTATACATACTGCATATACTAAAAGGTGAAACATCGCTAAAGCAGTCAGTTTTGTGCATGTCGAGAATTTATGCACTACACCTCCTTTTGATTTTCGTGTAATGAGCTTGAAATAGCCCTAGTATAAGAAATAAGATCACTTAATACAATACCAACGGAACAAGATCTGCACCACCACAACACCAACAAGCATCACACTTGATGTAGTATCGCCAAATAGTGTATGAATCGGTCTGATGTAGTCGTCTGTAGTTTAGTGTCGTTCGAAATGAGCCAGCATTCATTCTCTCAGCCGTTCATTCTTTGCGTCCCCCTGCTTATTTTATAACGCGTGAAAAAAAAATCGCGTTCGGACGCGCATCCCGTCTTGGTTTCATACTAATATTTACGTGTTTTAGGGGGAATTGTTTACAAAAAATTGCTCCTTCACTCGTCTCTTATGCAAGCTGCGTAAATAAAACTTTTAAGGAGGTTGAAATATGTTTCATTCCAAAATATATAGTATTCTCTCCGCCCAATTTTCCCAACTCTTCATAAAACTATGCTCCCACTTCTACTATTCGTGGTTGTTTGGCCATTATTTGTATGGGCGAATGTCGACATAGGGTTCCCATTCAACGAGCAGTTACCTAACGTGGCTCGTGTGGATGAGCCTTACTCCTTCACAATTGCCAATATAACTTACGAATCGGGCTCTAATGGTCAAGTTCAGTACCAAGCAAATAATTTACCCAAGTGGCTTTCTTTCGACCAAGGCTCAAGAACTTTCACTGGTACCCCAAGCCAAAAGGACGTTGGAACTTTTGATATAGAATTAGTCGGATCAGATGGTGAAAATTCCCAATCAAATACTTATTCAATGATCGTATCCAATGATACGGGGTTAGAATTGAGTTCTCCTAACGTCATGTTTGTTGAAATTAGTCAATACGGAAAGACTAATGGAGCTGATGGACTAGTTGTAAATGAAGGAGACCAAATTGACATCAGATTCGATAAAGATGTCTTTAAATCAAAATCAGATAGCGAAAGACCAATTGTTGGTTATTATGGTAGATCTGCCGATAGGTCATCTTTACCAAACTGGATTAGCTTTGATGCAGATGAACTTTCTTTCAAAGGAACTGTACCTCATGTTATTTCCGTGAACGCCCCTTCATTTGAGTACGGATTCAGTTTCATTGGTACTGATTATTACGGTTATGCTGGAGCCGAAGGACTCTTTAAAATTGTAATTGGGGGCCACCTGTTGAGCACGAACATAAACGAAACTATAAAAGTGAATGGAACTTTTAAAGATGACTTTGACATCACTGTTCCTATTCTCTCCAATGTGTTTTTAGATGGTGATGTGATATCCAAGGAAAATATCTCTAGTGTGGAACCTGATAATTTACCAGATTATATCACTTTCAACCGGGATAATTATACATTAACAGGTAACTTTCCTGATGATTCAACTTTCGATAACTTTACTATAGTTATTAAGGACGTTTATTCGAATGAGGTTGAATTACCTTACTCTTTTGATTCCATTGGTTCGGTATTCACCATTAAGAATTTACCCTCTGTCAATGCAACTAGAGGTAAATGGTTTGAATACGGATTACTTGATTCTTATTTCACCGATATCAACAATACTGATATCAAGGTCGATGTAAATTCAGACTGGTTAGATTACCATGTAGATAACAAAACATTTAATGGTATGACTCCAAAAGATTTCGATGACATGTCAGTCAAAATTGAAGCTTCTTCAGACTTTGACAGTGAATCTAAGAACTTGAAAATAAGAGGTGTTGATGCCAAAAAACACTCATCCAGTTCTAGTTCCAGTTCGTCTAGCTCCTCTAGTTCATCTTCAAGCAGCTCCAGTAGTAGTGCAGCATCCGATTCTAGTGATGCTGTATCTTCACAACGCAAAGATACTAGTGACGTCAGAAAGAAATTGGCTATCGGTCTAGGTGTTGGTGTTCCACTTTTGCTTTTAGCAATTGCTGGAATCATTTTCTGTTGCTGTTGCTTCAAGAGAAAACAAAATAAAGACGAAGAAGCTAAATCCGGTGATACGACTTTAGATGAAGATGAAATCACCGGCCCAGGGTTCGGAAGAATCGATCTGAATCCAAAGGTCTTAGCAGCTACCAATATCAAAAAGTTAGAAAAAGATGACGCTCGTAGTACTTCTTCTTCTGTCACCCATGTAGACGTTGACAGTGATGGTTCCCACTATTTTGATGCCAGCGGTGATATGACGGACGAGAAGCCAATGAAATCATGGAGAGCCAATGATCAATCAGATATAGCGAAGACTGTTGGTGGTGGATTGACTAAACTGGGTAATATAAGAAAATCAGATGCATCGTTGAGTACTGTTAATACTGATAAATTGTTCTCTGTAAGATTGGTTGGTGATCAATCCTTGATAAGGGATAGCCAATCATCGTCTTTGGGATCAGGTCAATTTATTAGCAACAACTCTCTTAATGCTTTATTAAATCGTGAAGATTCAGGAAACTTTCAAAGATTAGATAGTGACGGTAATATTGTGGACACATACGGCATTAAGTCCGAATCATCTAATTCCCCAAGGAAACAACTTTCCAGATCTCCCTCTTCTAATTTGGGGATATTAGTAGAACATTCGTTTGAAAACTCCAAGGATTACTCTACTGATTATATGAGTACTAATTCAAATGGTGTTTCAAAAAAGAATAGTAAGGATAGCTTATACGAAAATTACAAAGCGACCGAAAAATATGGATTAAAAAATGATGCAGATTACAGATTCTTGAACAATGGTAAAACATTAAACATGTCATTGTCTGAAAACACAATTGCATCTCAAAGCTCAGACTTAAATGACCCAAGAATTTCTACCACCTCTTTAGGCAAACTGGCAAAGTTAGTTGATTTTACCAGAAGAAGCAGTCTCAGGGAATCCGCCCAAAACTTGCATTATACCTATGAAGGGGAAAGCGTCCAAATCCATAACGATGATAGTGAATAATCTTAGCGAATTTAATGATTGATGACAATTAATAGTGTATTATAATAATTAATAATATAAAAGAACTAAACAAGATCCTGAGCGTGACTCGACCACCTATTCAAACAAATCCACATGTTTTACTACTTTAATTTTTTGTAATCGTTAAATACGACTCAGGTTTTGAACGAGGAAGTATAATTTTTGCAGCCATCGAAATAAGAGTAAGTTGATATATAGAAGGATAACAGTGCCTAATAATGATGTGGCCGTAGACGCAAGAAGCTGCGTCAACATACCTAGCCCTACTCCAATGGTTTACTGAAGGAAATTTTTGACTTCAAGAAGTGTGTTATTAAGACCATAGTTGCCACATTCTAAGTATTTTGTCCCGGCGAGCTCGGAGTGACTAATCCGAGAATAGCCAAGTGGATTCATTAGAGAACCCCTCTCCATGGAGACACTGATCAACATTGTGCCCAATAATTACAGTCCGGGAAAACTAATATATCTTTCGTTGGTTCATCCGCCTCCTTTCTATATCAGACATGAAAACCCAACCATGAACCCAACTTTTCCCCTCGTTACCCCTCAGAAGCTGTCTTTGTCAATACCACCAGGCCAAGGAATTTACCGCGAGGTTAAGAAGCTTTCTGCGACTATGGCTCGTATCGCTCGCGATGGACTTCATACTGGCATCTTATCAGTAGTCCCGCGCGTCGCCGGGCGCTCATCTTAGATAATTCTATAAAACGTCAAACAATTCATCATTGTTTGCACACACCAAATGATTCGTGCAACAGTTTCAAAGTCTTATACGCATTCGCTCAATAGAGTTTCAAGGATTTCAGGTGTTTCACCTCACATTCTATTCGCCAGGTTCAAAGCCACAAATTTCCATAGACCTGACAAAGCAGGGTCGAATGACCCAACAGAAGCTGCAGATGCTGCTGCAACAGTGTTAGCTGATCAAAATGACCTCCAAAAAATGCCCAATAAGGCCACTTGGATAGAGGCTTTAACAGAACGTGAAAAACAATTGAAAGAGGGAAAGATTTTAGACAGCTATTCTTATGTATCGCCTAAAACCACCGATGTTGGCGAAAAGACTAGAAATGAATCCTTCACGTATTTAACTCTCCCGTTTAAAGATGACAAATGGTTATGTGATTCATACATCAATGCTCAAGGCCGTTTAAGAGCTGGTCAGTTATTTCAAGATTTAGATGCATTGGCTGGTAGAATTGCTTATAGGCATTGTTCTCCAGCAGAACCCGTGAATGTAACTGCTTCTGTTGACAGAATTTACATGGTGAAAAAAGTTGACGAGATCTTTAAATTTAATTTCATACTTGCCGGTTCTGTTACGTGGACTGGTCGTTCATCGATGGAAATCACCGTGAGAGGTTATGCATTTGATGGTGAATTACCTACCGATATAACTGAAGAGTCGTTGCCTCAGGATAACATTTTTTTGAGTGCTAATTTCACGTTTGTTGCAAGAAATCCTCTTACACATAAATCATTTGCTATAAACAGATTATTACCAGTAACTGAAAGCCAATGGCTTGATTATAGAAGAGCAGAAAGTAGAAATAATTTGAAAAAATTATCTGCCAAAAACTCTAAACTGATCGAACCAACTGCTGAAGAGAACAGACTAGTTCATGATATGTGGAAAGCCTCGAAAGATTTCGAATCAAACCCTTATAAGCAAAAAAATGTTACCTTTATGAAGGAAAGCGAAATGACCTCCACTTTATTCATGCAACCTCAATATAGAAATAGGCACAGTTATATGATATTTGGTGGTTACTTGTTGAGACAATCGTTTGAATTAGCTTACTGTGCATCTGCTGAATTCTCATCTGGGGGTCCAAGGTTCGTTTCTTTGGATTCCACAACCTTCAAGCAACCAGTCCCGGTCGGTTCCATTCTTACCATGAAGGCTAAAATAGTGTACACCGAACACATTCATGAAGGTAACACAGATGTTGATGCTGACACCCCTTTCGACTTTAATTTGCCAGCTAAAAATAAGTTATCCTCAAATCCTGATGCCTTTTTGTCAGAACCAGGTACATTAATTCAAGTCAAGGTAGATACTTTTATTAAGAGTCTTGACATCCCAGAGTCCAAGGAGTCTGGTTCATTTATCTATTCGTTCTTTGTAGCTAAAAACGGACAGAAAGAAAATGTGCCTGGATACTCTTCAGTGGTCCCACAAGCTTACTCTGAAATGATGGAATACCTCGAAGGTCGTAGAAGGGCTGCTGATACTGCTCATTACGTGGAACTCTTACCTGTTACCAAAGAGGAATTATAGGTTGTGAGCTAAATAGATTGAAATGTACGAGAAGTCATGTAGCCTGACAAGAAGATGTCCTTGATTTATAAAGAATTCCTTTTGAGCGTCCTGCAAATTTTCAGTTATTCGCAAGTTGTTATTATTTTCCTGTTCGCAATGGCTGCAAAAAATCTACTTTAAAAACCAATAGAAGAAAATGTAGCAAACCGAACGAGCGACCACTAAAATGCAAGTATCTGATGAGGTCAAAGTTATACCATGCTGTGATGGATGCCACGTTGGAGAGTATAATATCTGTCAAAATAGAGTCCTTCAGAAGCCAAAGCACTAGAGCTCAACACTGTTCATCCCCTCACAAAATAAAAGAGATTATCACAAATCCCAATTTTAGAACTGAGACGAGTTCAAGAAATATCAATGGGACATACTTAAGAACATAAAAAGTTCAAATGTCTTTTAGCCAAGTTGGTACATTGTTATGTAATAAAGCGATTGAAGTAAAAACCAACATCAAGGTTATTGAGAGCACATAAAAGCAGCACTTTAACCTCTCTATGGAACTTATCATGCAGTTTTACACTGTACTTCTCAACCTGCTTTACTTCGTTTTTTACCTAAATTCTTAATGTCTGTTCAATTCGCATTAGATCTGGACTTATTCTCCCGGGCGTGCCCTACATCGGTCTTCATCTGTCCGCTCGCGAAATAAAAAACGGGATTCTCATACAATTCTATACTAATAAAGATGGTATCCAAAATTGCCAATACCGCCAAGTTAGCCGCTCAAGCTAGTAAGACCTTGTCTATTAACAATTCTCGTTCGCTCCCACAAGCTGGAGCTTATCAAGCTTTGAGAATGGGTGATTCTGTCAGAGCTGCCTCATCTGAAGCTGGCCCAAAAACTATGACAGTTAGAGATGCATTAAACTCTGGTTTAGCAGAAGAATTAGATAGAGACGATGATGTATTTATCTTGGGTGAAGAAGTCGCTCAATATAACGGTGCTTATAAGGTTACTAGAGGATTATTGGACAGATTTGGTGAAAGAAGAATTATTGATACACCAATCACTGAAATGGGGTTCACCGGTTTAGCTGTTGGTGCATCCCTTGCTGGTTTAAAACCGGTTTGTGAATTCATGACTTTCAACTTTGCCATGCAATCCATTGATCATATTATCAACTCTGCTGCCAAGACTTTATATATGAGTGGTGGTAAGCAACCATGTAATATTACTTTCAGAGGCCCAAATGGTGCAGCTGCTGGTGTTGCCGCTCAACATTCCCAATGTTACGCAGCTTGGTATGGTTCAATTCCAGGTTTAAAGGTTCTTTCTCCATACTCTGCTGAAGATTACAAGGGTTTAATTAAAGCTGCCATTAGAGATCCTAATCCAGTCGTTTTCTTAGAAAATGAAATTTCATATGGTGAATCTTTCGAAATGAGCGAAGAAGCTTTATCTTCGGACTTTGTTTTACCAATTGGTAAAGCTAAGATTGAAAGACAAGGTACTGATATTACTTTAGTATCTCATACCAGAAATGTTAAGCACTGTTTAGAAACTGCTGAACAATTAGAAAAAGATTACGGTGTTAAGGCTGAAGTTATTAACTTGAGATCTATCAAACCATTAGATGTTCCTACCTTAGTTGAATCTGTAAAGAAGACCAACCACTTGGTCACTGTTGAAGCTGGTTTCCCAGCCTTTGGTGTTGGTTCTGAGATTGTTGCTCAAATCATGGAATCTGAAGCCTTTGATTACTTAGATGCTCCAGTTGAAAGAGTCACCGGTTGTGAAGTTCCAACTCCTTACGCCGCTGAATTGGAAAATTTCGCTTTTCCAGACACTCCAACTGTCTTAAGAGCTGCTAGAAAGGTTTTGAGCTTATAAGTAACGAAACCATTGTGTATCATGTAGCATCTAATCAGGTATAGAGTCATAATAAAAACTGTACAGTATTTCTGCTATTCTTTTAATTTGAATATGCACTCTAATTTTTCTTCTCTATTTGATCTCATTTTCCATTCCGCGCATGTCTGAAGACACGAAGGTCCATAAAAGGACTTACACAATGGACCCCGAATTCGAAGACGGTGATGGGCTTCTTCCTGTCTCCATCCAAGATGAAAAGACGTTTCAACCAAAAAAAAATTCCGGCAAAAATTCGTCATCATTGGCTAAAATCGATAGACCTGCATTCGCCATTTTAGTTGTTTTATATTTACTACAAGGTGTTCCTGTCGGTTTAGCATTTGGTTCTGTCCCCTTCATACTTAAATCGAAGCTTACGTTTTCCCAAGTGGGCGTCTTCTCGTTGGCTGCTTATCCTTACTCAATGAAGCTTTTATGGTCTCCAATTGTTGATTCAGTCTACTCGCCTAAACTTGGAAGAAGACGGTCTTGGATTATTCCAATTCAAACTATTAGTGGGTTTACATTGATATACCTCGGTAGTGTGATAAATGGTTTAATTGAAGAGCCTTTGGGCCATTTACTGAAAATTACTTTTTTTTTCTTTATTTTGGTGCTTTTCTGTGCTACTCAAGATATCGCTGTAGATGGATGGGCTTTGACTTGTTTATCAAATGAAAGTTTGAGTTACGCATCCACAGCTCAAACCATTGGTATCAATACCGGCTACTTCTCGTCTTTCACTATATTTTTAGCGTTAAGTTCGCCAGATTTTGCCAACAAGTATCTTCGCTCCACACCTATAGATGCTGGACTTTTTACTATGGGAGGGTATTTGAAATTTTGGGGCTGGATGTATTTGCTAGTAACGTTGATTGTGTGTATGGTTCCAGAAGATCCAGCCCATTTGGCCCAACAGAACCAGGCAAAATTAGCTAATGAAAGAATGAAATTAGAAACATTCATAAATAAATCAAGTAATAGAGTGATGGGTGTATTAAGATCGTCTTCTAACGTTTACCTATCCATGTACGATGTGTTGAAGTTACCCAACGTCCAAACATTTGTGGTGATTTTATTGATCTCTAAACTTGGATTCCAAGTCAACGAAGCAGCAACTAACTTAAAGTTACTCGAAAAAGGTTTATCCAAAGAGGATCTATCAATCACTGTTCTCATAGATTTCCCATTCGAAATGATTTTTGGTTATTATTCAGGGCGGTGGTCTACTGGTGATAAACCCTTAAGACCTTGGTTATTTGGTTTTGCTGGAAGATTATTTGCTGCTTTCCTTGCGCAATTGGTGGTTTACAACTTCCCAACTGACGGGAATGTATCTCCAAGTTACTTTCTAATCATTATCGTGCAACACCTTTTAGGTTCTTTCATGTCTACCATTCAATTTGTCAGCTTATGTGCGTTCCACACAAAGATAGCCGACCCTTCAATTGGAGGTACATACATGACAACCTTGAATACTTTATCAAATTACGGAGGAACTTGGCCACGATTAATCATTTTTTATTTGATAGATAAACTTACAATATCGAATTGCTCTTTGGGTTATTCCATAGAGTCTGAAAGTTTGAAAGAGAAATGTTTGAATTCGGGTGGTAAAGTGGAAATTTTGAGAGATGGTTATTATTATACAAACTTCTTATGTATTGTAGTGGGTATTTTTATATGGATTTGGGTCAGGCGTAAAGTCGATCATTTACAGGCTCTTCCAAACAGTGCTTGGAGAATCAACAAAGAAAAATAATTATGTACATTAATGGATAGATGCAGTAGATTTTTCTTCAAGCCTTAAAATTTTCATTTTTTATGTCAGTTTTGTGATCGCTAAATGAAAACAGAGAGTTTTCAACTGGGTTATAGAATCCATCATTTAAGAAATCAGACGGCAGAAATGGTGATTTATCATTAGCGAACTTCTTCCCCATCGAACTGTAACTATTAATTATAGACGGTATAAGGTGAGTTTGAAGGGCAGAATGAGATGAGGAGTTGGATCTGAACGATTTCGAGAATGAATCAATTACAGATGAAGGTCCACTTTTTTGTTGAGGTTGAGGAGTATATGATCCAGTTATATAATGATGGGGTGGAGCCAACTTTACAATATTTTCATGGCCATAGAATTCTTCTCTTTCTACTTGATCCTCCTCGTATATGAAATTATTCACATACCAGTCAGGCTTTTGGAATCCTCCTTGTAGATTGTTCTCGCTCTTTTTGTGAAGTTGTCTTTTCTTCTTATTGTTTGATCTATAATACCAGCATTGAAATAAAATCATTAAATCAAAAATAACAGTTCCACCACTCCCCGCTAAGAACGGGAGCTGTTCCCAAAATTGGTAGCCCCATTTTGATAAAGAATCTCGGTAAACAACGAACAATTGTGTCAGTATTGAAATTGTATAGAATGTATTACCCAATAATGCAAAAAGGAATAAATATGGAGAAATACCATTAGTAGCTTTATTTTTATAATTGGTCCTGATTTGTGGGAGCCTAGAAGAGAGGTAAAAAAATGTACAAGTCCACGCCAGAATAACTCCTACATCTCCTATTGAAAATGCCAATGAGGTATTATCGGAGGGCTTGCCTATTGGGGACCCATTAGCTGCTTTGGCTAATAATCCAGCGGACAAGACTTGTAAGAAGCTAGATCTACGAGACCTTGGCGCAGAATTTAATAAAGAAGTACTTTCATTGACAAACCTGTTTCTCCTTTCATGGCTCGGTTGACGAAGCATATTGGGACTCTGTAGAAGATTGTGTGGAGTTTTATGATAAGGAAACACCTTGGTATAGTAATAAAACTGGAAGCTCAAGATAACATCGATGAAGCAATAATAACTGGCTATAAGAGTTTGAAATGGCAAAGCTCTTGTTAATAGACATCCAACTAGATTTGTCAAATCGCCGGCAATCCAACTGGAAAGGAACAAAATGTCAACTCCATCTACTGAATGGTTCAAATGATTTTCAATAATTTGAGGAAGCTGAGCAAACAACCATAGAATAAAGGATATGTACCCAGAAACGTGACTTATGCTTGACAATGCCGTTTCATTCATATTACTGGAATTTTTGAACCATGTAAGCTAAACAAATGTTGATAATAGGTATCAAAAAATATTACTGATAAGAGTTTTTCTTTTTTTCGATCAGACGCATCGAAAATTTCAAAATCTAAAATAAATTCGGGGTTTTCTAGATGAGATTAAATGCGCCAAAGCCATGATATAGTAATAGTACATTTTATAGTATACACGATTTTTTGTCTAACCGTAAGATCTGCTCGTAAGGTTATACTTCCCAGACTCTAGAAGAACGTATGGATGATCTAATCGGAAATTACTTCCTGCCTTGGAGAATGCTTTATGGTAGATTAAACTACTCAAAAACCAACAAAAGCTCAATACTTTAGGGAAATATTTGAAGCTGGGACGACCTATTCTTCATATTCAATATTAAATCTTTTTCTGCCGTATTTTATTTTATCCAATTGCTTTCAACTGACTGAGCTAAGTAATTTGATAATACACTCCTGTGGATTGTCATTCAAAAAAACATGCAGTTCGCTGCTGCGAGAGGGGAGAATGAAGGGTCACATATCGAAGTTGCAGTTCAAAATAACTTAACAATGCTTCAAAATTTGAAACAAGAAATCATTTTACGTGAGGCGTATTGAATTATCTAATTATATTTATTAAGATATCACAGATATTTACTTAAATTCATAGGGATCGTAGTCTAAACTTGTGCAGTATTCTTCTCAGAGTTGGAGTTAGAATCAGACTTCAACAAGTCGCTTTCATTTTCTTTGTGTTCGTACTTCATCTTAGAAGCCAAATCAGCATCAGACAACACTGGAATAGATGGTTGCCAAGAAGCAGATCTCCATGCTGGAACCTTTTCTTCCCACATTTGACCGATTTCTTCTAATCTCTTACCCTTGGTTTCTGGGAACAAAAACAAGACATGAATGAACATAGCACCACAGAAAGTAGCATAGATACAGTAAGTCTTCCAGGAAATAGATTCGAAAGCATGTGGAGTGAACATGGCAATGGCAAAATTGAAAATCCAGTTAGCAGCAGTGGATAAAGCAGCACCTCTTTGTCTAGAAGCAGAGTCACCCCAAAGTTCAGAACAGTATACCCATGCAGTAACACCCCAAGAAGAAGCAAATGAACAGACAAACAAGTAACAGCAGGCAATAACACCTTTTGCAGCAGAGTTATCCTTCTTTGGAATTTTAATAGTGACAGTTTTGTTTGTTCTCTCATTAACGGGGATTGGATCACCGTATTGACCCAAAATACCAGCTACACCGAATTGGAAAGCCATCATGAAAACAGCTCCGGTCAATAAAACAGGTCTTCTACCAACCTTATCCAACAAGTACAAGGCTGGAATAGTAATGACAGTGTTTAAGACGTATTGAATAGATGAAGAGACCAAGTTAGCGTTACCACTCAAACCAGCCATTTGGAAAATATAAACAATATAGTACATCATAACGTTCATACCAGTCAATTGTTGCCAGATTTGAGCAAAGACACCGGTTACAGTTCTTGGTAAGTACTTCTTGGTAAATAAGTCAGCGTAAGTAAATGCTCTAATGTGTTCATCAATCATGATTTGTTCTTTAATTTCAGATATTTCAATTAAAACATCCGGATCTTCTCTGTTACCATGTGCTTGGATGTTAGCGACAATTTCTTCAGCGTCTTCCCATTGACCTTGTTTAGCCAACCATCTTGGCGATTCTGGAAGGAATAAAACACCTAAAACTAAGATCAAACCAGGAACAATTTGTATACCCCAAGCGACTCTAAAGGAGGCGGTTCCGTTGATTTGAGAACAACCGTAAGAAATGTAAAACATAATCATGATACCCAAAGTGACCATGAATTGAAACATACCACCAATGAAACCTCTAATTCTTCTTGGAGCTAATTCTGCACCATAAACTGGAGCAACAGCAGTACCGAAACCGATACCGATACCAGAAATAAGTCTACCTGCGATTAATTGACCGACATTTTGGGAAGAACTTTGAATGGCAGCACCAGCAATCCAGAAGAAAGCACATACCAAAAGGGAAGCTCTTCTACCGAAAGGTTCAGATACAAAAGTAGAAAAAAGGGAACCAAAGAAGGAACCCAAAGACATGGAAGCGGTAATGAAACCTTGCAAGTCAGAAGAAATGTTACCGAAGTAATTGGAGTATTGAGGAGAACCAATAAAAGCAGACATGGATGAAATATCGAAACCAAACATCAAAGCAGAAATAGATGAAATGGTAGCGATGACGTAAATATTGTGAAGGTTTGGAAACTTATCCAAAAACTTCCTAAACTTCAAAGCATAAGGCACAAGTTTATCTTCATAAGCCATATTGAAAAAATGTATGTCAAGTAGTAAACTAATGAAGAAAAAACCATGGGAATTTGTGCCTTTTATATTTTTTTTTTCCGTGCTTCTCTCAGCGAAGCCGAACTTGTTTGGTTATTTTCCCCAAAAGTTTCTCCACTAATTATTTTGCCCCAATCCTGCATAAACTTGACGGGCTTTTCCTTTTTTCCTTGTGGGGATGCGGGACTGTGACCCAAAATGGAAACATCTTCCTAACCGTGTTTCCGAGTATGTCACGTCTGCTGGTCCAAGAAGCTTATTCCAAATGGGCTTTCAGGGATACACGAGGATAGACGAGTGTCGATTTTAAATTGATATGGTTCAAATTTACTCTGGTCATATATTTAATGTAAAAATCTATTTGGATTTCCTGCATTCCGTTGCTGGAAAAACTTTGCGGTAACTCGAGCCATCCGGAAAAAATCTGCAAATTTTTTTTTATTTTTTAAGTCAAACAAAAATGCCGTTACCTATCATGCAGGAAAATCGCACTAATACAAATATCACGTTGTAAATTTATGAAATTTCATGGATGGCGGATAATTTCATTGGTTAGTTTCGAATATTTAGTGTGGAGTTGTTCCACTTGTTTGACCTCCAACTTGGGGTAGGAATGGGGAAACGATGGATTTATCCTAAAGCGAATAATCACCCAGATACACTTAATATCTCCGCTTTTACGAACTTAATATACGTAGATCGATACTCTCCAACCCCCACTCAAGGTCCAAGTTTCACAGTTGCCTTTAGTTTAGCCTTGGCTAGACTTATGTGAGCGTCTTCTTAAACGACGATTTCTAGGCGTCACGTTAAAGAAGAGAGATCTGGGGGGAGGCTGGACACACGGAAAATTACTAGATCATTTAAATTGTGTAATACGAGACATATACTAGACGAATTGTGCTACTAACCTAGCCCCACTTTGGAGAATTATGGTTATGTAGAATTTTCGTATACAGAAAACTACAAAAGCAAATGCCTTCTAACCTGCTCATACTCTTGTGTGCCGGACAATTCTTTTATTGCTCGCTGTTTCTTAAGAAAATGGGCTTAATCCATGATGTAACGTGATATTTTTCTGGAGAAACTCTCCGCTCCTCGGATTTTTTGCTTTGAACTACGTTTCGTATATGCAGAACCTCCGAGTTCCTTTCCTGCACCCTCCCTCAGATTCCTTTAAGGTTTGCTGGTAGTGTCGCAGTGGGAAAAATGAATTGAGCGTGTACACCAGTCGGTCGTGGACCGCTGAACAACCGCAAAGAATTGAGAATGACACGAGACCTGTTTTCATGATTTCTTTTACGACATTTGACGACACTTTTGCACGACATAATATGAAAGTGTGGTCGTGCGCCAACGCAACTTAACCAAAAGGTCACATTTATTTTCACATGACTCTACTGACGGGGTCTCACCCTGTCGTCATTCACCAAGTCTCGCCATCTTTTTCATTCTAGTGCGGCTGTAGAAACGACTCATTTCGGATTTGAGTTTATCCGACTTTATCACCCAATGTGAGGGACCTGGTGATTATATTTAAAAAGACACGAAATCCCTATCACCCCAGATTTTTTAAACTTAGACCACTACTATTATTACACCTTAACTTTGAGTTAAGACAACTTGCTATTTTCGGGTTTTCTGGGATAGGTAAGCATTCTCGCAAGTACATCTCCGAATAAGCAATAGGATCTAGGATTGCGATCAGCGAATATAGAAGCTAGATTCCGAGTCATCATCAAAGAAAAGACAAAGCCCGGGAATATAGGTCGCCTCGATCCGTGCTCTCAACCAGCTAGAATCCGTATGCCCGTAAGCGTAAGAAGTATGTCTTGATCTCTCAAGCGGTACTCTCTTTTATAGCACGCAGCAAGACCCCAATACACAAGTTGGTTGGCATATCAGTGAAGATACACTTGGTGCGAACAGCAGTCACCAGAGAAGATCTCACAATGTAGTTGAAGGTTTGGTTCCTGAGACATCCGCATCTTCAAGAAAATAGCACTCGTACCACCACCGCGGATTGGCCTACAACCACGGGGTGGGCTAACGCCACGGGCAAACGCGTAAAAGATGCGGCTGTCCACACCACATCCATCGTTCCGCAAGATTCTCGCCCGCGGTGATCAGTGGCTCACACCACAAAAGTCTAGGCCACCGAGTTTCTCCGATATCAGCCACCTGAAACTAAAAAGCGAAACCGGATTTTGCCAATGGATGAGATTAAAAGACTGTTTAAAGTGTATGACTTACGCCCCACCAAACACCTCAAAATATAGTATACCCTCCAAGTGGATATACAAGTGAATACTACTTTCCCTGCCTCTTTTCCCCCTTGTTTACCATTAAAATTTCAAAAGTGGAGCCACCCTACCCTGTACGCTAAAGCCCGGAATAATAAATCAGTCGATTGAAATTATCAAATCATCGAATGATAAGATTTTTTTCTTTGTTTTCAGTCTTTCGATGATAAATATAAAACGTCTCGAATCGCTATTCTATAACTAAAAACCTTAACTACTGAACCCTTTTACTAATGGTCCTTGACATATTACCTATAATTGATGATTTTTCATCGCCCCATTATACACCTCATTTTCAAGCTATGAGCCACAGGAAAACCCTTGATGGTATCACGATTGGGAATTTCCAATTTATTAAGAAGATTGGCTCGGGTACCTATGGTCTCATCTACTTAATAAGAGACGTTCATACCAATAAGAAATATGCTGCTAAAATCATATTGAAAGATCAAAAGAATTTACACCAGAAGGATATTGAAGGTTATAAAAAGTACACTCAAGAGAGGATATTTTACGAGTTTATCAATAATTACCAGCATTTGCAACTAGAGGATTTAGATTTTGATTTGATTAGAGAAAATGGTAGTGCTATTTCTTATTTAAAAGAGATCTCTATCCATTTAAAATGCCACGATCATCCTAATGTGGTGACTATTCACAAAGTCTTCAGTTTTAGCATCGGATTAATCACCATAATGGATTACTATGAACAAGGAGATTTGTTCAAAAACATTGTTGAAAACAGAATCTTTGACCCTAATAATCAACTCATGATGAAGAACTGTATTCTTCAAATCATAAACGTGATAAATTATTTGAGTTCTATAAGTGTTTACCACTGTGATTTAAAACCAGAGAATATTCTCGTCAAGTATAATAAAAATTATAGGAGACAACCAAATTCAGAAATAATAGACTACAATGAAATTCAGATCGGCTTAGCTGATTTTGGTCTTTCTATGGAAGAGAGACAAATTTGTTGTAATAGTTGTAGAGGTTCTTCCTTTTACATGTCACCAGAAAGACTTGTAAACTATACCAAAAATGATTACATGAAATCGATGATTGACTTGTCCATATATGAGTCTAAACGGAATTCGAAGGGCGATGAAGTAATTTACTTTCCCACATTAATGGGTGACATTTGGTCAATTGGCATATTGATGATCAATGTAACATGTGCAAGAAATCCATGGCCCAACAGCTCAGTCATTCCAAATAATAACGATGTATTCCAAAGTTATGCCTACGGGCAAAAAGGTATCTTGAAGAAAATTTTGCCAATTTCCCAAGAGTTCAATATCTTGCTTAATAAAATCTTTAAGCTTAATCCAGTAGAGAGAATTGACTTGAAAAGTCTTTATAATCAAGTGCTGGTAGTTGATTTTTTCCACGACAGTCTCTTATCTCCACCAGAGAGTCCAATGTAAGGTTCTCTAATTAATAAGTGTATATAGAAACTTGACGATAATGAATTAAGAATGATGAATAAATGAATATACAACGAATATAACTAAACGATTCACGTTTTTTTCGCAATCATTACTAATTCTCTTCCCAAAAAAAAAATTTCCTTATCTGTGGTTTCCACACTCCCCATCCCAACACAATAATGTAGAACGACTCAATTTAACGGTAATAGATAATACCTCATACTCAAACTGTAAATTGGAATTCGCAGATCACCGCGCTCCTTACTGCTAACCTGCGAATTTACACACATTTGCACACATTTGTACACACTTCTAGCTGCAACCTGTAGTATGAGCCATGCTTATTTACAGTTTGGTTATGACGGTAACTTAATTTGCAATACCTAGTCTTCAAGCCCAGTAAGATGATTCAACAAATATACCCTAGTTTAATTATTAACCCACCATTTTTCATCGAACATACAAATACCTTCTCTTCTCGCCTTAGTGTATTTTCCTGATCCATTTTCAAAATCGCTTATTTAAAAATATCCCTCCGTCTTCCAAAAGCCGTTGGAGCTACCCAGATTCATCGTCCCTTAACGAACACTACACTAAAAATGGGCAGAGAAAACATTCTCAACTATCAATTGGAACATGACCACGAAACTGATCTTCCAAAAACTTTATCTGATGAAAAGAAGGAGTTGTTAGACAAAAAATTGAAAACTGAAAATTTCCCTTTCACTTTATCAAAAGATTCATCACTTCAAGATTACCTTATGAATAACAGATTCTATGTTGATTCTATCAATCATAATCATTCATCGCAAGTCTTCGAGCTGAATGGTAAAGGTCAACAGCCTCACACTTTATGGATTGGTTGTTCTGATTCTCGTGCGGGAGAAGGTTGCCTCTCTACTTTACCAGGTGAAATTTTCACTCACAGAAACATCGCCAATATCATCAACTCTAACGACATCAGCAGTCAAGGTGTGATTCAATTCGCAATTGAAGTATTGAAGGTTCGGAAGATTATTGTGTGTGGTCACACTGATTGTGGAGGAGTTTGGGCTTCAATGTCTAACAAAAAAATTGGTGGTGTATTAGATCTTTGGCTTAATCCTGTTAGACACATCAGAGCACACAATGTAGAGTTACTAAAATCTATTAAAGATCCTAAAGAAAAGGCCAAAAAGTTGAGTGAATTGAATGTTATTTCCAGTGTTTTAGCATTAAAAAGACATCCATCTGCTTCTTTAGCATTAAAGAACGGTGAAATTGAAGTTTGGGGAATGATGTATGATGTAGCGACTGGGTACTTGAGAGAAGTTGAAGTACCGCAAGATGAGTTCCAAGACTTATTCCATGTTCAAGACGACGATGAAGGATTTGTGCATTAGAATGTGTGCCTTTATCCTGCATACTAAAGAATTTATAGAAATAGACATGAAAGATATGAATACACGTACTAATAACGGACTCTCAGTCTGATCGAACGTCTCAAGCTTCCAGTGCTCAAGCTTGTAAATTCTATTCTCTACGCTTCTACTATTTCTAAATTTTAAACTCGAATTTATTATGTATCTTTTTCTATTCTATCAAGTTTGAGACCAGTTTAATTCATAAGATTGGCCTTCCTCGTGAGTGAATTTCTTCACGATTTCAATGACTTCTTCAGGAGTTTCAGCAACGTTTAAAATACTTCTTTGCTTTGGAGCAATAAATTTCGCTTCAATACTTTCATCAATAAACTTCAAAAATGTGTTATAAAATCCATTAATGTTTAATAAAACAATTGGTTTCTTGTGAATCCCTAATTGAAACCAAGTGGTGACTTCTAATAACTCTTCGAGAGTTCCATATCCTCCAGGCATAGCAACGAACGCATCAACTTCCTCACCCATCATTCTCTTTCTGGTATGCATATCCTTAACTAACGTAGTCTTACCATAGAGAGCTGAATCTGGTATATCGGTACCTTTGTTTATAGAGGAATTCTTTTCAACACCACCCAGCCGTTCGTCACGTTCCTTGACTATCAAAGCTTCCGGAATAATTCCATGAACATAACCACCATTACTGGCACATCCTCTTGCAACATCTCCCATAATTCCAGTAGTACCTCCGCCGTATACAACTCCCCAGTTTTTCTCTGCTAATAATTTTCCAAATGCTTGGGCGACTTCTCCATACTTTGGGTCCTTACCAGCAGATGATCCACAGAATACACATAATTTTTTATCAATAGACATTTTAATTTCTTGATTAATGACTATGTGGGATTTCTCTGGAATTTATACTTGCAGAACCCTTCAAAATTCTGCATGTACCAGTGCGAGACTGTTCCGGCGGAGTTGCCGATTATCAGCTAGTACCCCAAAAAACTTTGTTTGGTTCGATTGAAGAGTCTAGATAACAATGCTTCCTATGGTGCTTCCTGTGGAATCTTCTAATCAGCTGCTATACCAGTTTTCAAAGTTGTTAGAATTAACTTCCAAATTATCTTTGTTCGTGGCTCAGGTTCAGAGTGATTGAGAGTAATGATTCTTCTTAATAGAGAATTCGCTAGGTATCAACTCCTGTAATGGAATTAAACAAGTCTGACTTCGTAGTACTGTAAATGTATCGTCAATGCTAATTCCTGTCACGCTTTCACTCTATCAAAAGTTGAGTTGTCTTCTCTAACTTCTCAGGTTTTTTACCCTGCATCTGCTTCATACATACAATCATACGTAATATTGAAATACTTATTTACTCAAATTAAATAAAATAACTCTTAACAAGAACCCCTTCCAAATCTTGTATTTGGTTTTCATTAAATGCTTGGCTGTCAATGTGCCATGTATCCTGTCTGGTTTTTTTGAACTTTCCTAATGATTCCTTGGCTGTTTTACCAATCAACCCAGGAATACCAGATGACTTATTTGCTAAAATAGTTAACAACTCTGGTACCCATTTAGGCGGTGGAGATAAAAACGAAAATGCATGGATCAAGGCACCCAATCCCAAAGTAGCACCATGAAGTATAATAACATCTTCGGCTGGAATATTCTTGAACCCATTCTTTCTATGCTTTTTACGAATTTTGTCCAAACTTGATTTGTATTGATTGGTGAATTTGTTGATCAACCCTTCAATTTCACTTGGTGGCGAGATATGTATCAACCCAGCTAGTGTAGAAGCTGCAGATTCACGAACTGTCACTTGTTTGTGATAAAGAAGCTTATTGGTAAGGTTAATAATAATTGACCTTTGCTCTTGAGTGGTTTTCATCAAGTTTTTGAAATAAAATGTTTCAGTGAATTCTCCTATGACACTATGTTGAATCACATTCAAATCTGAATCTTTTGAATAAACTTCCAACATTGAAACTACCTCTGTAATCGTATCTTTCTCAAGTGGAATTTGTGATACAACCTTTAAAGCTGCGATAGGATTGATATTACCCAATTGGCAAACCTCCTTCAAGTGAATTAATTTTATCAAAAATGGAACAATGTGAGACACCATGAATTTCAGGTACATATTAGATATGGTGCTTTTCAACGCTTGGCTGAGCCAAGTAATCACTGTTATTGAAGCATAAATATAGCTGGATTTTAAGATTTCTTGAGCTGGTAAATGAACAACTTGTGATCTCCATTCTTCAATTCTTTCGAATATAGTCGGTATAGCTTCAACCAACTTATTTTCTACTGGGCTTTCCATGGTTTGAGAATTGCACATTTCAGTGAACTCCCTAAAACCCTTTACAGAGTCAGGATAGTAGCAGTAAGTCAAGATTCCCAAAATTGACCCCACCTGTTCTCTTACAGCTTGATAATGGTAATCAATATTTTCAATACAAGTTTCAAGTACAGCTTCAGGGTTCCCATATTTCCAAGTTATGGAAGCAAGAACTGATCTAATATAGCTTAACCTCGTGGCGTCTTTAACAGCAAAGTCAGATTCCCTATCAAGCTTGAACAGGGTTATCATATCGATAACGGGCGAGATTCTTCTACAGTCAACATGAGCTGGAACCCACCATGAAAACACTGTCCATGTGGTACTCGTATCCGGAGATAAATCATTCTCAAAGATTTTGCTCAAAAATGAAACAATAAAATCATCCCTCTTTTTGGCCAAATCAGGTCTCAAAAACTTTGAACCTATTAACATACCAGCGAAAATTTCACATACAGTAATATGAGCACTCTTATCGTCTTTTTCATATATGTCTTCTACAACATAAAGGATGTCTTCGAACATGAAATTTGGGGTAGCATTATTGGAAATTAGGAGCATTAGGGTGGCTACGAAATAAACATCCGTAGCCTGATATGCTGAGTTTGCCTCATTATCAGTCACCCAAAGTTTAACGATCTCGTGGAACCAACTCCTTGTAATGCAACTACCAAACGAAGTAATAGCATCTGTATCATCTTCATCAAGTTTCATTTCAAAGCTTGGATAACCAACAGAAACTCTCATCTCTTCTCCCCAGAATAACCATCCCACATTTGCCTTACTATCAAGATAGTAGTCAGCATCAATACTGTTCATTTCCTTTTTCCACTTTGTGTAGTATGAAGGACCATTTGAGTCAAAAGTCTTTGTGATCTTTGTTTCTCTATCAACATAGGACAAGTCGAACATTTTTTCGTTATTGTACTCATGTAACTGTCTCAAATGAACCTTGTTAATTATTCTAGTTATCCCTCTCAAGGCTAACCTGGAGATTGTAGGGTGGTCGGAACTTGCTTGTCTAGCTAACAATCTGAAGACTTCGGCATTAGTTGAAATCTCGGTATCTAATTGGAAGTCGATAAGTAAAGATAAATTCAAGGATGAGAGCTTCCAATAGCTTGAGTTTTGCTCACTGATTATAACACTATGCTCTAATTTTTTAAGCTTTTCAAGATATAAGACCCTCTTCTTCTCCTTCGCAAGCTTTACAGCTCTGATCTCCAAATCAATATAGGCATCAGGCGGTCTTATTGAATCGATAGCTTCGTGATCAATTAAACAAACACTACTCGGAGGGGTAATGTTATTGTAGACCCCCTTGTAAAGATTGTAAGCCAATTCGGAAACTTTTAAATCATCAGCCAATAAACAGTCATGTAACAAACCAACAAACCTTTGTAAATTAAAGTAATCATTTTGGATTTTACTCTTAATGCGTCTGAGATTGAAAATACTCAAGCAACTTTCAATCTTTTTGACATTCTTTTCTTCAATAGCCTTGGTGAGATACTTCAATGACAGCTTTATGATCACATTGTATGATCCATTAAGACGTTTCATAGCATCTATTAAAGAGCCCTGAGCTGGAGTGGATATAGCGCTATATGTAGAAACAGCCAATTTTATGAGATCTTCCAACAAAAGCTTGTCCAAATCCGTTTGAGTCCGAGAAGTGGCATGCAACGCAACTCTCAACAGATGGTAAGCTTCAAGCCTTGCACCAATAGCAATTCTAGTAAAAGGTTTACGGACCCTGTTAATTTCTTGGGTAGTACTGATGAAGTCATAATCTACCTTGGCGTGACTGTGGTCTAGTATTCTTTCTCTACCAACATCAGAAATCCACATATTCAAAACGTAAAGATAGTGTTTGAAAAGTTTAGTATTATCATGAAAGTTGTTGGTCAAAAACTTACAGATTATATGCAAACTTCTTCCAATAGAGTAACGATATCTGTGCAATTTGATATAAATGTCACTGGATCTTCTTGTGTCTGCATCCTCACCAAAGAAATATCTCGAAGTGTACAATTTTCTTTCTCTGAACGTTATACCAGGGTTCATTTGTGAGACAGCTATACCCTCAATTCCCGGGGATGCTCTAGAAGTATTGTTTCTCAAATCTGGTGATACAGACTCGGCTCTTCCGAATTCGAAGAGGTGTTTCTTTGAAGTTTCCAAATTTTTATGAGATATCATATGAGAATCAGAGCCAGACTTTTCGCCTTCATGAGGTTCCTCATTTTTATCATCCATTTTGAAACTGGGAACATCATGTTCCTCATCGTCATATTCAATAACATCTTCTTTGCTCATGTCGTCAACTATCTTTTGAAGATTCTCTTGTAAACTTTCAAATCTTGACTCATCACCACCTTTACTTGTTTCATCCTTGACAGATCTGATTTGTTTCAACAACAATAACCGTTGTTGGATAGTTTCGTTCTGGTGCTGATTAAGTTTGGGTATGTCTTCCTCAAAGCAAGGGTCAAATAGGTATGAAATACCACTCAATGCGTAACTCAAATACAAGAAGTTGTTTCTCAATTCATCTGATAAATTCAATGATGATGAACCGTCTTTCTTATCACCTTTGGAGTACCCTTGCATTAACAGCAGGATGTTTCCTAAAATCTTGGATGTAAGAACACCAAAAAAATCAACAGCTGACTTGACCTCATTATCACCTGGTAAAAACCAGTCAAAGGATGTATTTTCATTTGACAATCTTTCATCCTCGAATTGAAACCCACCCCAGCATCTTTCAGTGATACCGTGTTTTTTGACAAATTTCGGCAGAATCAATCTCAATTCTTTGATCTTAATCTTGGTAAGACTTTGAAGGAATTGATTCACTATGTAAGATGCAGCAAAAACGGTAGGGCCCTTCACGTTATCCATCAAAAAGTCAATTAGCTCCGTGAGGTCATCGGAAACTTCAATAATTGCGGAACTGGCATTACCTATACATTCATTCAAAATGATCAAGAACCAAAATAACGTCTGGTCTCTTGGAACAATATCGACTCCGGTTCTTGTTGCTCCGGAGCCGTTCTCGTTTATTTCTTCCTTTATTCTCAGGATTAAAATATTGCAATAGTATGGGAACTTGGATGGATCACGTTTTATAAGCCCTCCACACATCTCTGCAAAAACGTCTGATACAGTATGCAAAGTATGGTCGAAAACAAAGTCAAAAATCAAGTCCCTTACTTGTTTAAGAATATCATCTGAAAGTGATTCGAATATGATGTAGAGATATTTAGGAAGTGATTCAGCGATTGACTTTTCAATGCTACCACTCTTGCTAGGGTCAGGAATATTTTCCAACAAGATAAAAATCTTCTGGATGAAACTCTTAATCAAAGGAGCAAAAGCTGCAGTTGAAGATTTTAAAGCTTCTGTTTCTAACTGATCACTAACATCAAAGTCTTGTAACATGATGTCGTCGGGATTCTGTTGAGCCTTATTATAGATTTTGCTTCTGAGATAATCGATGTGATCCTGCGTGAATTGAACAGCAAAATTGGGGTCACCCTCACCATTAGTCAAATCATAGAAGGGTACAAAATTTGCAACTGTTTCGAATAAGTTTAACGTTATGAGTGATTTGTCTAAATCATTAGAATCAATACCAGGAACAGCCATCAGAAGCAATCTTATGAGATGAACTCTATAGACTTTAGTACTTGCAAAGTACCTAGACAATTCGCTGATGCAACGAAGAGCGACTGATACCCTATGCGTTGAAAGAACCCCTTCAAGAGACTCATAAAGATCTAGTAGCACCGTCTCAAGAACCAATTCTGCATCTAAATATGCTAAGAGACTCAACGCAGTCAAGTAATTATCAACAGCCGACAGTTTCTTTGATTGTAGACCAATTCGTACAATTGGAAGAATCGTTTCAACGAATCTTCTTGTGGTGGAAGCTTTTAGCTTTATCAGTTCAGGTAAATTGTAAAAAACTCCAGCCTTCTGAACCTCTTGATTATATCTCTTATGATATTGATAAACAAGACTATAAACCATTTTTGATATTGGCTTTGTCCAGCTTCCAGTATTTGTTGGATGAACATAACTTTCAATTGCATTTAACAAAGTAGTAATGTTATCCAAGATAGACCCTTCATCCGATTCATTTGATCCGTTGAGCGAGTATATGAGAGTTGATGAGTAACCATGGAAGAAATTGGATGATCCTGGTCCAAATTTACTCGTCAGAATACTAAGATTGTTCAACAAATTATTCAGGAGAGTTTGAATTTGATCTTTGGTGAAGATACCAAAGCTTCCAAAATAATTTTTATCAGTTGAGTCATCAATTGTTATATTAGAGGTACCATTCTCACAAATTTCTGTTAAAGCAGATACGGAAAGAGTTCCCGTCCTTGAAGTTAGTTGTGAATCTACCTCCTGGCTTTTATGAAACTTTGACCACAAATAAAAGAACGATGCAACATAATGACGAATATCGTAGATACTATCGACACCATCCTTAGTATAAGACAATGGTAACAAGAACATCGAACAGATCACTAAGGAAGGATTCGAAAAGGAAATCTTCAGCCCTAATTTCTCGAAAAGTACTGGTAATGCTTTGGGATCGAAGAAGTTGGATGCTCTTTCAGCTAATCTTAATAACTGTTTATCGTCTTTCTTTTCAAAAGCTTCCAATGACCCATCAAGGTGACCCAAATGATTGTCTAATTCTTTGAATAGACCTTCCCATTGAAGTCTTAATCCATACCTTCTGAGTAGAGGTACATCCTTAGTCAACAATTCGAATGCTTTTACATAAATCTTCAAGTTGATGTATTGTCCTCTGGAGAGACAGATTGAATAATAGACTCTTGCCAATGCAATCCTTAAGGAAATAGGCATGTCGTATTTCATTTTAAGCCAAACCAATAATTCATTAGTCCAAATTCTTACACCTACAACAGCTGCGGATTTAGGTGATTTCTTATGCTGCAGTACTGATTCATTTCTGTCCTTCTCATCCTCCATTTCGTCTTCATCCTCCTCCTCTTCTTCCTCTTCACTATCGGTACCTACGTAACCATCAATGGAGAAATATGTATGAGCCTCATCATCAGCAGGGAGATCACTTTCACCATTCATTTCAAATAGATTTGTCTCCAAAGCGATGTCGAGATCCGAAAATCCACTTATATTTCGAAGAGCTGCTAAATCCTTAGCAGTTACAGAAAGTGAACCCTGAATATCCAAAGTTTTTATAGCAATATATAGGTGAGATACAATGTGACTCAAGAATTTGGCTTGGTCTTTAGGTAATTCAGTTTCGTATGGTAACATACCTGGTAAATCCAAAGTTCTAGGTCTTGATCTCGAGAAGAATCTCGAGCTAGGATCCAATTGAGCCTTACGTAATTCATCAGTATCCTCAGGATAGTCTAAATTATAGTGTGATTCACGTGATACTTCAATGCTGTTGTAAGATGGTCTCCGATTAACAACATTATGGGTGGTTTTCGGAGTGAGGGACCTGAGTTCATCCTGATTCAAGCTACTGATATCGAACGGTCTGGCATTACTGGTTTGAGAAGCATCTTCCCCAGATTGAATGTTACTAGACTGACTTGATCTAATTGGCACGGGTGCCAGAATAGAAGAATTGCCTTTCAACTCATTGCTGATGTCCTTTTTTCCAGACATTACCATTAATTCAAAGAAATTGACAATTTAGGGATTCTACTACAATTTATACGAATTCCCTGAAGGCAAAATACACCGTATATTTTTCGCCATTGCGAATTTAGTTGGCTGCAACTGAGTGAGGAGACGTTCAGACTGACAATATGGGGGGTAGTAAATTACAATGAAAGGCGAGGAACGCTGAGAAAGAAGGATTCTTCGAAGTAGAGTTTGACAAATACTTACGATTGCAATGGTGCATCATGTAGACATTTATCAACAAACTAACAAATAGGAATTAAGTCCTTTTCTCTCTCTTTCCCTAGCCTGTATGCACTCTCTCGACTCTCTACCACTATATGCACACCTACTGTTCCTCACTAGCTTGCACCCAATGACTGGCACGACAAATAATATTATTTTAACCTCAATTTCTCGTCTTAGAACCGTTATCTTGGATAAGAATTAGCTTAACCATTCTAACGCAAACTATTCACCCTGCTTATGTTTGTAATCATAGCATTTACTGACGTTTTTGTCCCACTTCTTCCAGAAATTACATCAGCGATCGTGTACAGAACGAAAAAAATTCTCATCGAAGATTCTTAAATATTTAAGATTTTTTTTCAGCTACAAGGTATATTTGCTTTTTATCGAATTAAACATGTCTGTTTCTTCTTCAAAGGCTAAAAGAGAACAAAAACGTTTGGAAAGGGAAGCCAAAAAGGCTGCTGAAGGTAAGTCTACTAAGAAGACCAAGAAGCAAGCCGCTAAAGATGCTGAGGAAAACGTTGATGAAGATGCCGCTACTCAAATCGCTAAATTGAAATTGCAAACTGACGATGACGGTATTTCTGATAGAGTTACCACCGGTGTTTTAGACTCCTTGGCTACTTCCAGAGATATCAAAATCTCTTCTGTCTCCTTATTGTTCCACGGTAAAGTCTTGATCCAAGACTCCATCCTAGAATTGAATTATGGAAGAAGATACGGTTTGTTAGGTGAAAACGGTTGTGGTAAATCCACTTTATTGAAATCTATTGCCGCCAGGGAATTTCCAATACCTCAACACATTGATATTTACTTGTTAAACGAGCCAGCTGAACCAACTGAGTGGTCTGCTTTAGAATATGTGGTGAGAGAAGCTGAGGGTGAATTGAAGAGATTGGAAGATTTAGTTGAGGACATTATTGTCAAAAACGGTCCAGAAGATCCAACCTTAGAAGGTTTATATGAAAAGATCGATGAAATGGATCCATCAACCTTCGAATCAAGGGCTGCTGTTATCTTAACTGGTTTGGGTTTCAACAAGGTTACCATCAAAAAGCACACCAAGGATATGTCCGGTGGTTGGAGAATGAGAGTTGCTTTAGCAAAGGCTTTGTTTGTCAAACCAACATTGTTACTTTTGGATGATCCAACCGCCCATTTAGATTTGGCAGCTTGTGTTTGGTTGGAAGAATACTTAAAGAGATGGGACAAAACTTTAATTTTAGTTTCTCACTCTCAAGATTTCTTGAACAGTGTATGTACCAACATGATTGATATGAGAATGAAGAAATTAATGGCTTATGGTGGTAATTATGATTCTTATCTCAAAACCAGAACTGAATTGGAAGTCAATCAAATGAAACAATACAACAAACAACAAGAAGAAATCGCTCATATTAAGAAGTTCATTGCTTCGGCTGGTACTTATGCGAACTTAGTCAAACAAGCTAAATCTAGACAAAAGATTTTAGATAAAATGGAAGCTGATGGTTTGATCGAGCCAGTTGTTCCAGATAAAGTCTTCTCATTCAGATTTCCAGATGTTGAAAAGTTACCTCCTCCAGTTTTGGCTTTCGACAATATGTCCTTCTCCTACAGTGGTAAGGATGAAGACAACTTGTACGAAAATTTGGATATTGGTATCGATATGGATTCTAGAGTTGCTCTAGTTGGTCCAAACGGTGTGGGTAAATCTACATTATTGAAATTGTTCCAAGGTAAGTTAGAACCACAAAAGGGTAGAGTCATTCAACATACACATATTAAATTAGGTGTATACTCCCAACATTCTGCTGAACAATTGGACTTGACTAAGACTCCGTTGGAATTTGTCCGTGATAAATTTTCTGAAGTCTCCCAAGATTTCCAATATTGGAGACAACAATTGGGTCGTTACGGTTTGACGGGTGAAGGTCAAACATCTCAAATGGCAACTTTGTCTGAAGGTCAAAGATCAAGAGTTGTTTTTGCCTTGTTGGCTTTAGAAGCTCCAAACTTGATTCTTTTGGATGAACCTACTAACGGTTTGGATTTGGCCACCATCGATTCCTTGGCTGATGCCATTAATGCATTCAATGGTGGTGTCGTCATTGTTTCCCACGATTTCAGATTGTTGGACAAGGTCGCTAAGGACATTTTCGTTATTGAAGACAAAACCGCTACTAGATGGGAAGGTTCTATCTTGGATTACAAAAAGAAGTTGGCTGGAGAAGTTGTTCTCTAAATTATTTAGTTTGTTGCTTTTCTTCTGTGTATTTTAATCATTCATATTTATAGCTCATAATTTACACCGTTAAATTCAACTAAACTCTTTTTTTGCAGCACTCTTTTGACAAACTACACGTGTAGACATTTTCGAATTCTCCCTCTACGAACTTCGGTTCTATTCAAAGAAACGACGTTCTGCAAGGTTGTTTTGATATGATGAGATTTCGATTTACAAAAACAAATATGGACGAGTCCGGAGTCGAACCGGAGACCTTTCCCATGCTAAGGGAACGCGCTACCAACTACGCCACACGCCCAGGAATAAAGTACACAAATGGTCCCTAGCAGGATCGAACTGCTGATCTTGGCGTTATTAGCACCACGCCTTAACCAACTGGGCCAAGGGACCATTTCTTATAGTTCTGATGTGTGGACTGAAATATGAAGTCTTCAGCTGATGGATGCCAAAACTTGAATTTGTTTTAGATCATTGGTTGTTGAAAAATCTGTGGAAGCTCATAAAGTTTACATTGTATACATTTATTTGCCCATACTTAACAATCATCTTTATGAGTTTTCTAGTCGTCTGTTTGGCATGCATTTATTGGATCCTTACAAGTTCAAGTAGAAATGGTTTCTTTAAAAATACTAAAAAGACAATAAGGCTCATGTGTGCTTTATCATGAAATATGTTTTTTAAATAGAATCTAGTATAAAGGTGTTCAAAATTCAAATCTCGCAGAAAATAATGGTTGCAAAAATTATGGTTGCAAAAATTATGGTTACAGAAGATGACGGTTGCGGATATAATGTAAGATTCATACTTTTCATACACATTTAAAAACAAGAAATTCAAATAAATTTATTTACTTACAGATTAATGGTTAACAAGCACCTCTGTAAGATTTTTTGTGATCACTGTGACCAGTCTTTTCCTTGTGGACTTGATTCTGAGTTTCTTTAAGTTCTTCAACTCCATTGGAAGCAATAGAGACCAATAAGTCGTAAACCAATTTAGAATCAGCTTCTCCAGATCTTTTGGTCTCAATTAAGTCCCTAACTGAGTCACATGAAGAAACCAATAATTCAGCACAAGTGGTGATATCCTGCATAAGTTTTTCCAATAAGTTCAAACTAAGTGATTGCCTAACTACCACTCTCAAAATTTCCTTCTCATGTTCATCTGGAGGAAGGTGATAGTTAGGAACAATGTATCCTTTGTTTCTCAATAACAAGGAAAGGATACTCTGGGGAATTTCAGGGTGTGTCTCTCTCACTGTTTTTGAAAGTCTAAAAGAAACAACAGGCAATCCCGGTTGGTATTTTTCATGGTAGTTGGACTCTTCAACTTTATCAGTAGTGTATGTTCCTGTTTTGGATGGTTTATGAATCACGGATAAAACTTCAAAATACTTCGATTCTTCCAAAAAGAGAGATAACATTCTTGCATTGTTCATACAATTGTCAAATACCTTAGTATAGCCTTCAACACCTAAGGTCAAAAAGTTATAGTATTGATGTATAACTGGGAAACCCGCTCTGGAAAAATTCAAGTTGAACGTTTCTTCAATACCACCCAAGTAGTCCAATTTGAATCTTAATTCAGCTGGCAATTGATCAATATCTCTCCAGAGGACCCAACCTAAGCCAGCAGTGGTCAAACCAAACTTGTGACCTGAAGTATTGATAGAAACAACTCTATCGATTTGGAAATCCCATTTCAAATTTGGGAAAACAAATGGAGCCACAAAGGCACCACTAGCACCATCAACATGAATCTTGATGTCGTAACCCTTTTCTTTTTGAATCTCATCTAGAATCTTACTTACTTCCACGACAGATTCAAAAGCACCAGTAAATGTAGATCCTAAAATAACAAAAATTCCAATAGTATTTTCATCTACGTTTTCTTTGATTTTGTTTAGATCAAGTAAATGTCCGCTATCCTCTGTAATACTGATTAATCTATCTTCAACATCAAAGTACCTAGCAAATTTTTCTAAAGCAACTTGAGCGCATGAGGCCATTAAGATGTTTGGCTTGTCGATAGGTTTACCCTCCTTCTTACGTCTTGCTTGCCATTTCTTTTTCAAGGCCAATCCACCCAACATGATAGCTTCGGATGATCCAGTAGTAGCAGTACCGATTGAAGTTGGGACATCTCTACCTAAATGTGAGTCCTTTTCGGTTGGAGAATGCCATAAGGTTCCAAGCATGTGAATACATCTGTTTTGAAACTCAAATAAACTTGGATACTCATCGTTATCAGCCAAGTTTTTGACCAAGTTATCATTTATTAATGACTTGGCATTATCAGAGAGCTCAGTGTTAACGAAGGAAGCCAAATTTAAAGTAGGATTGCCATCTAAAGACAATTCTTCGTTCAAGTACTTAGAGATTAACCGGGAATCATTGGATTCAGTTGGAATATGGTAACGTGGAATCAATTTATTCGAATCGTAAGACGAGACATACTCCTCTCTACTATTGAGAGGTGTCTTGTGGAGCTTTCCCACGATTGATCTAGCAATTTCTTCTGAGTTAATGAATTTGGACAATACCATTTTTAAGAATTATAACTTGAATAATTCAATTGAGGTGATTTATAGCAAACTAAGAGAAATTGAATAAACACGGTACCCCTTCGTATTTATACCGCCGCAACTGATTTGACATATTTTAGTTAAGCCAAGACACGCTCACTTGAAGTGCCGCTCAGCTTAATTAAACTTAAACTATGTGCCGATCGGTTTTAATAATCGGCCCGTCCCAAGCGTGAAGCCCAATAGCCCGGTTCAATAGTCAACAACTGTAAGTAGTGAGTGCTTGGGTCTGGATTAGTATAGTTTTTACAGTTTAGTCAGAAAGTAATGGATTTAAGCTATATATTACATTTACAAAGTACTTTACAGTTTACTTGAAGAGCCCCTTCTTCTTCTTTTTACTTTTTTCATTGGACTTGGTTTGGTCAGAGACCCCTCCTAATGGCTTTGCATTGGTATTGGCTTCCATAGTTGGAACCTGGATACTCAAACTGTTGAGTTGAGAATTATCCGAAGACTTGGATGAACTGCTGGAATTTTCATAGCCTTGTGGTGGTCTAAGATAATTACCACCATCTTTTGGTTTATTTTCAATTAAATTTCCTGTACTCATAGACTTATTGTGTTTACCTTCAGGTTCTATCCGGGTATGTTGTTGGTTATATTGATGACTAGCACTATTTCCATTTAACATAGGAATTCCTCCTGTGGATTTACGAGAGCCTTTAGAACCAGGCATCGGCATACCACCTCTACCTCCCATATCTATCACAGATGGCATTTCACCGGGTTGAGGATATACGGATCGACGGTTAGCATTTCTTGGTCTTGGTTGATAGGGCATTTGATTCATAGACATGGTGCTTGGTATCATGTTTCCTTGTATCATTTGATTGGGCATCATTTGCATTTGATTCATGTTGTTCTGCATCATTTGCATTTGCATAGGGTTCATTACCATACCATTATCATAATAGTTATTAGATTGCAAAGAATTGAGCCTGCTTCTTGAACTATTAGAGTTACCACCATAACGCTGTTGGTTCATTTGCATCTGATTCAATTGCATCTGATTCGGGTTCATATTCATGTTCATGTTCATGGGCATTTGGCTCATGTTTTGATTATATTGACCATTGATGAATTGGCCGTTCATGTTTGAATTATACTGACCATTTACTCCTGGGTTGTGTTGACCGCTCATTCCTGGATTCTGGACCACACCATTGAGCTGACCTTGTGATCCATTACTCCGCACTGCCCGAGGATGTGAATGCCCTTGTTGTGGTTGGTTAAAAGCTGCTTGGACTTGTTGTTGGTCTTGATTCTGGTTGAAGCCTTGAACTTGCTTTCCTGAAAACTGATGAGCCGATTTTTCACCATTCAAAGGGTAATGGGCTTGTGCTGATGAAAATTCTTCGCTTGGCTGGCCCTTGGTCAGTTGCTTTTGCATTACAGGGCTGTTTGAATCATAGACCTCTCCATTTAAAGTAGCACCATACATAGCAATATCTGTAAGATCTGCCAAATTATTTGTAGTAGATTCTCTCATAGAATCTCTGAACTTGTTGTGCTGAGATTTATTGTTTGTCTCTTTGTACCCGCTGAGCGGTAAATCAGTATCATAAGTCCCATTATTATTGATCATAGGAATAATACCCACAGAGGTGGCTGGTTGATCGTTGATACCTTCTTTTGAAGTTAAATCAGAAATATCCTTAGCTCTGTTATTTTGTTCGAGGCTCAAATTCTCAAGTTCCTTCTTTAAAGAGTTATAAGCTTCCTGACTCTCATTAAACTGATTCTGTTGTTTATCTAGGTTCGAAGTTAAAGTGCTGATCATGGATCTTTTGGAGTCTATATCATTTGATAATTGATTTTTTAAAATTTCCTTTTCTTTAATAGATGAGCTCAAATTGTTCTGTCTTATTTCTAAATCTCCCACATCTTTAGTCAAAAGGTTGAGCTGATTCATCTTGTTTTCAATTTCGAGCCCTAGTTTTTCACTTTCCTTGTATTGACCTTCCAAAGCTATGCCATTCGATTGAGTATTGTGCGTTCCAATTCTTTGGAAAAAAATAGATGCTTGATTTGGGTCATTGATCTTAATAAGTTGGCACATCATGGAGTACAAATTTTCAAGATAAGGAGTTCTCACTCCATTATCATCACCTAATAAAATAGGTTGCAAAAGAAGCAAGTCTATCTCGAGATTATATTGTTGAAAGTAGTTATAGAAAGCATTGGGGCTGTTGACATAGTCTACATCAAAGTCATTCTGACTGGTTTCCGGATATAGGGAACACCAGTATTGCATTAAATTACTTTCATTTTCATAGCCTTTGACTAATTTGCAATCCATCTTTTTTATGATTTTTAAAAGTTCGTTCAAGATACCAGTGACCAAAGGTTTACATAAAATCTGTTGAGACAAGTTAGAAGGAAATTCTATCTCAAAGATCACTAATAATGGATTGAATACTATACGAGATAAAGCCAATTTCCATTGATATGTCATAAATTCTTTAGGTTTAACAGATTTCAAGAGAGACAATCTATTTCCACTAGATTCAGTTACCATTTGAAATAACTTGAAGGTCTTTATAAAGTTACCGTGATCGTTTAAGTTAAAGGAATAATCGACTGAAGAACCCAAGTAAATTCTGTTATCGTTCTTTCTAATTTTGTGAAGAAATTTGTTACCACTTGATGGAATTTGTCTAATATCAGTTTCATTCATGATGGAAGCAATTACAAGGTCACGCCACTGACCAGAAAAAGACAACTTTAGGAATGGTTCTAGATTGATGTAACCAGTACTTTCAATCAAGATTACCGAATTTTGCTGAATGTGATTGACTAAATCACCCGATACCATTTGAAAGTCTTGTAGAGAGTTGCAACTGATAATAATGATATCAAAACGAGCCGATTGGTCAATCTGAGATACATTGTTTGCAAGAATGTAAGGAGTGAATTTAACTGAGTTCAACAGATTCGACGATATCTCGAGGGGTTTATTAGGGTTCAAAAGTGGGTTAACTACTGACACATTACACGCATTAGTCTCCAGTAATCGCCAGGCATAAAAAGCAAGATTCGGGTTCGAACCAACTAGATGTGTTAGTATTTAATCAAAAGTAAATTAAAATGGAGCCAGATCAAATGTAAATCAATGATCCGATTAAACACATACTAGTTAAGACTTGGACGCTATTTGACATGTCGGTAAATAAACAATATTTATGGTCCAGAAGGTTGCAATTTCAAATTAGCAAAGGCCAGTGATGGATCCAAGTAGTATGTTAAATATTCAACAAGTGCTCTAAAAAAATCACTAGCTTTTTTTTGTTTCAAATCCTGTCTTGGGATTTTTTCTCACGGAATTGTAAAAAAACCAGATACAAAAATTTCGAAGGAGGCGTTTATTTATTTCGCAGAAGATTGGTACAAGAGTTAGGAGTGATGAGAGCAGCGAGAAAATTAGGGTTATAACTGAACAGCAGCAATATAAAGCTGTAATGAGATCTAGAAAATATTTTGAAAAGCGTAATATACCTAAACAAGTTTTCTTCAATTAGGAAACTTGCAATTCCTAATGAAACACAATGTTTGCACCCAACAGATATTTGAGAGATAATCAACTTTTTTGCATCGCGTTGTGAAATTAGTATAGGCAAAATATCACTTGTTTGGAAATTGACTACTCAGACTAGATAGGCATACATGGATAACTATCGTTTGTATTGTGTGAAATATGAACAAGGCTACGGGCCCAAACCAGCTAGGCAGTGCGGAGCTTGAATAGTTGCTAACTATAGTGTGATTCGCGTAGGCGCAATTGTACACGACCCGGCGACATGCAGCGACATGCAGCGACACGTCCAGCAGCCCGCGTACCCCATCTTAACATCACCGTGATAATAGCTTCGCGTCGTTAATCTAGTTCATGAGAGGTCAACTCATATTAATAGAGGGATTGGATAGGTCCGGGAAGTCAACACAGGTAGTAAAGCTCCTGGAAGCGCTCAATACAGTCGGAATTCAGTCAAAGATTCTCAAATTCCCTGACAGAGCCACTAATATTGGTAAAATTATCAACCAATACTTGACTGATGAGACCTTCACATTACCAGACCAGTCCATTCATCTCCTCTTTTCTGCCAATAGATGGGAAATGTTTCAGCTGATTGTAAATGATTTGAATAACGGTATAACGATAGTTCTTGATCGGTACATATATTCTGGAATTGCTTATTCTCTTGCCAAACTGAAATTGAAAGATATTGACAATGAAATGGCTTCGATCGAATGGCTTTATGGCCCTGACAAGGGCTTACCCAAACCGGATTTGACAATTTTCTTAACTTTAGATATGGATGAAATAGATAAAAGAGCTGAGTTTGGTGCTGAAAGATATGAAAAGAGGCAATTTCAAGAGATTGTTAAAAGTGGTTTTCTCAAGTTATTGGATCCAATGGAGGATGAAAGTATACGACTTTTAGATGTAAATAAATTGCTGATAGAAGAAGTTTCAGCTGAGGTGTGGAAGGTAATAGAACAGGGTCTGTTTCAAGAGCTCACCGATAGAGACATAACTTACTTTAAATAGTGTAATATATTAATATATTTCGTTATCTCATATCGTCTATTTTTCGAATTATGTGTCTATTCTAATCGGTCGAGCGTTGTAAGCCTCGATAGCACTCTGGATTTCAGAATTTCATGTATTTCTCCCCCAAGAAATATTTCATCTAGAATAGAGTAAAGCTTGTAAAAGTTGAATACTAAATCCAACTCACAAACATTTTCGAAGTATACGTCCAAAATTTCAACAAAAAAGTGCAACAGTTCCAAGTATGATAACTCACTATCAGTTAAATCGATTAACATGGCGAAATACAAACCAGCGTATCGCCTATATACCAACTTTTTCTCTTGATATTCGATGAAATTAGATTGATGCTTCAGATCCCGAGAAGATACGAGACGGTGGATTTCTTCAATACTTTTATGCTGATACTCTCTACTGTATGTGTTGTTGTACCATCTGCTGAGTCGAGTTTTACCCTGTCGGTTCAATATAAGTATGTAATGGATGGACATGATGAAAAAGTGGCCGAATCAATCTATTTTTACGCGGGTGGATTAATACCTAACAAGTGCGATAAAGTGCGATCTCCCTTCATAACAGCTAATGAGCTACCAATATGACGATTACATAGGGGACGAAGAGGAGGAACATTCCAAATTTAAGCAATACGACATACGAGATGGAATCAGTCTTTTAATTGAGGTCAATGAGGGTATGTATATGCCAATTAAAGGATTGGGAGGCCGTTCCTATATATTCGAGATTCTTTCAAGTCTTAATCAATTGGCTCAAGAATTAGTTATAACATCACCTGGAACTGGGATAGGTGTTTACTTTTATCACTGTAAAAATACTGCAGCTAATATGCCCACCGATTCAAAAATCGATAAACTATTTCGTTTGAAGGAGTTGAATATGAAAGATATGCAAAAATTGAATTTTATTATACAAGATGAAATCCTGGATTTCAAACAAATACGTGAAGAATTTGAGATAGCCGAAGACAGTAGCTGGCTTGATTTGAACGGAGTTTTAAATGCAATTTTAGGCGAGTTCAGAATTGAAGATGCAAGACGCTTCACTAGAAAGAAGCTTTTATGGTTTACAAATGATGACAATCCTTATGGTTTGGAAGAGGAAGATCCTGAACTTATGATCAAATTGAGAGCCACTGTGGGGGACTACTATAATTTAAAGATCCCCATCATACCTATGTTCTTGAATAGACCTGAGCAAACTGAATTTAATATGAAATTCTTTGAAGAGATGTTTTTGAATACAAATTTCTTAACATTTCAAGACCGTTTGGATGGCTCCTCTGGGGAGAGGACTATTCTAGGTGAACAAATCAGAGCAAGTATCATGAGATTGAAGCAGGTTAATAGAATTCAAATAAGTTGCAACTTAATTCTAAGTGATGGGAAGGCCGGTGGGAAATTTGGGTGTGCTATAAGAGGATATACACTCTACAGCCATGAAAAGCCTAGAAAAACCAGTCATATATACGGCAAGGGTGAAGAAAACACTCCTGTACACCCACAAAGCACTCTTATAATCAAAGACACTGAGGAGCCGGTGAACATACCAGAGGATAAAACCTTGAGCTACGTGGAAAGGAGAGAAAAAGCTTCGATAATGAGAGGGTTTGAATTCAAATATAAAGTTGACGGAGAAGTTCGTCAAGATGTTTTTTACTTGAATAACAAGCAAATCGATTATCTAAAACAATACACTTTTGACCATAACTCTAATTCTTCAATCAAAGAAGAAAATGAAAGCGAAGATGACCTTGAAGATGGAGATGAGAATATTGAAGTACCTTACGTGGCTCTTTCCCATCCTCCTTATCTTAAGTTATTAGGGTTCAGACATATATCTAAATTTCAGCCTTATTATAGCATGCACGCTCCAATTTTTGTTACTTACGATCCTTCAAACGGATCAAATTCACCTCTTGGTTTCAGAAATCTGAATCTCACGTTTCAAAACCTTTTTAAATCTTGCATTAAGTTGAAGAGATTCGCTTTGGTTTTTGGTTGTACCAGAAAGAATGCTTTCCCTGCTTTGTACGCCTTATATCCTACCAATATCCCAAAATCACGGAAAAGTGAGCCATTTCCAGATGGCTTTTTGTTAATAAAACTACCTTGGCTTGATGATATTAGGTGTATTCCTCCATACTTGATAAACAATACATCGATTCAATTTGAAAAGCATGAAACATTAATTCCCAAGGAATTAGGGGATAAGTATGAACTTCTAATCAAAAGCTTTCAACTCAAGGGGTTTGAACCCTCTGAGTTCCCCAATCCCAGTTTGAATTATTTCTACGAGTATCTTAAAAGGGATATTTTACAAGAAGAGCATCACCAAGATTCTATGACCACCCAAAATTTTGATTTCACTTTGAAACAGTTGGAGAATATCTCCACAGAAATCAGAAAAGGAAACTTGGGCAAGGTAGTTCAGAGTATTACTGATGAACTTGAAAGTACAGACTTGAGTTTTGTGGGAGAACAAGAACAAGAGGCCCCGCCGCATAAGAGACAAAAGGTAGAAACAGAAATCAATGAAAAAGACGTTTTAATTGCTTGGAAGTCTGAAAGTTTAAATAAATTTAACATGGCTCAACTAAGAGCATTTTCTACGAAGTATAAAAATAAAATAAAATCGGCTGTGAAAAAGCAAGATTTAATCGACAATATCTGTGCCTTTTTGGAATCAAGAAGGGCCTAATTAAATGAAATATACGGGTTGACGGGGAAAATGAAAACAATAAACCAGGAAAAGTGAATAAGAACGTAGGTATTGATTAACAGAAGTCTCATTCTTATGGATTGTACAAGGCATGCTATCATAATTTGCAGCCCAACTAATAGAGTTGTTCCTTCAAAAAAAGAGGCAAAAACTACCAGAATAAATAAAACTTAACTTTTATATGTAAAATCCATTGTTTGCAAGTTGAGGACATCTGAAAAGATTTTGACACCTCTGATGGCATTTTGGTTCATCAAACCACTTATTTAGTGTTAAAACCGAATGCGAAGATTTAGTTATTCCCCTCTAAGCGCATTTATGAAAAGATAAAAAGGCTTTCAAATTTCTTACGAAAGTTCACAGAATATTTGTTGAAACATCATGGGAAAGTTATCTTCACAAGGTAACAACGCAATTATATACCTCTCGTATGCTTTTATGTTGGCTACGGGTGTATATTTGGCCCTCAGGTATACAAAGTCTTCTTCTTTCCTTTCATCTAACGGAAGTCAGAGAGCATTACCGTTAGTATTGAACTTTGTGGCTTCAGGTATGCAATAATTCAAATTTCATCTAACCTAGTTTGATAGAAGCATTGTGGAGTGCTTCCTTCAATAAGACTACGGGTGTAAGAGTTATTAAACTAGCACTTACTGAGATTATACCGTCTTAACTCGATCAAGTTAATACTTGCGTGAGGATGTTCTTATTGAGATTTTTACTAACATTCAAGCAATGGGGTGTGGGATTTTAACCACATACGCCCAAATCGCTAATATTTCTGGATTGCACGGCTTACTCGTTTATACTATTTGTGGTGCGTTACCGATTGCTTCGTTTGGTATTCTTGGCCCTATTATTAGAAGAAAATGCCCTAAAGGGTTCATATTGTCAGAATGGGTAAGACAGAGATATGGAGTCGTAGCGGCTTTATATTTATCTTTTTTCACAGGATTGACCATGTTTTTATATATGGTTGCAGAACTATCTGCCGTTAGAAGTGCCATTGAAACCCTTACTGGTTTAAATGCTTTAGGAGCAGTGATTGTGGAGTGCGTAGTGACAACAATTTACAGTTCTATTGGTGGTTTCCACGTAAGTTTCATCACTGATAATTTCCAAGGTGCTTTAGTGTTGGTTCTTATTATTATTTGTGCGTGTGGAATGGGTTCAAATATTCAAATTGATACCTCCAAAATTGGACCTTCCCACCTTCTTGATGCGAATAAATTAGGTTGGCAATTAATCTATATCTTGTTGGTTGCAATTGGTACTAATGCTTTTTTCTTGAACTCATTTTGGTTAAGAACTTTCGCCAGTAAATCCGACAAAGGACTAGCAATAAGTACAAGTCTCTCAGCTGTGATTGTATTTATTATTTGTACTTTAGTCGGTATACCAGGCTTCTTGGCTGTTTGGAGTGGTGATTTAGAAGTTAATGACGAAAATGGCTACGCTGCATTCTTTATTTTACTTGCAAGAATGCCAAGGTGGGTTGTGGCATTTGTGTTAATCTTCACAATAATCATTTCAACATGTACTTTCGATTCTTTGCAATCTGCTTTTGTATCCTCGATTTCTAATGATATCTTTAGAAATAAGTTGAAACTTATCTACACTAGATTAATGGTAGTGGTGATTATTGTCCCTATCGTGGTATTGGCAGTTAAAGTTGCAGATAACATCTTACAGATTTACTTAATTGCAGATTTAATTTCCAGTTCTATTATTCCTGTGATTTTCTTAGGATTGAGTGATAAATACTTTTGGTTCTTAAATGGCACGGATATCATAGTTGGTGGTCTCGGCGCTTTGATAGGAGTATTTATTTTTGGTACCGTTTACTATGGATCAGCTAAAGAAGGCGGAAAATTATTGTTGGTGTGGAACGGTCTTTATGACTCCTCTGACTGGGGTCCTTTTGGTGCATTTGTAATTGCTCCATTTGGTGGAATAATTATCGCTTTTGCTTCAGTTGCAGTCAGGTGCTTGGTCTCTTGGAGCTATAGTAGATTCACGAAGACTCCTTTTACTGCTTTGGATAGACCAAAACCACGTTTAGATATAACAGGTCTGGATTCGACAGGTCTGGACAGAACAGATTCATATGTGGACAGAATAGAACCGGATATAGGAACCACTAAGCCATGTATGGACAGCGAATAGAGAATCTAATTTCATCAAATGGAGCAAGCCTATAGGTTTAGAAGACTAGAAAAGCTTTTATAGAAGGCCCATATTTAATAATATAATACCGTAAAATATGCTACAAATTAGAAGATTGATTTTGGTGTTTACACTACCCTAAAATTTTTCATTTTCTTAAATTTCAAAGTCGCATTGGTTGAAGCTTAGCCTGGTATAATGTTTAGTAGCATAGTGTCAATATTACCTAAAGTAGGACTCGGCTTCAATAGTATACGTCAGAACAGTTCGTTCTTAGGACACTTGGCTCCAAACAAGGGTGCTGTAGTGAGTTACAAAAGAGTGGGTAGAGGTCAAGGATCAGGTTTAGGTAAAACTGCTGGTAGAGGTCAAAAAGGTCAAAAGGCAAGAGGCAAAGTACCAAGATGGTTCGAAGGAGGTCAAACTCCATTCTATAAAAGGTTCCCAATTATTGGGTTCAAAAGACCTCACAAGAAAATTTATAACCAATTAAACTTGGAAAGGATTCAGGAATTTTGGGATAATAAGAGAATTCCATTAAATGCAGGTGAAACACTAACCATTCAAAAGATGAGAGAATTTGGGCTAGTCACCGGTTCCATCAAGGATGGTGTGAAAATCTTGGGTAACGGGAAAGAAAACTATAATGTACCAATTAGCATTGAAGCTTCAAGAGCATCTTCTGGTGCTATAGCGTCAATTGAAAGTACTGGCAACAAATTCACAGCTAAATACTTTACCAATGTGAGTTTAAGATCACATATTAACCCTAATTCCTTCATCTTAAAGAAAGGTTACTTACCCTTAGCAGCTAGACCTACTCACAGAAGAGATATTGAATTTTACTCTGACCCTAAAAAGAGAGGATATCTTTTGAATGATACTTCCTTATTGTTGGATCACAGAAATCAATCCCAGGTGTCAAGAAAGATTGTACGTAGGAGTCATATTGCTCAACAATTAGAAATTGCATCGGAAGAAAAGGCCAAGGACTTCTCTTCGAGTACTATAGTTAAGTTATCCGACTTGTAAATTCTTGTAAATAACACATATAAATATTCTTAAAATGAATCATTCCAAGAAAGGATTCTTATTCAATTTTTCCACATCAATATAAAGTTGAAGTAGACGCTCTACTATGTCTTGTACATCATTTAATTTAACAGAATTGGTACCGAACTTTCTGAGGGCGAAAAGCGTAGACTTGTATGTCATCAGATAGATCTCTTTTATTCTTATTCTTTCATTATTATTATTGGAAGAGTTAACCGACAACCCTCGAAGCCTTAAACCTGAGAGTACCACCCGAGATGCCATGCTATTAATATGTTCTTGGTTACTACCTGTTAGTTGGGTGCTCAGTGATATTGGAGTGATTGATTTGTGTCGTTTTTTCTTTTCCAAAACCTTATCTATAGTATCCACACTACTGCTCCTTGTCCGAAGGTCTATGATATAGTTTTTCTCGTCGTTTTTGTTAAATTTAACCAGTTCATTGTACTGAGTGAGCTTTGCTAGTATGCTATAATCAAGTACTAACCCTTTAACCCCCATCTCGTGTACGAAAAGAATGATGTATACATTTTCGTTGGTGTTGTTTCTGTATAGTAGTCCTACATTGGGAGACTGTAGATGGTGTCTTATTAGCTTTTTTTTAACGTATTCTTCAGTATCATGTCGATTAGTGTAGACATCTACGGTATTTGATTGTAGTAGATAAATTGGGGTTAATTGGTAGTTGACATAGGAAATTTTTGTGAATGTCTCGTTAGGACGTATAGGGAGAGGATGCTTGCACCAGAGTTGGACATCTTCAGCAATTTGTGTGTTGTCCTCTAGTGACACTACCAAGTTCATAGAAGCATACGCGATTCGAGATAGATTTGAGACAATTAGAGTATAGTAAAGCGGCAATATAAGAAGAAAAAAAAGAGACTTCCTGTCATCACGTTAATGAAGGTGTACCGTAAGTTTTTCTCCTCCACTTAACTTTTCACCTACGAGTAATAATTTGGGAAAGATCAGTATATTTGTAAATACGAGGTCACGTGATGAGTCCCGTTTCTCAGTCTCACATTTTTTAACTATGTTATTTCCCGCCTCCGGGTCACCTGATGCACGAAAGATGAGCATTGAAAATAAATCATCATTTATTGTTCAATGAGTGTGAATGCAGTTCTGAAAGTATACTCTGTGGCTAGGGTATACGCAGATGTCAATCAAAAGAAACCTCAGGAGTACTGGGACTACGAAAATCATAAAATTTCATGGGGAGAAATCAAAAATTACGAGATTATTAGTAAGATTGGTAGGGGAAAATATAGTGAAGTATTTGAAGGGGTTAACGTTTTGAACGAGGAACCGTGCGTCATCAAAGTGTTGAAGCCAGTAAAAATGAAAAAGATCTATCGAGAAGTCAAGATCTTGAAAAATTTAACCGGTGGTCCAAATGTCATTGGACTTTTAGATATAGTAAGAGATGAACAAAGTAAAATTCCTGCTTTAGTTTTTGAAAGAATCGAAAATGTGGACTTCAGAGTATTATACCCTAAATTCAACGTTAAAGATATTCAATATTATATGACCCAGTTATTGATTGCGCTAGATTACTGTCATTCTATGGGTATTATTCATAGAGATGTTAAACCTCAAAATATTATGATCGATCCATTGAAAAAAAAGTTAAGATTAATCGATTGGGGATTAGCAGAATTTTATCATGAAGGCATGGGCTACAATGTACGTGTGGCACTGAGATATCATAAAGGTCCAGAGTTATTAATCAATTTACAACAGTATGATTATTCTTTAGATTTATGGTCTGTCGGGTGCATTTTTGCTGGAATTATTTTCCGCAAAGATCCTTTTTTTAGAGGTGATTCAAATAATGATCAACTTGTGCAAATAGCAAAAGTGATGGGAACTAAGCCCTTGATGGATTATGTCTACAAGTACGGAATTAAATTGAGCTCAGAGTATGATAATATTTTAGGTAAGTATCCAAGAAAACCATGGTCAAACTTCATCAATAAGACAAACGAACATTTGATTAGCGATGAGGTTCTCGATCTCACGGAAAGGTTATTAACTTATGACCATCAATTAAGGCCAACTGCGCGAGAAGCTATGGACCATCCATTTTTTAAAATCTAATGTATTATAGAGTAACGAGATATGATATCTTTGTAATTTCTGTAGAATGATTTCATCTTTGACTATGGAGAATGAAAGAGGGGGTTATATATATATATCAGCTATACTAGTTTTGCAAGAGACGCCCAATGTTAAGCTGAACCTTCTATACAAAGAGTCTCTCCAAGTATTTGATCATATTAATCAACCAGTGCTTCTGTTCTCTAAAGTTTGAGCTCCAATGACCTCACGCGTCTATACTGCATACATTTGATTTAATACCCAAACTTACAAACAGATCAATGTACATACGCGGTGGGACCCTGGTACACACTGATCAAACACGACATAACTAAAAAATTATTTAACAAATAACGAACTTAAAACTTTGGATAGGCACGCGGTGCGGCGGGCTTCTAAACACACACGCGCATATTTGAATATCGTGTTTCACAAATAGACGATTTTCCCATTCATTTATAAACATTAAAAACTAAGGGTTTTCATATTATGGCTATTTGAAATGATCTTTAATACAAACAACAAAGCGACTCCAGAGTGGGTCAATCAACAACACAAGACCATGCTTCGCTGGATCAATTCTAAATTATCTTCACAGCTAACTGATCTATCCAAAGATTTAGGTGACGGATTGGTCCTCATTCAATTGATCAATAAAATCATAACTGAAATGGATTTAGAGAGAACGGATTTAAAATTGTATTTATTGAAGCCACTTTACGTTAAGCCGAAACTCCCAATTCAGAAAATGGAAAACGTAAATGACTTTCTTGAATTCATAAGAATTGTACTAAAAATTAACACAACTGGTATTTCAAGTGATTGTATTATTGAAGGTAACCTTAAGTTGATCTTGGGTTTGACATGGTCACTATTCGTGTTTTCAACTTCTAATTCTATTGGTATATTCAATGATGGAAATTCAATAATCCAAATTAAGCTGATTGTTTTAAAGTGGATCAATTCAATTTATAGGCTAAAAAGGATATCTAATTTTGATAGAGACTGGTCTCTCGAAGTTGGTTCTCCAGATGTGATCTTTCATACCATTCTTAAACATTATCTACCTTCATCTAAGGTCTTGAAGTTGACTGAGTCTAAACTTCAAAACATGCAAAATATACTTGAGTACGCTGAGGATCTAGGAATTCCAAAATTGGCCGATATAGAAGACTTTAAATCTCTTGTTCCTGACGGCAAGTGTATTTTATTCTACATCATAGAGTGGTATATGTTTTTTGAGTTGGGTGACTTTGAAGAAGTGTACGATGTCGAAGATTCAGAGGAATCTCAAATCACCGAAACTTATGATGAAGTGATAATACGTATGGCAGATATTATAAAGGGCAAGTTCGAATACGACACCAAATCGCTCAGATTGTCAAATAAGATAATTTCCATTAACAAGAGATTTGATAAAGCCATGGATAGTTTGGACAATGAACTTTTTGAAGTTTTACGTCAATGGGATGCTGAAGTATCTCAAGCTCTCAAGGAAGAGGACTTTACGGTTCTTGAGTCTAGTTATAATTATAATCAGTTGACTAAAATTCTTCATGAGAAAATGTCATATATTCTTAAAAACTTGAATGAGTATGAGGAGACCAGTCACATGTTATCAAAACTAACCTACAATGATTTCAAAAAACTCGAGAGTTTGAACAAGGAGATTAACCTGAACCTCCTGTCTATGGATGAAAACTTCTCTTTCGATACCATAAAAAAATTGAGCTTTGAAACATTAGAGCAAAAATTTACAATATTGGTCAATGTGCATAAAAAGAATAACACAAGAGTCGAAGAATTTAATAAGAAAATACTAAAGAATGAAGTGGTTTGCAAAATCAACGATTACTTGGTAACCATCGAAAAATACTTATTAGCCAATAAAGTTAAATTGGATGGGTTATTGGATGATTTCGATATAATGATTAAGTTCATCCATAGAATAGACTACTACTTGAGGAGTTTGAATTATTCCATTTCCCCCTCAAATCTTAAATTCATTCAAAACTTTGATTTTGAAAATATGGGTGACATCAAACAAAAGTATACTAACTTTAAAAGTAAACTCTGTAAATTTGACTCTAAATTGATCACCAATGAACACGAGTTTACCATGATACTAGAGGAGCTATCTTCCGATATTTTGAATGGTTCCTATCTAAAAAGTTTCATCAAATTAGTTCCTATGAAACTTGTTAATTTGAGTTTTAATGATAGTGATTTTAGTCTCATTTTATCATCTGATGAGGATGACAGTGAAATTGATAACTCTAAATTAATATTCGAACAACATAGGAGAAAAGTTGGTAATCAACTTGGTAGTGACAAAATTTATGACATTGAAGCGTTTTTTGATGTATTCGAACATGGTCTAAAATTCTAAATAGCTGCAAAATTAATTGAACGAGTACACGAATATAAATGATAGATAAATTTTCTCATCCCACATTGTAGTTTTTCATCTGATAAAGTCTTAGAGCCTTGCAACATAAAATGGATATTGAAGAACCTTTAACCTCTAACGTTCGTCCTTCCACTGATGCAGTATTGACAATTCGTATTATCAAATCATTTCCATATAGGAATGTTAAGAATCATATCGTTCGTTCCATCAATTTGAAAGAAACTACCCCAAAACAGCTATTCGAGCAAATGAAACAAATCATCGCCACAACTGGAGCAATGAGACCCTATAGAAATATTGAATATGATACTTTGAAGTTGTACACCAAGGCCCACGGTACGAAATCAATGAATTTGGTTGTGAATTTTGAAAACGACAAAGAATTTATAATCTTTTCACCCGAGGTCAAACCCGAAAAATCGCTATGGGACTTGGGCATTGAGAATGAAACTGAAATCAGTTTGTTCAAATTCGATGATTATATGTCATTCAAAGAGAACCCCGAAGAAAAATGGTAGACTTCAAGTCTTATTCAGTTCGCCTCTTATAAATCTTTAGTAATGTAGTAATACGACATGTGAACAACAGAGCAAAAAATAATCCCCCAGGGCCACACAATTGTGATATAGGGACTCCAAATAGGTTGAATTTTTCTTTATGATAGTGATACCATGAGCAACATCAGAATTCAGTCTCTTCTTTGGTGCATAAGCGGCCTGGCTAGCTCAATCGGCTAGAGCGTGTGACTTTTAATCACAAGGTTGCGGGTTCGAGTCCCGCGTCGGGCTTTCTTTTTTGATTTAATCTGCTCTTTTATTCAGCAATTTCTGCCTATCGGGTTAGCCACAAAGGCAAGATCGTGGAAGTTGTATCATTAAAGTTCCCAGTGGGTTATTTAATACATTCAGCCAATCCGTAAGAAATGTGCTGAAGGGCATCTGCACACACTGGAAGGATATATTAGACATTCGCATAAGTAAGGATAAAGTCAATGGGTGTACGTATATCACACTGTACAGAGGAACCATGATACATACGCCTATTATCCACATACACTCATGCTTACTGATGGCAAATAATCAATCCCTCTTCCTATGCGGATCAGCTCTATACTAAATTTCGCACCCAAATTGAATAGCGAATTGAAAAAATTGAAAAAAACTCTCACCCCATTTGTCGTGTCTTACACGACGAACGTCTCGACTGCTAGTTTTCATCCAATCAATGAAAACCTTTTGTTCATTAGAAAGGCTCAATTTTTTTCAAAAGATTGAAAGATTTATTTATTGAATTCAAAGCTTTTTTCTGAAGAAATCTTTAAGACAATTTGATCGCTAAATCACAAGAGCTTCCTCCAACATTTGCATCTCCTATCAATTGTAATTACTTAATTTTACGTTGAAGGTTTCAAGAGATTCGTTTCCAATAAATTTTGCATATTTAAAAACTCTCTGGAATTTTTCAAAGAAACAATTGATCAATAATATTCATTCTTAAAGCTTTAACTTTCGAATAACTAATAAGGAATTCAAACACATAATCGTTTCACAATGTTTAGATCTACCACCAAAGCTTCCAATACTTTGTTTCAAAAGGCCATCTATGGTTCTGTTGGTTTAACTGGTTTAACTGCCTCATATTTATTGTATAAAGATTCCATGACTGCTAGTGCTATGACCGCTGCTGAACATGGTTTACATCCTCCTAGTTATGACTGGCCACATAACGGTATGTTTTCAACTTTTGACCATGCTTCTATTAGAAGAGGTTATCAAGTTTATAAAGAAGTTTGTGCTGCATGTCACTCTTTGGATAGAATTGCCTGGAGAAACTTGGTTGGTGTTTCTCACAATACCAGTGAAGCCAAGGCCTTTGCGGAAGAATTAGAATATGACGATGAACCAGATGATGAAGGTAATCCAAGAAAGAGACCAGGTAAATTGGCTGATTATATTCCAGGTCCTTATGCCAATGAACAAGCAGCTAGAGCTGCTAACCAAGGTGCTTTACCTCCAGATTTATCATTGATAGTCAAGGCTAGACACGGTGGTGCTGATTACATCTTTTCTTTGTTAACTGGTTACCCGGAAGAACCACCAGCAGGTGTTACTTTACCACCAGGTTCTAACTATAACCCTTACTTCCCAGGTGGTGCCATCGCTATGGGTAGAGTTTTGTTTGATGACTTAGTTGAATTCGAAGATGGTACCCCAGCCACCACTTCCCAAATGGCTAAAGATGTTTCCACTTTCTTGAATTGGACTTCTGAACCAGAACATGATGACAGAAAGAGATTAGGTTTGAAGGCCATCATAGTTATTTCCTCTTTATACTTTTTGTCTCTTTGGGTCAAGAAGTTCAAGTGGCAACCAATCAAAAACAGAAAGATCAAATTCACCTTACCTAAAAATGATCGTAAGTAAATATAGATAGCTTGTTTAATTTATAAGAAATACGCAAATAGGGTTGTAGTGATGAAGAAACGAATTAAGGAACAAAATCTTTTTGTGGGTGAGAACTAGCGATGTGGGTACTGCAGTGCCTAAATGCGGTGTACCCATAAATCATCTATAAATTATACTACTAGAACTTTCGTGGAAGGTTGTCTTACAATAATGGAAATGGTAATTTTTGTTACACAAAATCTATTGGGCGGTTGGATTTTAACAATACATTTTCGGGAGGGGATACTTGTGCTATCAAATAAAGTAGCTAGTTTATCCCATTAAGAATCCCTACCTCTCTGCTTTTGATCTTCAGAAAAGAAGAACCTCGAAGTCCTAAGGACTTATCCACAACTCGCTGCAACACGACCCAATACTCATTATTACTGCAACACTTACACGATTCGCGAGATCCATCCGGCGAATTCCAAAAAAAAGTGTACCAGGTTATGCAGCCCAGATGTAGCAAAATCGCCGAAAGTTTGAAAACATGAGAGTATAAAATTCATCACAAATCCTCATAGAAAATTTCCTCTCGTACTTTTTAGCAAGTTTCTCCACGCAGTTCTCCACAAACTTTCAAGAGACCGGTTTCTAGATCAAAAGAGGAAAAATGTCTAAAGCAGTTGTTGATTACAGCTCCATTGAAAACTTAGAGACAACTAGTGAAGCTTCCTCGTCTCGATATCTTGTTAAATCTAATGCTTCTTCTACCACTGATGCATTAAAAACTAAACCAAGTCGGTTGGTCATTCTTTTGACTTTGGCCTCATCATTTTCAGGTTTCATGTTCGGTTATGACACAGGTTATATATCTGGTGCTTTAGTCAGCATCAAAACCGATTTATCTAATAAGATTCTAACTGGTGGTGAAAAAGAACTCATTACTAGTGCTACATCCTTAGGTGCATTGCTCGGTGCCATAATTGGTGGTATTCTAGCCAATTTGTTGGGCAGAAGAATGGTGTTGTTGGGATCAAATGTTATATTCATTGTTGGTACTATTATTCAACTCGCGGCCAAAACCGTTTGGACTATGATCGCTGGAAGATTTGTCTTAGGTTGGGGTGTTGGTATTGCGTCATTGATTTCCCCCTTAATGATTTCTGAATTGGCCCCTTCTCGTTATAGAGGTAGATTAATTGTTACTAATAGTGCTCTTATTACGTTTGGTCAACTAGTGGCTTATTTCATTAATTGGGCATTAACTAGTATGGACCATGGCTGGAGAGTGTCTGTTGGGTTGTGCATGGTTCCTGCAGTTGCTCAGTTTTGTTTATTCTGGTTCTTACCAGACACCCCAAGATACTATGTCATAAACAATGACGCTGACAGCGCTAAAAAGGTCTTGAAAAGAGTTTATTTAAATGCCGATGATGCATTCATTGATGCTGAAATTGCTGAAATGGTGGCATCGAACTCGAAAGTTCCTGGTAATGGACCATTATCAACTATTTGGAACTCTATCAAATTAATTCATTCCACTCCTGCCAATTTAAGAGCTTTAATATTAGCTTGTGGGTTACAAGGTATCCAACAATTTACAGGATTCAATTCTTTAATGTATTTCAGTGCTACTATATTTGAAACTTGTGGATTCAATAATGCCACTGCTGTATCTATCATTATTGCTGCTACAAATTTTGTTTTTTCTAGTACTTCCTTTTTGATCATTGATAAAGTCGGAAGAAGAAGAATTTTAATCCTTGCAATCCCATGTATGTGTGCTGCTTTGGTCCTTTGTGCCATTGGTTTCCATTTTTTGGGTATTAAGTTCGGTGGCTCCAACGAAGTCCAAGTTGCGTCACTGGGTATCACCGGATGGGGTATTGTTATCATTCTCTCAATGGTATGGTTTGTGGGAAGTTATGCTATTGGTATTGGTACTTCAGCCTGGACCGGTGTTGAACTATTCTCAGATGTTAATGTTAGAGCTGTTGGTGGTATGTTTGCTGCTGGTACCAATTGGGCAGGTTCTTTGACCATTGCTTCTACGTTCTTGACCATGTTGGAAAATATTACCCCAACGGGCACATTTTCTCTCTTTGCTGGCTTATGTGTAGTTTCGTTCTTCTTCGTCTATTTCTTGTACCCAGAAGTAAGTGGACTAGAATTAGAGGAAACCAGCGCATTATTATGTGATGGATTCAATGTCAGAAAAGCTGCACAGCTTTCAAAAGAACGTAAAAGAGCTTCGAAATTTGCATCAATTAACAATGCTTCTGAAGAACAAGCTTAAATACATCATTTTAGAATTGATTTTGAAAGCATTTGTTCAATTTATTTAATTACTTCTTAATAATAATGACTAACGTTTACCTAATTATGGAGAGTACCCTTTTTTCTCTTAATATCTACTCGAGTATATAGTTCTTTTGCAGTTTTGTGATGAAAAATGCGAATCAGATTTTGACTAGCATCCAGCATATAGTATAATGCCAGGAACAAGCCTTACCGAAAGTCAACTCTCTAGGGGTGCCACCAAGTACCAAAGGATTGACAGATTTCAAGATATGAACAAGATGAAAAATTTCGAAATCATCAAAAAGTTAGGTCAAGGTACTTTTGGTGTAGTTCAAAAGGCCAAAAATGTTAAAACAGGTCAGATAGTCGCCTTGAAACAATTATTGAATCACTCCGCAAAAGAAGGATTCCCTATAACTGCTATGAGAGAGATAACCACACTTAAGAAACTCGATCATAAAAATGTATTGAAGATTATTGATATGATTTATGAAGAACCAAAAATTGGTAATGCAGAGGATGCAATTCGTGAAAGAGGTTGCTTCCATACTGTGAGTACATTCATGTCCTCTGATTTAGTAGGCATACTACTGAACCCTAACATTATACTTAAACTACTGGAAATCAAATGTGTGATGTTACAGTTACTCGAAGGAATCCAATATATTCATGAACAAAACTACTTTCATAGAGATGTAAAAGCTGCAAATATATTAATAGATGAGAGGGGAGTGGTCAAAATCGCAGATTTTGGATTGGCTAGGATGTACCACGGACAAGTGCCCACGTTGGGCAACGGTCCAGGTGGAGGAGAAAGAGCTTATACAAGTTTGGTAGTTACTAGGTGGTATAGACCCCCAGAAATTCTTTTAGGTGAAAGGAAATATACCACTGCAGTTGATATGTGGGGTGTAGGGTGTGTTTTTGGTGAACTTTTCACGAGAAAACCAATATTGGGAGGTAAAACTGATTCTCATCAATGCCAATTAATTTTTCAACTAATGGGACCCCCGAATAAAGATTGGCCAGAAGTTATGAATCTTCCTAACAAAACAGAATTGAACATAGGATTGACCTGCAAGAAGTCACTTGAAAGTAAATTTGGCCCTTTGATTAACGACAAGAAGGGTTTGGACTTACTCGATCATTTATTAAGCTTAAACCCTTACAAGAGATATAACGCGTTGGATGCACTGAAACATGAATTTTTCAAACTGGAGCCACTTCCAGCATCGCCCAGTGAGTTGAAATTTGAAGAGTGTCATGAAATTGATAAAGAAAAGTTCAAAGGAATGGTAGATAAGAGACCACAAATACATGCTGAAGATGTGGCATTCAAAAGATCTAGACTGCAAGAGTCATTCTCTCAGAACAAAAAACAAATTATCACGGAAAATAAGCAACCAAATTCTTCAGAAGCTTCCGCATATCTACAACGACCAGTGACATCATCTAATTCTTCAATTTCATTTAATGGTGGAAATGACATAAAAGGACCAACCAAAGAAGACACTAAAGAAAAAACTTCTAGAAACGAAGTGAAGAAAACTGCTACTCCTGTACCTAATGGGAAACCAAATACACCTGAGCCTAAATCAACCAGTAAAGAAGGACTCCCGAAGTCTAATAACATATTCATGCCTAAGAGAAAAAAGCCTAGACCAATAGATCGGAACAATAGAAGCGCTACCGCTGAATCCACACTTCCCTCTCCGGGAATAGGTGGATTCTCTACTAGATACGATCGTACAGATCTCGAAAGTGACTTAACAGACTTTGAAGATGATGTTTCAGATCAAAAATTAAAAGTACTTGACTTAGATCGGTACACACTTCGTAAAACCAGTAACTAACATAATTTAAATATACAAAGAAATATCATGGGTAGCTGCGATACGTATATTGCATTAGATTCAGGTCGTCAAGGGTTTTTTTATAGAAAATCAAATGGTTTTTGAGGAAAAAAAGTCCTACATAACTAAAATGGGATAGGCTTACGAGTTTTTCTCAATTCGAAGCCGATAACGGGAAACGCGAATCGGTAGAATGCGTGATGGAAAAGATAATTTCTTACTATACAACATATACGGCACAATATACTTGGCTGAGAATGAGAAAAAACTGAAGTTCTCCCTCATAAATTGAGCAAATTTCAATCCCATTTTATTACAGAAGACATACTATAAAGCATGGCAGGATTGGAGGATTATTTCTCGTTTCAAGTGTTTTTGATAGTTTTAAGAGAGACCTTAGAACTGGCAATAATTGTTTCAGTTCTTTTAGCATTTTTACATCAAACTTTCAGCACTTCTTTTACTAATCCAAAGGACGGATATATTAATCCTATTGATACAGAACCAGAACAGGTGTTCGATCCAAATGAAGCATTGACGGGATCAAGTTTAGAAGTAGAAGGTCCTCAAGATTCCGAAGATGGACTGATCTCGGAAGATCAGAAGCCTACGTATTACTATTTACGTCTTCAAATCTGGCTAGGCGGTCTTTTAGGATTGGTATGCTGTTTAGTTTTGGGCGCTGTGATCTTGGGTACTTTTTACATTATTGGAAGCGACCTTTGGTCAATTACCGAACACTATTGGGAAGGAACCTTTTCTATTTTAGCCAGTATTATCATATCTGTGATGGGAGTCAAGATACTTAGAGTCAACAAAATGCAAGAGAAATGGAAAGCAAAGCTTACTACTTTAATCAAGCAATCTAATTTCATAAACAAAGCGGTTCACCATTCAAGAACCTCTGGTATTTTGCAACTGTTTGAAAACTTCAGTGAAAAGTATTCGATGTTTATACTTCCATTTGTCACCACTTTAAGAGAAGGTATGGAAGCTATCGTCTTCGTTGGAGGTATTGGAATAAATGAAAATACGCTGTTCAAAGCTATCTTTATATCAGTTATTTTTGCACTTATCATTGGAATAAGTGTAGGTATTATTTTATACAGAACTGGTAATTCTTTATCCTTGAGATGGTTTTTGTTAATATCTACGGGCTTCTTGTATTTAATTGCAGCCGGTCTCTTCTCAAAAGGGGTTTGGAATTTCGAATTACAAAGATTTATTGATAAATGTGATGGATTTGATGTAAGTGAAACTGGGCATGGACCAGGTTCTTATGATATATCTCAAAGTGTGTGGCATGTGAACTGCTGTAACGGTGAATTACAAGATGACGGTGCTTTTTGGATGATAATGACAGCTGTTTTTGGATGGACTAATAGTGCAACGTATGGTAGTGTTATCAGCTACATTGTCTATTGGTCAGTGGTTATTTATGCATTCTCGGCTTTGGTTTTCGAAGAGAGAAACGGTTATTTACCACTAGTGCCTATCAGGTTACAAAAGAGAAGAATTAAAAAAAGATTAACATCACATGCATTAATGAATGGGTTATTGAATGTACAAGAGGAACGGGTAAGCGTGGACTCCACGACTCCCTTGACTTAAAGTGGTTTCATCACCGGCTAATTGCGGAATCACATTTTCCATAAATTCTACTTCTCGCTAAATATACGTTTTATGATTGGCTTTATAATAGACAATAGGAGTATCTCTTCTGTATCTGGTATACGAATATCTAGACTTCTTCGAATTTGACTAAAACTTACAGGGAAATCTGCCGAACGCCAGGAATACAGCGAAAGACGACAGTAAAAGAAGGAAGAATTTCCAGCTGGTGTTCAATCAAGCTGTGTTCAAATTTGTTATATCATGTATCCTAGCTTTAGTTATGGCACAAACCTTCCCCAAGGCGTTACGATGGAGAAGTTCGTATATTCAACACCAGTGTTGAAAACAGCCAATGACTATACTAGAACAATAATATTTCATGAAGTAGTAACATAACCAGGTTTAAATCCTACTGCAACCAATCATTAACACGCTTTTTTAAAAAAAATACATTCAGGCCGTTTGTCCTCACTTTTGATTGTCCACATCAGGTTAAAAAGTTTTTTGTCTTTATTTTGCATAGTAATTGGTTCCAGATTATGAGCATTGACATTCCCCCTAGATTTTTTATGCGTTCTGCTTAGTTTTACAATTTGCTGCCCGCCAAGCGATTTTTTTTACGTCAAGATAGAAGTTGTCATATTTTTTGGAGTTGATAACAGCACCAAAGGACTCAGGGGTGGGTGCTCAGTAAAGAACTCTTGAGCTGGTACGTAGTAACTCAAGACACTACAGGCTAGAAACGTCAATCTAATAGAAGACTTCATAAAAATTTCGAGCTCTCCTGTATAGCAGTAAGGCTTTTCAACTGATCCCATCAGATAAAAAAATTAATGAACCCGAAGTTTATTTTTGCCTGGCGAGAATACATTTTTCACAGCCACTCTTTTTCTGAAAGGATGTTTCACCTTGAGGGATGAACTGCATGATTTCGTACTTTTTTTAGGGATTCACTTAACAATATCTTCGCCTTAAGGCGTTTTACATAAACCTAATTTTGAAAGTACAGTAATAAAAATAACTGGAATGTCTTCTAACCAACCTTAAACTGTAAAAAAATTTAAATGATAAAAAAAAAAAAATGAAAATTTTCACAGAGTTCAATGAATAGCATTTCATTCAACAATGTTCGCCGTATATATACCAATTAACTTGTCTTGATCTTGCTTATCTTTTTTTTTCTTGAGTATAATTTGGTAATTATAACTTTACAATGGTGAATATAATTTTTATTTCAATTTTATACTTTATTGGTCTGGTAGTGGCTGCTGGTAGGCCATATGAAAGGAATACCAACGAGGGAATCTATATAAGTTCCTGTGCCGGTTATGTCAGAACTGCTGCTACTTACTGTGACCCATTGGGTCTTGACGCTTATTCATGTCAATGCACAAACAAGAATTTTAGAGCCGTATTCATGGGCTGTCTCAGCGAACTTGGACAGATTAACTCGAAACAGATTAAAACTGCAGTTGAACAGTGCGCTGAGCTGTTCTACAACGTCACTGAAACAGATTTTGAAAAGGCTCTTGATCTCTATAAGGAAAAAGCAGTCGATGTATCGACTATCAGTGATTTCAATGTGACTAAACCTATTGATTACCCTGTAACAGTCAACAAAACACTTTGTGTTGATTGGAAAATGTCTTACTTTAACTTCTTGGGTACTTATAAAAACTCTCCGACCTACGGTTTAGTATGCTTCCTTTACTGGCCCGTAGTTATGCTATTTGCAACAATCGTTCATTGGCTTAAATTTATAGCACCTTCATTCATGGAAAAGAGAACAGGAAAAATAACCAACTGGGTCAGGTCAAATATTACCATGCCAGCTGTTCACAGAAGGAAGACTGATGCTAAACCTTTCTTGAAAGTTTTAGATCTTCTTGTTCCCTCCAGACTTGAAACCTTGATTCTTACTGTGTACCTAATGCTCATTATAGCATGTGCTGGAGCTAACATTTCTTTCTACAAACGTGATACTGTTTTTGCTTCTAAGATGTTGGGACTTTCTAGGTATGTTGCTGTAAGACAAGGTATCATTGCCTCCTATTTAGCACCCTTGTTAATTTTGTTTGCTGGCCGTAATAATTTTTTGCAATGGATTACTGGTTGGGATTTTGCTACCTTTATCATGTATCATAGGTGGATAGGGAGAATCGTTTTCTTATTGGTTATGGTCCACGGTATAGGATATTCTGTTGCTTTCCTGGAAAACTATCTCCTCTACATGAAGGAAACTTATGTAATTTGGGGTATGATTGGAACTTGTGCTGGTGGTATTATTATTGTTCAGGGTCTTCTTGTCTGTAGAAGAAAATCATATGAACTCTTCATCATTTTACATATTATTATGGCTGCATTATTTGTTGCGGGTGCTTGGTACCATGTATATGAATTAGGTTATGTTTGGTGGTACTATGCCGTAGTAGCTGCGTGGGCTTTCGATAGAGCAATAAGATTAGTCAGATTAGCTATCTTTGGTTTCCCAACTGCTGATGTTAGACTTGTTGCAGATGAAACTATCAAAGTAACTGTTCCTAAGCCCAGCTACTGGAAATCTATCCCAGGTGGTCATGCTTTCATTCATTTCATCAGGCCCTCCTGTTTTTGGCAATCTCATCCTTTTACCTTTACTACATCCGTCGAAAGTGAAGACAAGATCGTGATTTATGCCAAGGTGAAGGGAGGAGTCACTCACGGATTGTACAAGTACTTAGTAAATCAACCAAATAAGTCTGCCAAAATTAGAGTTGGTATTGAAGGTCCTTACGGAGAATCAACCCCAGCTAGAAAATCCAAGACGGCTGTTTTCGTTGCTGGTGGAAATGGTATTCCTGGTATCTACAGTGAAGCTTATGATATCGCCAAAAGAAACACAAAGACCCTTGTAAAGTTGGTATGGATAATCAGGGATTATCATTCCATTGAATGGTTCCATGAAGAACTCGAACACCTTAAGAACATCGATATACAAACCATTGTTTATGTGACAAGACCAACGCTCAGTCAGAATGACTCCAGTGATACAGAAAAGAAGAAAGATGATTCAAGTGATAGAGAAAAGAGCTCTATAATCCAAGAGGAATTTTCACATATTGATTTCAGACATGGAAGACCCAACTTGGAAGAGTTCATTAGAGATGAGATTGACGAATGCAAAGGGTCCATCTCATTTGTCACCTGTGGGCACCCTGCACAAGTGGATGACATGAGATATATTGTCAGTAAGAATCTCAACCCATCGAAGAGGGTTGATTTCTACGAACAATTACAAGTTTGGTCTTAATATTCTTATTTAAATTGAAATTTCGTATAAATAGTTAATACAATTCTATTATTGTTTATTGTCAATATCCTGGAACATTTCATCTACTGATCCTCCTAAGTACAAGCTAAGAGTCTTTCTAGTAGCGGGTAACAATTTACATTTTACCTTAACGTCTTTATTCTCTTCAGCAGCTATTTTATCATATGCCTGAAATCTATGACAGCCACCAAACGCAAAATAATAGTCCTTACCCATCTCTCTCACACGAAATACATCAATAGGTGGTAATTGACCAGGTTGAATTTCTTCAATTTGACAAGTAGCTGACGCCATTGGTGTACCATTTAAAGTTGATACCATAGCATCAATTTTTTGAGAATCCAAAACCGGAGGTATTGGTCGCCTTATTTGACTAAGAGGAACTTCACTTATATTGATTTGACTAGTTTGTATGGACATCTGATAATTTTTTTTCGCAACGATTTAAAATGTACGCAACCTATGAATTTTTATATTTGTTATAACTCAAATCTGGCCCCACAAATTATTAAGCGATGAGATGGTGGATTAATAATGCCCATCTTTTGTATGACCATTACCGATTAAGTTAACAAATTACAAAAATGTGAACAATCGGACATAACTGAAAAAAAAAATTCGGTGCTTTAACGAGTTGTCATGTTTGATGCAATAGATAATTCGTGCCATAGCAAGAAAGGAAGGTCCCATCTTTCCAGGCCATTTTTTTTTTATATTCTGCGAGGGTAGTGAACTGGCCAATGCTTTCGATACGTTTACTAAAGGAGTGAACGTAAATGTAGGTGTAAAATGTAGCAAGGTAAAGTTTGTAACACCGTGTGGCATTCACAATTAGCTGGCTTATTGTTATCGTAATTACTTTACAAGTTAAAGGGTATGGGCCTTGGTGTATTACCAAAAACTCGTAGTGCATATTTCGCGGTGCCGATCCCCAAATTTTATCTGTAAAATCAGCGAAGCCCGAGGTTTATCGAAACGATCAGAAAACCGTTGCGGGATTGGCTGATTTTTTAGATATTATATTTTTTCAAGTTTACTAGCTCTTGACCCTAGTGATTATTATATGACGTAAACTAAGGTATAATAATATTAAAGTCATTCCATTTTTTCAGAGTTTCTTGGTTGTAACTCTGTACTTTTCCATGATTCTATTCCGAAAACGGGTGCGTTTACGATTTTCTTCTCGAATTTGGATTTCCCACTTCTGCTCACAAGAAAAAATCTGCAACTTTACAACCAATAAATTCACTTTCCATTATCGGATTTTTTGAATAAGCTTTAGCACTAAATACTGTGTGGCTTTGAAAGAGGTACCAAAAAACATAATTCAAATAAAAGGCAGGTCCTTTGTTCTCGTTTTGACACCTTAATCGTATACTTTTTTTAATACTAGTGCCAAATACTCAAATCGGGATTCACAATGTACTATTCATTCATTTACATCACTATAGGTTTCTTGATACTACTAGCGCCCTTCTGTGTACCAATAAAACTAAAGGGCCAGAGACTCAAATCAATACGAACATTTTTGATTGTAGGTTTCGTGGTCTCTACTATGATCACATTCACTCCGAATAGAGCAGTAAACGGAGCACCATTTCATAAATATAAGGAGAGCAAAATCGCTTTCATTGCATGTAATTCCCAGTTGAGAAGCACGATGGCTACTTTCGGGGATGAAGACGAAGGATACTATATCCTACCATGTCGGAACAAGTTTGCCAGAGCCTCTATGACGTATTGTTTCAATAAAGCCTACAACGAATTGAAGTATCAACTCATAGATGTGTGTGCTGAATATGGCACTCATTTAACTAGGCTTGATTTTGATGAAGGCTTGGAAACTTATGTAAAGTACTCTAGGAATATCCTGGAGATGGAAGAGTTCAAGCACGGTAAACCAGTAACCTTTCCGGTAAAGCTTGATGACACTCAAATATCCCGGTATGGAGACTCTTATCAGCGCTTCCTTGGAAACTACAATGTTTCCATTTATTTGGGAGGTATATTGGTTTTATACTGGCTCATATTCTTTACTGCACTTTCAATAATAAACTGGGCCAAGATTATTTTTCCCAAGACTAATAGACGTATGGTCAATCCGGTCACTAATTGGGTTAGAAAACATGTTACTGTCCCGGCTACCATGGGGTTAAGAAAAACCAATGAAAAACCTTTCTTGAGATACTTGGATCTCTTAGTTCCTACAAGACTAGAAACTATCTCGTTGATTGGGTTCTTCTGTCTAACAGTTTATTTTTCTCTCTTAGGGATATATGTACCAGAGGATGATCCAGTTTTCCCAGACAGATACAAGGCCTATTTAAGAATATTTGCAGTCAGATTAAGTATTTTAACCAGCTCTATGATGCCTTTATTAATCTTGTTTGGCGGTAGAAATAACTTCTTGCAGTGGGCTACTAGATGGGATTATTCAGCATTCATTACATTACATAGATGGATTTCTAGAGTTTTGGTTCTTTTAATCACTATTCACTCATTATTTTATTCCCTTTACGCCAGAAGCTTCAGAAGATTGTTGACGGAAAGGTACGTCTTATGGGGGATTTGTGGAACCGTTTCTGGTCTTGCCATACTTGTCCAGGGATTATTGGTGTTGAGGAGATCGTACTACGAGTTGTTTTTATTATTACACATAGTGTTAGCCTTAGGATTCATTGGTGGTGCCTACATTCACGTTTATGATCTTTATTGTTTATGGTTTTATCATTTTACTTTTGCTGTGTGGATTGTTGATAGACTTGTAAGAATTGGCCGGTTGTACTGTTTCGGTTTTCCTAAAGCAAAGGTCTTGCTTCTTGCTGATGAAGCCTTAAAAGTGGTAATTCCTAAGCCTTCAGACTGGGAAGCTGTCCATGGTGGGCATGTATTTATACATTTTTTAAGACCTTACTGTTTCTGGCAATCACACCCTTTCACATACACAACGTCTGTTGAGAATAATAACGAAATAATCATTTTCATCAAGATCAAAAAGGGTGTTACACAACATCTTTATGACTACCTCAAAACTCATCCAACAAAGTCTGCATATATAAGGGTAGCGGTAGAGGGATCGTATGGAGAGTCTACACCAGCAAGTAGATACAACTCCGCTGTATTTGTCGCTGGCGGTAATGGTATTCCGGGTATTTATGCTGAAGCCTACAATCTATTCAAGAGACACATTAACCAAAAAATAAAGTTGATATGGGTAATCAGGGAGTATCGTTCTCTATACTGGTTTTATGAAGAGCTTTTATCATTAAGAAACACTAATATTGAGACAACGATTTATGTAACAAAACCCAATGTTTATACAAACCTAGACGAGTTTGATATCAGAATACCCGAGGACAATTGTGATGAAACCACGAGCTTAAAACTAACCACGATACCCAATTACGGGTCTTCATCGAACTTATCACCTGATCAAATTATACGCAATATCCACAGAGAGTTGTCATTCATCACTTTCAAAGAAGGGAGGCCTTCAATGGATGGAATTGTCAAAACTACGATAAAAGAATCTTCGGGATCTGCTGCGTACATTACATGCGGACACCCTGTTATGGTTGATGATTTAAGAGCAGCTGTTGTTGACAACATTGATAATGAATACCAGAAACGTGTCGACTACTACGAGCAGCTCCAAGTATGGGCATAATTTTTTTAATACTTATGATATTTATTTAATAGAAATATGGGTTGGAGTAACTTATTGAACCAAATAGTTTTGTAGTTAAACTTTCTATACTCTTTTTCGCAGTCTAACAGTCTTATACATCTCATCGCGATCTTTAATTTTTTTTTTTTCGTTAGGCAAGATGATTAGAACTATTAAGCCTAAGAATGCCCGTTCCAAGAGAGCTTTAGCCAAGAAGGAAGCCAAATTTGTGGAAAACACAAAAAATGCATTGTTTGTTCCAGGTGCTACTGGTAGTAAATTCTTACACGATGCTATGTGTGACATAATGGCTTTTAAGAAACCTTACGCTAAGAAATTCTCTAAGAAAAATGAAGTTAGACCATTCGAAGATGCGTCCACTTTGGAATTCTTCAGTGAAAAGAACGACTCTTCTTTGATCGTTTTGTCAACTCATAATAAGAAAAGGCCAAACACTTTAGTTTTTTCCAGATTTTTTAATCATAAAATCTATGATATGATTGAATTATCCATTCAACAAGATCCTAAATTATTACACGATTTCAAGAAGCTCACTTTCACTGTTGGATTAAAACCCATGTTCGTGTTCAATGGACCTGCATTCGACACTGTTCCTGCTTTCCAACATATAAAATCTTTATTTATGGATTTTTTCAGAGGCGAAGAAACTGACTTACAAGATGTTGCCGGTTTACAATACGTTATTGCTGTATCCACCGGAGAAATTGAGGACCCAAACTCTAACACTTTACCTTCGGTCAACTTCAGAGTTTACAAAATAAAGAGTTACCGCTCAGGTCAAAAGCTTCCAAGAATAGAGATTGATGAAATCGGACCTAGATTTGATTTCAAAATTGGTAGGAGAACCAGTCCAGCTCCAGAGTTAGAGAAGGAAGCACTCAGAAAGCCCAAGGAATTACAAATTAAAGAAAGGAAGAATGTCAAGATTGACTTTATGGGTGACAAGGTTGCACAAATCCATGTTGGTAACCAAGATTTGAGTAGATTACAAACCAGAAAGATGAAGGGTTTGAAGTCCAAATACGACCAGGAATCCAGTGGTGAAGATGCTGAAGACTATGCTGATGGCGATGAAATCGAATACGAAGATGCAGATGTAGATGCAGATGCTGAGGAAATGAATGACTTAATTTCTAATGAAGAACCTGCTCCAAAGAAACAAAAGAAATAATTAGAATTAGAGCATATTACCTGTATATTAAGTAATGGATTATTGATAAAATTTGATAATTAGCATAAGTATATAAACATATACGATCTTTGGTTTAAGAAGATTAAGCGCCTGAAAAGCTGGTCGTGTACAGTTCATTTAAATTTTTTAGTTCATTTTCATCAATGCGACCGATGTTTTGATACCCTACAATATCACTTGACAAATGTCATTGGAACAGGAATCGCTCTTTAGACCCAGGAAGCTTCATAAACCAGAAGTTACAAAGGACTATGTGGTGATAGAAGCAAAGGTTTTTCAGGATTCCTCTCAAGTCCAAGAATTGAGTAAGAATGAACAATATTGCGTGACAAGACTTCCTGCTTTACCAGCTGTTTTAAAGGGCCACAGTACTGATAAATTCCTTAATGGTTATGCCGACAGTAATACACACTATTCAGTGGTTGTTTCAGAGGAAGGCATTTTTGTATGGTTCTATAATTCAACTGATTCGTCTCCTTTGACTATTGAATTTCCGATCGAAGAGCCTTCTAATATACTCCCTTTAGCTATACTAACTAATTCGTCAACTGGTTTAGCAAAGGATCCGGGGATTGTCATAATAAACGCGTTCTCCGGACTTCTTAAGTTTTACGAAAGTGTACAACATTCACCCGCTTTGGGTTTAATTGGTAATAAAAATCTCGAGATAAATGTTCCAATAGATATTGAAAAGGGTGAGTTTGTTGTATTCGCTGAAAATGTTGAACCTTCTGGTATAATCGTCGTAACTTCCTGGAAAAGAGTCACACTCGTTAATATCAGAAACTTCAAAGGTAAGCCTTCTTTATCCTTGATACCCATCATGAAACCAGCTTCTAATTTTTTGACAAGATTTTTGAATTTCTCCGAGGTGAATGAAGATATTGTCAGCGTAAGATCAGCAAAATTGAGTTCTCAATGTACACGACAAGAAATCGTAATACAAGAACAATCTGGTCTTGTTCATTTAATCACAGTTCAGCTCTCTTCTACTTCTGGCATTCCTGTAATAAAAAATTCACAATCATTTTCCCATAATTTGAATACATACGTCGAGAACAGTATCGATGGCTATAGTAAGCTTTCGAGTCATAACATCAGATATCTTGATACCTGGAGGCTCAATACAGTCCAAGCTGAGGACGCTTATTTGATCTTGTGCTCAATCAGTGATCAATTCAACAATGCAACAGACGTTAAAAACTTGGTTCTTGTGACGGCAAAAATAGAGAAAAGCGGTGTCTTGGTGTATGGTTCGCATAGATCGAATAGATTTGACGGCCTTGTTGGTGACTTTAAACCAAAACTTTATGTTCCATATCCTGAGACCACTGCATTTATTGTCATAAACAATTCTATAATTTTGACTGACCTCGATTACTCATATATTCTGAACAAAGGAACTGTTCTGTATTATAAGCCGAGGTGGGAAGATATTATTAAAATCAATAGCCTGATTGGTGTAATTGGATATGGGTATGAAAGCAAGACTGAAGAGACAAATCTCTCTTTGCTTTTGCTAACCAATAATTCTGGTGTATTAAGAATTGAAAGGTTCGAAAACAAAACGTCCACAGAAAGTATTCCCAGTGATTCGCTATCCTTGGTGAAATCGCATGTGGAACAGGCTATTTTCTACTCGTCAAACTCTTCCTTGGACTTCAGTATATCTGGAAATTTTCCTCAAGATACAATTGATGAGGCTGTCTCTCAGGTTTCAAGTGAAATTTTAACTTCCGAGTCTCAATACCTTCCTGAATTTTCACCTACTGTAAGCACATTATTGGAAAGAAAAGTCAACTTGTTCACTAACTTAATTGAGTTCAGTGGTCAAAATTTTCCAAACTTAGGTAACCAAGTCACAACGGAAATAATTCACGCGTTGGAGAAGACTCAGGTGTCTCTCAATTTGTGGAAAATGATTGACTCAAGTGATAAGTTACAAGTTAAATTAAAAGAAACTCTTAAACTTGTTGTATTAGATAAGATCTCAAGTAAAGGCAAAAATGGTGACGAATTGAGGAAATATTTCAATAGTCACACGGATTCCATTGTGTTTGTCTTCACTGATTTTTTCACGAGAGTGGTTGAGCTTGAATTATCTTCGAACTATTTACTAGAATTAGTAGCCAAAGTACTTTTCGATGCAGTTTTGGTAAATGAATTAAAATATTCTCAAGAATTGAGTAATCGAAAATCTTGGATTTTCGATACTGACCTTCTAATTAATATAGAGTCATTCTTTCAAGACAAATTCTGTGATGATTCAATCTCTTTGGCCTACGCTAACCCCAAAAACATAAGAGAATTCATAAGCGAATTGTGTGAAGTATTATATTATTTTATCAACGAAGCTATAGACTATATGAAAGTTGAAGCGAACGACAAATTAAGAACCTACACAAAATGGTATAATCAAAATAAAGTGAAATGGATACAGTGCTTGTTGGCCAACAATATGAGTGAAAAAGCCATTTTACTTGTCGAGAAATACCACGATTTTACATCGCTTGCTGCCATTATTGAGGATGAACGTGAAAGAATACTTGACCAATTTGGTCGTGACAGTCTGGAGTATGACACGCTTCTTGCCAAGTACTATGTGTATTTTGAAAAGTATCAAAGTGAATTTTCTTATGCCTTGTTCAATTATTATGTAAAGAACAAAAAGATTCAAGTCTTATTGACCGGGTTCCCTATGTATAAACACCTATTAGATCAATACTTGGCTAAGGAATATAACAAGGTGTCAAGCGTTGCCTGGATTAGAAAGCTACTTGATGGACAATACGCTGAAGCTTCTGAATACCTTTTAAGATCTGCTGAATTAAGCTCTTCAGATACTATCAGTAATCAAGAGTTAAAATACTCATTAGCCAAGTTGAGTGCAATTGCATCGAATTCGAACGATAGCAATGCAGACTCAAAATTGTATAAGATTGAGACTAACCTAATACACTCTAGAATTCAAAAGGCATTGTACAATTATGTGAATGAGGCATTGATAAAAGCTGATGGAGGAGAAACAGTCAAATTCTCTTCGTTCCTCAAATTTATCAATGAAAGTATTGATAACTCAGCAGCTAACGCTATTTTCAAAGATTCGTTCAATGATTTCATCAATGATAGAAGCCTAAGTGAGAAAAATTTAATTGACTATTTAACATTTGTGAAACCGTCAAATAAATTCAATAATGGGTTTTCGAACGCATTCAGAATAGCTTCACTTTTACCAGATGAGCCTAGCTACAAACTTGAAACCAAAAAGATTTGGTGTAGGTTATTAACCATTACTGAAGATTGGACCGATCTCAATGACACTTCAGAAAAAACTGACGAATTTGTCAAAAGGAAATTTCAGAACTCTGTTCTTCACAAGACTATTCTTTCTTTGAGCGATAAAGAATTAAGAATCTTGGAAGAAATGCTCAAAGAAAAATCGCTTGATACGGAAGACAATAATATACTATTGAGTGAATTGAATCAAAGTTTCTTTCAAAAAACATTGAATTATGTGAAAAAATATAATCTCTTAAGCTGGATTCGCTCAATCAGAACCGAAGCAGATTTCAATTCCCAAAGCGTTTAATGCACTATACATGAACTAATATACAATTATCATTTCTCTTGAATCGTGTCTTGTTGATCTTCAACTACTTCAGTCTCTTCCTCTGATCTCTCTCTCTCCATCTCGTCACCATCCTCTTCTTCCTTATCATTGAATCGTATTCTCAAGAGTTCTTCGGGTAGTGGCTTCTGAGTTTCATAATCGTGCTGTGAATGTTTATAAAGACCTAAAGAAGCAAGCGATATAGACCTAATAACATTCTGCCATGTAGATAATACCAAATTCACGCTTTCAGCACCATCCACCATATCACCCAACTTCCCCTCTAAATCCTCAAGCTGTCGAGTCAACCCTTCAGTATACTCCTTGATTTGTACCAAACTAGCTAATTCAGCTGATTTCTCTTCCAACTTCTGATATATATTACTGGACTTTTGCATCCCAATCGTAAATTTTCAAAAATAAATAATAATCGCGATTTCGCTATTTACTTTGTAAACAAAAATATTATTGACAATGGCGAGGCCATCATCCAGCTCAGGATCTTTTGCACAACTCGCTAAAGAAAGGAGCAGAGAGAGAAGCTCAGATGGTACTAGGAGCCTTCCTCATGAAGGATACGAAAATGTAATCGAAAAATATGAACTTCAAAACAAAACTTTAAAACAAAATAATGAAATCATGACCAAAACTATAACGGATCTTGAGAACAAACTTAGCGAATTGATCAGTGAAAACACTAGTTTAAAAGTCAGTAATACTAACAATGATGACCAAAATCAACTTGAACAGAAACTAGAGCAATTAGAGCTGAATCTTTACAACAAGGTGGAAGAAATTGTTCAAATAATAAAGCAATTCAGACAGCAAGAGGGCTTGGAAAGAGGTACTAGACTCGGATCGAAACTCACGTCAGTTTTTTCAAGACCTCCAGGGGCCTTTCCTCTTAGTGCCCCTAAAAGACGGTACAGTTTTAGCGTCAGAAGACAAAGCAATAAGCCCATAACCATTTTTCAAGACACCCCAGAAGTAATGGAAGAGATCAGCTCTACGTCAAAGGGTTTTTACACACCTGCTTTGAGCTTCATAAAATCTGGAAAACTGAATGGATCAGTTGCCGGTCAAGAGGGATCGGATAAGAATTTGTTTTTAAACTCCACAGGTAACGATTCTGATAAGGAAAACATACCTGAGAAGGAATCGAGTTCTTCTGACAAAGAAAATATACCCGAGAAGGAATTGAGTACTTCTGACAAAAAAGCTATTCTCGAAAATGTGAAAATACCGCCAGAGAGCAGTACTTCCGTGGATTCTACGCATGAACAAAAAAAGCTACTCCCTTCACAGTCGTCTAGTCCTACTCCCAAAAGAAGAGAGACCAAAAGATCTCTGAGTGTAGCATTTGTTCATGACGAACAAGCGAGACGGCCATCGAGACGTCGCCAAACAATTTCTTACAAAGAACCCTCCTTGGGTAAAAAATTAAGAAGAGAATCAGATCATCTAATCGATGCTGTCACTGATGAATTCTTCAAACCTATTAAGCAAGAGAATGTACAGAATGACACCGAAGTGGGAAAAGGGAAGAAAGAGCACAACAAAATGGAGAAGAAAGAGAGGAAACAGAGTCACAAAAGAGTCCCTATGGGGAACATTGATCACAATCAAACACAAAAAGCTCCATTAAAGGGTAAGTTACTCCGAAATCAGTCTTCAGTCATAAGACTTGATGGAAATAACAGCGCATTTGAATTTGTAGATAACGTTAAAAGAACAAGTAGGCGATATACTTTTACTAATTAATGTACACAATATTCATTATACACTCATTTTCATCTTGATTGGAGGGTAAGGTTTATAATCCAGTATTTCAAAATCTTCATACTTGAAGTCATCAATACCCTTGATCTCCTCAGCTCTATCGGCCCTAATAGTCAATTTAGGAAAATCCCTTGGACTTCTTCCGATTTGTTCCTTCAAAGCATCTATGTGATCCAAATATACATGGCAGTCACCCATAGTATGGATAAACTCTCCACAGTCCATATCTACTATATGTGCGATCATTTTAGTTAACAAAGCGTATGAAGCAATATTAAAAGGTACTCCTAATCCCATATCACAGGACCGTTGATACATTTGACAAGACAATCTTGGTTTCTTTCCCTCTGGAAAGTTGACGTAGAATTGGCAGAAAACGTGACAGGGTGGTAAAGCCATTTTACCAAAGTCTGAAGGATTCCAGGCTGACAAAATGATTCTTCTGTCATAAGGATTGGTTTTTAATCTCTTGATGATCTCTTGAAGTTGATCAATTCCTTGACCTGTATAATCTGCATCGCAGTCGATATATTTAGCACCGAAATGTCTCCATTGAAATCCATACACTGGTCCTAAATCACCTTCCCTTCTATCAATTAAGCCTAAAGAATCCAAGTATTCACGAGATCCGTTACCTTCCCAGATTTTAACACCGAGATCGGATAATTTTTTCCCGTCGGTACAGCCAGCAACGAACCATAGTAACTCATGAATAATAGCTTTGGTAAATACTTTCTTAGTAGTTAAAAGAGGAAAAGTATCACCAGACAAATCGAACCTCAACTGAGGTGGAGCAAATATTGACCTAGTACCTGTCCCTGTTCTATCTGGACGGTTTTCTCCTTCTTCTATGATACGTTTACACAATTCAAGGTATGCTTGTTCAGCTGCGTTAGTGACTGTCATGATAAATTGTTTGAAAACGCGTAACCGCGACTTCGATTTGGATTTAAATTCGGATGTCTTATTTTTGGTGCCTCAGTCACAATGAAATTTGTGGAGATTATAATTGCAATAAGAGGGCCAATAGTTGAAAATGAAATAAAGGATCACTCAACTAGTTAGAAGCAATGGATTCAATGTATACTAAAGATTTCAAAAGTTCTTATTCTCTTTACCTACTTAGCTTCTCCTGTTATACTTTTCAGGCTAGCTTCACCTCCACCATATCAAACTGTACGCGTGATAAAATAATGTAACTACGAATAACACACCGTATTGATATAGTGAGAGGCTACGTGATCTTCAGTTCGCAACGTGGGTACTTCCAGACCACTGTATGGATAGAGGCTATACAAGGTGAAATTGAATCTAATCTTTTATTGACTATTTACTTTTTGTCACCAAAGACGGCGTCGCTGGCTTGTTGAGTCCAAGACTTACCATCATTAGAAGTGTTACCACCTACAACATCGTCAAGCTTGTCGGTGACAGTATCCTTGGCTTGTTCGAAAGTTGACTTTTGAGAGTCTGGGGTGATCTTGGAACCGATCTTATCGGAAATATCTTTTCTACCGGCGTCTGACATATTAGATGAATACAATAGTTTTAATAAAAAGTAAAGTAGGTGGTCCAGCTCGACTATTTATACCCATATTTCCTTGGAGTCCAATCACCCTTTAGCAACAATGATAGAACATTGGCAAGCAACTATAAAACACAAATCATGATGAAACACTCAAGTCGTGCCCCGCTTTTTTATTTTTACGTATGCAAACTTTATTGCGGTAGCAATTAAATAAACAGTAGCCACGCAAAGTACTTGAACCATTTTGGTTCTACCAATATGCACTGAGCTGTAGCAATCTTAATTGGTTCATCGCCAATAGTTTCCAAACTTCCTTCAATTACGACTTTCCTTCCCCGGTGTTCCGTAGCATGTGCTTTCAATACCACAACAGAATTTGGTGGTGCTTGATTATGAAAATTGATAGAAAGTTTAGCGGTGACACCTTTCTTCGACGGTAAAAGGGGAAACCCCGCTCCACATAACCCTTCGTCAAGAAGTGTAGCGGTGATTCCATTGTGGATCCTTCCATCCTCACTCACCAATTTGTTTCCAAGGTAATGAAATCCCACCAAATCACCGGTTGGGTTGCTAAACAATACAGGTTCAATCCCAAATAGATCATCTCCATATAGCAATCCAAGGGTTACTAAATTATCATGATGTTGCTTGGGAAATTGTGATCTTGGGGATTCTTTAATGTACGATTTATCTTCAATTAATGATTGATAGAGTTTACTGGATTCTATTTGTTTCATTATTTTTTCATCTTGAGGGAGAAGTTTTGTTTCTTCGAAATGGCTCTTTTTAATCGGAAAGAATGAGAATGCTAGGGTCCCCGCTGCAATGGGTGTTGTAAGTCTCGTAAATGTTCTCAACATGTTGTAAAATTTAATTGTTGATCGCGAAGACCCAATTCTTATAGAAACAAATAAATATTTGAGTTGGTCAATTAATTAGTGAATTTCTTGAACCTTTGGGTGTTATAGCTTAATATTCGCATCTCCACTCAGCAAAGTCTTGTGTTTTCAGTTCCATACAAATTGACCTCTTCTGTTCACACGCTAACTTAGTGTTTTGCGTGTGGGCCATAGATTGTAGTCAGACAATTAAGAGTCGAGAATTCTTTAAACATAGATAGTACAAAATCCACTAGAACTTTCTTCTTTTGGAACAGTAACAATTGATTAGTATTAAAAGTTTTAAATGTGATATCACGTGATGTGCAACCATAAATCGCCCTTAGGCTCAATCTTGAGGTTGGAGAAGGCCACAGAGTTGTATGGATTTTTTCAGCAAAAAGAGAAAGGCTGTACGTGTGTCAAGTTTTTGTAAGATATTCCGTGTAATGGAAAAGAGATTTCAATTAAAGAAAATTATAAAACAATCGACTTCAATGTCGATTTGACGTGAAATTGACGTGGCTCTGACGTAAAATTAACGTGGCTTTGCAGTAAAATCATAATCAAATGGCGATTTTATCCCTTCAATTTCGAAGGCTCTTACATTCTTGTAACAATACTAACACTGCTTAGTCATCTCAAGATTTTGAAGGCATCAAACCAATAAATCCTTGGAACCCGATGGCACCACGTTTCTTGTATGGTTGCACGATTCACCCTATTTTTTCGCAGCCATTTATAGAATAGCCCTTTAGCGTAGTTGGGATACTTCAACTAAAATACTACACAGCGTTTCCTAAGAATAAACTCTAACTCCAACATGTTCAGATAGAAAACATATTTGTATTAAGTTAAATTGCTAGAGAATCTAAACTAATAAAGCCCCGGCAACGAAGGCAGCAACAGTCAAACCGTATCCAACGGTGTGAATTTCAGCACCAGAACCAGAAGATTCTGAGCTTTCACCAGAAGATTCTGAACTTCCACTAGAACCAGAAGATTCAGATCCCCCAGATGACTTAGAACCTGATGAAGATTTAGAGCCTGATGAAGATTTAGAACCGGAAGAACCAGAGGCCTCAGAATCATCAGATGCAGAACCTGAGGAACCAGATTCTTCAGAGTCATCAGACAGGGAGGAACCAGCACCAGAACCAGATTCTTCAGATTCGTCAGTCAGGGAAGAACCAGCACCTGAGCCGGATTCTTCGGATTCTTCAGTCAGGGAAGAGTCTGAACCAGTTTCAAGAGCATCTGATGAATCACTTTCAGCTCTGATGGCAAACAACTTACCGTTGGCAGACAAAGTAGCGGCAGCAACTACTAATAATGTGGAGTACTTCATTTTTTATAGGTGTTTGTTTTAAGGCTTTGTAGCTTACAGAATATATCGAAGAATTTGTGGCTGCTTTTATAGTTTTCCAAGTCGTTCGAGCGTTGCTGAGCCCTAACAAGTAATCTGAAGATAACGTTCTGATCCCCGACCAAAATTGACTATTTTGGCGTTGCTGAAAGGTAAAAACTCCTTAATAAACGTGCAGCACGTTTTTGCATTCGAGTAGAAACGATAAAACCCAGCAACACTGCCACTGTCCCATGTTGTCGTGAAAATAGCCCAATGCGTCAATTCTCGTCTATTCGAAAGAACTCAATTGCCAATCCGGCAACTGTGACCTCTATTCACTTCTTTGAACCTTAATTTTTTCAACATTATGTTGGGCCACACCTTTCTAATTTTGGTATAGCGACTAAAGGCAAAACTACACTTCCACACGACCACCAAGAACCCCGAAAATGGCTTGAGATCACCTCCTATTACGGAATAGAGTTGTTGAAATTCGGGTTCGTGGGGGTTGCAAAGTGCAGGTTTTTTTACTGAATTTGTTTATTGACTTCGTGTTGCAGGTTTAGGGGAGTTAGTAGTACTTCAGAGGCAATGTATATTCATCTCAAAGTTTATACCCCATATTTGAGCGCAGGCACTAAAAAGATGCAAAAAACTCGGACCGAACCCATAATGGGTACAACTTAACGATTACCCCCGGTGATAGTTTTAATGAAATTCACCAAGATTCGTTTTTTTGAGTTAAGCCACAAGGCAGTCTTTGAAATACACGTCTCAGAACGCCTTCTTCATTTTACAATAGGGAATGGTTCGTCACCTTGTCTTGACGTCTTTTTTTGACGTCCCCACGCTCCTGTCAAATCGCGAATTTAATCTTTTCACCAAGCCTCACTTCACATCATGCAATTGTTAGTCGAGAAGCACATAAAATTCTTTACGTTATGCCTCAACCTTCTCCCTTCCAAGCATCAGGACCAAGATAACAACAAGCTCCCATTAATAAGTTTTTGTCTTCAAGGACTTGAATTATTAGGTGCTCTCTCGCTCAAAGAAAATGAAAGGATTCAGTTCATTGATTTTATTTATGATAATTACCGAACAACAACAGGTTTCAGATCAACCATGTACGACGAAGGAGAGTATGAGACAGCAAGTATATCTGGAACTTTTTTTGCTCTCCTAAATTTGGTCATTTTAGGTGACAAGATTGAGAATAAGATCGATAGACATGAAATCATGAATTTTGTCAGTGCATGCCAGTTTAAATCGGGAGATCAAAAGGGTAACTTTGCTCCAGTGTTGTCCAAAAGAAAAAACCCTCTTCTTTCTGATGCTGACTTGAGGATTTGTTACATGGCTATCGGTATCAGGTACATGTTAAAATATCATGAAATTGAACCACAAAAGCGAGCTAATGATATCGATGTAGACGCAGCTACTGCGTACATATTATCTCGTAGAGGTCACAATGGAGGTTTTTCCTGTTCTCCATTGAGTGAAAGTCATTTGGGTTACACATTTTGCGGAATTGCAGCCCTCAAGCTTTTGGGACACAAACTAAACCAGCAGGATTTGGATGCCACAATCAGCTGGATTGTCCACCGACAAGTAAATTATCCAGAAGTAACTTTCGGTGACATAGATGTCGATCATGCAGATTACGGAGGTTTTAACGGTCGTGAAAATAAGGTAAGTGATCTGTGTTATAGCTGGTGGGGGTTAGGATCATTGGCATTATTGGAGAAGCTTGAATTATCCAATTTGCCAGCCACTGCTCAATTTCTTCTAAGCAATCAAGAGAACCGAGTTGGTGGTATTGCAAAATTCGCTGATCAATCTCCAGACCCGTATCATACATTTTTAGCACTATCAAGTCTTTCTCTTATTAAAAATAAGGTTGATTTTGAAGGGAATTCTCAAATATCTGATATATCGCCAATTCTTACTGTTCCTTCGTCGGTTCAAACCAAGATTGATGCCATTAATTGGAACTGAACATATATAATCTAATTTACTCATAGCACACGACTTTATCTGTCGCACTTATTCTAGGCAATTGCATCTAAATCATCGTCATAAAATTATGGCAAATGAACTCTCCAGTAGGAAATCATTAGCTGCAGGCGGAGCAGCCGGTTTGACGCTGTCAGTGATACTTCAACCTCTTGATTTACTCAAGACTAGATTACAACAACAAAAACAACACAATGTTTCTTATAATCCTACTCTTTCTAAAGAGATCCGCAAACTAAAGAATGTCAATGAACTATGGAGAGGTGTACTTCCTTCATGTTTACGTACTTCCATAGGGCTGGCCATATATTTGACAATGTTGTCCAAGGCTCGGTTTTATCTTCTGACACTTCGAACGAAGCCAGTATTAGCCAATGTATCTAGTATTCTTCCTCAGCTTTCACATGTTGAAAATTTATCAGTAGGATTTGTTGTAAGAGCAATTGCTGGTTATATAACAATGCCTATCACCATCATCAAAACTAGATTTGAGCTGAATCTTTACAGCTATAATTCGATGTACGAAAGTGTTGAAAACATTTACTTTGATGGTAAGCAGCCAAATGGTACAGTGAAAAATTTCTTCAAAGGAAGTTTTGTCACATTACTGCGTGACTGCCCCTACGCTGGATTATACATATTGTTTTATGAATCCTTCAAAAGTACGTTGGGCCAGAATACATTTGCATTATCATTAACCAATTCATCTCAAGTAATTAATTCAACTTCAGCGGTTATGGCAGCATCAATGGCAACCACCATTACTGCCCCTTTCGATCTGCTTAAGACTAGAATGCAGTTGGCCCCTACAAAAGTCACTATTAGAGACACTTTAAGAGCCCTCTTATCTGAACCAGGTGGAGTCAGAAATTTATTTAAAGGTTTAAGTCTAAGATTGAGCAGAAAAGGTTTGAGTGCAGGAATCAGCTGGGGTATATACGAGGAACTATTGAAGCGATTGTAAATAGCAAATATTTATTAAAAACATTAGAAGCATAGAAGTTTAATGAATATTTTTCTTCTATTTTTGTACACCAATTTGGTGTTTGTAATCCATAATTTAAAAATATTCTGAATTCTCGCAATAGAATTGTAGTTTTTACTTGGAGCTGTTTCTGTCATTTTCACGAAATCTCAGTCATTTAATATTTTCACTGGCACACTCTTACTCCGCTATCGAAGCCGCGGAATGTAGCGGTTTATTGAAAATATTCAATATCTTATTTCTTCATTAACATGAACGAAGATTTGATACAAAGTGCTGTCAGCTTCTTAAAAGATCCGAATGTCACATCATCTCCATTGAATAAGAAAATTGAGTTCTTACAATCTAAGGGACTCAATGAACAAGAGATTGAAGAAGCTTTGAAAAGAGCCAACAACCCATCCTCCACCACCCAATCTTCCACAACTACTACAGTTTCATCAGAACCGGCTACCCTGACATATGGTCCTCCTATTGACTACTACAATGTTGCACCTCCTGTACCTGAAAGAACTTGGAAAGATTACTTCATCATGGCCACAGCTACTGTAGGGGTAACTTACGGGTTATATCAAGTTGTTAGTAAATATGTTATTCCAAGTCTTGTTCCTCCTACTCAAAGCAGTATTGATGAAGATAAGAAACAAATCGATGAAGAGTTTATTAAGATTGATAAATTATTGGAACAATTAGCGAACGAACAAAAAGAAATCAAGCAAAGTAATGAAGAGAAATTACTGGAAATTGATGATGTTATCAATAATGTCAACGACTTCTTGACCAAATATAATAAAGATAAATTGGTTTTTGACGATGATTTGAGATTAATGAAATTAGAAATTGACAGCTTGAAGAATTCAGTTGAAAAGAATTTGAACTTGACCAAGGAGAACATAAAAGACGATTTAGGGAGCATTAACGAAGAGTTAACAAGCTTGAAGAATCTCATTAAATTGCGTTCGACGAAGGATACTGAGAGGAAACTTACTCCTGCTAGCTCAATCCCATCTGCCTCTGAAATATTGAAGAAAACTAAAAAACCACAAAATTCAACTGCGACACCTCAACCATCTAATCCAGCTTCTACAACTACTCCACCAGTAGCCACCCCAACGGATACTAATGCTAATAGTTCCAATGATTCATCATCCCCCGTTTCAGATTCCAAGGAAAATGGAGTACGTTTTTCAGGAATCACTGATTCTACTACCTTGAACGGAGTTACTGCTGGTGGCATCCCAGAATGGCAAATGAAACATAAATTAAAAGAAGATGAGGAGAAACAGAAGAGCGACAAAACAGTTAAAGACGCCATAGATAAGGTCGGCGTGCCAGCTTGGCAACTTAATCAGTCATGAGCCTACTATAATTATGGGACTGATCTCGTATATAGAATAATTTTGAGGTAAAAATTTCATACCGTAAAAATTAATGTATACCGCGTAATGGACGAACTATGTAAAGATTTTCAAATATAATTTTTCATTATTTTTTTCGATATATATTTCGATATATCTTATTTTTGCTTATTCCCTTGGTTTGGGAAATCCAGTTACTAACTTGAACGAAGAACAGTCTTATAATATCAACCTGTAAGTTGTGCTTTAAACAAAACTTGACTACCAATCAACAAACCTTCATTAATAAACTTTCATTAAATTAATTCATTCCTCACTTTGTCACTCGTTCAATTTGCATTTATGTCATGTATCCCAAAAGAAAACTTGAAACCATACCGTTCGGTCAACAACTTGAAGCAGTTGATTCATTGATAATTTCGAACGCAAATAATAATTCACACTCATCCTATAAGCATCATTACTACTCGAACCAAACTGATAAGTATACTCTCGCTACTATAGCAGCAGCAGCAGTTGTTAAACATCAGCAGCAAAACCAGCATCAGAACCATTCACACAATTCCACAATGCATGCTGACGGCTTCAATTATAATCAAAGCCAATTTCAATCTCAAGGTCAAGGTCAAGGTCTGGGCCAATCTCCAGGTCAAGTTCTGGGTAACTATCAGAACCAGTACCAGAACCAATATCCGTATCAAACGTATCAGCAACAACCATCCCAACATCAGCAACATACTGTACCTTCCTTATTGGACAATCAAGGTCAATACCTGGCCCCTGGCTTGTTACCTTCAAGCTTACAGTCACCAACAGTTTCCTCAAGTTTACAGAGCTCAGTGCAGCCGGGCTTACTGCCTGTACCAATGAGCAACATGTACAGTTTGGGGCTGACAGGCATCCAAACTCTGGCATCCTTGAACTCTCAGAACCTGACTTCTAGAGCTCAAAGTCAAGACTCAAGCGGTGGATCAAGTCAAGCTGTTCAACTTCAGCTTTCACAGACTCAACAGAGTCTGCTATTAGCATCTTTGCAATCTCCTCAAATAACAGGAGTCGAATCCCTGTTATACGAGAACGATCTTAACATCAGTAATCACTCTCTACCTTCCAATTTGAAATATTCCTTGGACTTGAATGCTAATCAAGTTAAATGGGATTGGAATGAGAAGTCAATTTGGAATAAAGAGGATAGAAGTATTTGGTGAAAAAATTTCTAACGATTTTTACAAAACTATTAAGCGTGTAATTTATGTAGGGTATAGTATCTAGGGACCTTTTATGTAACTATATTTGTGGAATGGGCAGGAGTTCAATATATATAAGCTAATCTGCATTTCGCGATCGTACTTGAATTTTTCATTTTGGACTACACTCTAATTCTTAAATGCCTTCAGCTAAACGATTGTTGCACTTATCTAACAATAGAAAAGTCTCAGATACTCAGTTCTTGAAACTTTTTAGCCAGCTAGAAAGAGAGTCTCCTGTGTCTCCAGAAGAGTTTCTCGAATTATTAGAGGATTCCAGTAATGAAAACTACTTGATTGCGTTATCAATTTCTAAACTAGAGCTTTTCTGGAGTGCTGTACCAAAACTACCCATAAATCAACAGATCAGATTATTGAAAAAATACCAACCTAAGATTCAAATCCTCAAAGATGTCGAAAAGTTTCTTAAAATTTTGGTGGAATATTCGGACTTTGTAATGAAGGAGAATGATGAAGAATTAATCAATGAACTCATATTTAATTTAGAGATTCTCATAAATACTTTCAAACTTGAAGGTGATGAAGTAGTAAAAAAATTGGTTGCAAAGCTTCTATCTTTTTTCAATGCAAATAGTTATTCAAAGCAGTTAGAGTATTGTAGTCAAAAATTTGCTAGTGAGAAGCAAAATGTTACCATACAACCCAGATTGAACAATTTAAATTTAAACATGAACTCAAAAAACTACCCTACCTTTGAAAGTATAAAAATCTTCTACTATTTCAATGAATTGTTCAAGACGTACAAGGTTCCTGATAACGAAAAATTACTTAAAAACTTCAATAAGAATTTCAATGGAGATGCATCCAAATTAATCTATAACACTTTTTTCGGAATACACCTTTCTGAGAAGACAAAACAACCTTCTTATGTCAAGAACAACTGGATGAACTTTTTGAGTTCAAGATTGCCCAAGTTAGTTGTTGCCTATAAAACAGAAAACTTGGAAGAAGTTATAAACAAGGTATTTGAGAGTTTAGAAGGCTACGATCAAATAGGATCGAACCTAAAGCAGCACTTCATAAAAGCTCTCTTTTTCAACAAGATTTTCTCGATTAAATCCTTCCACAAGTTCTTTCCCAATGAGGTTAAAGTGAATCAGCAGACTCTCATCCATGAAATGTCCATTATGAACTCAATTGACAACTTTAATGACAACCTAAATGACAAGCTATACAATATAAACTGCGAATTTATATCGTTAGAGGAGTCTAATTTGATCGAATACTTCAACTCTGTCGTTGAAAAAATTGAATTCTCTATGCAGAAACAGGTGGAATTGGCTACTACTATGGAGAATCTTATCGATTTATTATTGAATGAACTCAACTTTCCCAAGTTGAATAGGATACTACTTATTCTTTTGACGAATTTGAAATTATACCAACTATTCATGTTCAACTTAACAAGTGAAAACATCATTTTCAAAATTATTAAAGTACTAGACAACGACTCCTTTAAGTTGAATGATACTATAGAGAGTTCGTTCCAAGAGTTCTTTTCTTATTTTGGAATTATGTTATTATTTGTGATGGAATGTTGCAACTATATGAATTTGGATTTTAACTTGAAAAGCTCCTTCACTTTGGGTTATTTGCATAATTTCAAGTTGAGTTATTCTAACTTGACCCCAGTGTACGATGAAAGCATAAGTAATGATCAAACAATTGTTCAAAACTATAACAATTTGTTGAATGACTGGATAAATTCCTTATTTAATGAATCTGAAGGTTTATCAGATGAATTGATCAAATCCATTGATGTCAAACAAATTTATCAATTAATCCCTTTGATATATCAGCAGGCTGCTATTTCATTCGTCAATGGGAAGATCAACTTAAAAATCTTGAATAATGGTTTAGATTACCTTTCACAAAACTTTTTATTACCTTGCAGTGTATCTATCGTTAATTGTTTGATGGCAAAAATTAGTTTAAAGAATAAGAATGTTTCTAAGTACTTGAACATTTTAGAGGAGATAGTCGTGCTCATAGAGAAAGTAAAGAGTGAATCTAATAATGAACTCAAGCTCACTAGTGAAGTTGTGTTAGAAAAGATATTGGAGATATCTATCCAAAGCATGAAAAGTCTCGATATTCCGGTTCAAAATATTCATAATGAGCTCATTTCGAGAAGGCTCAAGCTGGTTGAAGCTGCGTCGAGGTTTTCTACCTTCAACTTCGAAATATTTGAGAACAATTTGATCAAAGCTTTCAATGGTAACGATACAGATTATGAACTTATTAATGGTTACATAGAATCCAATGACTGTTCAATCAATACTCTTTTAGCGGCATTCAAATCAGCCAATATTAGTGTTAAAACGAATAATGAAAATCTCAAGTTTTTGATTGATTTCGTGTTGTTTGTAAACTTAAACAAAAATATCAAAAACGAAAGTGGCAAACAATTTTGGATTAACAAATTTACTAACCTCAAGAAAGATCCGAATACTTACATTACGAATAAGACATTTGACAAGAGTATTGATTATCACTATTCCAGCATTTTCAACATTGATCATGAAGCTGACGAAAACATGGGCGATGCTGAAAAAGACAATGATGATGAGTTATTTGATTCGATCACAATTGAATATTGTCTGAATGAGATGGCAAAAGTAAGTGACGATTTTACTGAATTTTTCATACACTTGAACACATTGAAAGGAAAAAAAGACAACGAGACATATTTAAGATCAGTCAATTTAGTCCAAAACAAATTAATCAATGACTTGAAAAATTTTTATGTATAGAGCTATTTAATAGAATAATCCATATCAGTAGTTCTTATTCTCCACATTTTTATGTATAGGAAGACGCGCAATCATCTTTTTTTTCGTTGCGCGTCTAATCGATAAAAATCCATCGTGATTGGAGTTACTAATCTCGTACTATTCTTCTGCATGTTAAAAAGAACGCTTACCACGCAGACAGAGCTGGCCCACTCCATGCCTGTGGCCTCTCAGGTTCTTAAGCCGGAAGGAGAGGGATTAAATGCTGTACAAGAAGGTATTTTAAAGAAATTGAAGCGTGATACCAATATTGATGAGCCTTCAAGCTTTGAAAAAGAGTTGGTGAATATGTCGGGCATTCAAGATCAAGAGCACCAAAACTGGAAAAGGCCTCAATTACCAAATGACTATGACCAGAATGACATAAGTTTCCAACAATTGGATGGTGATGAATCGAACCTCAATGAAAATGCAACTGCTAGATTTTTTGGTATTACTGATAAGGGTAACTCCATTTTATGTACTGTAACCGGATTTTTGCATTACTTGTATGTTCCTGTTCCAAGGGGCTTCTCCATTAGTGACCACATGACTCCATTCAAGAACAATCTAATGTCGAATTTTCAAGGAATACAGGGAATAGAGGTGGTTTCAAAAGAAAGCATCTGGGGTTTCAATAATAATATCAAAACCCCTTTTTTCAAGATTTTTTTGAATAACACCAGAAATATTCAGAAATTGAGAGGTTCTTTCGAAAGGGGTGAAATCCATTTTGAGGAGCTTTTTCCTTTGGGTACAATTACGTACGATAACATTAACTATTTATTAAGATTAATGGTAGATTGCAAAATAACGGGTATGTCATGGATCACTTTACCGAAGGGAAAGTACAAATTACAGAGGGATCCCAACTTGTTCCAATCAACTTGCCAAATCGAATGTACCATACATTATGAAGATATCATATCTCATCCTTCCGAAGGAGACTGGTTGAAGATGGCTCCTTTGCGTATTTTGTCTTTTGATATTGAGTGTTCAGGGAGAAAAGGTATTTTCCCTGAAGCCGAACACGATGCTGTTATTCAAATTGCAAATGTGGTTTCTAGTTACGGTGAACTGAAACCATTCATTAGAAATGTTTTCACAGTTAAATCGTGTTCTCCAATTATCGGTTCTCAAATCTTTGCCCATGAAACTGAGGAAGAAATGTTGATGAAATGGAAAGATTTCATATTGGAATCTGATCCTGATGTTATTATTGGCTACAATATCGCCAACTTTGATTTGCCCTATTTATTGGATAGAGCTGCTGCATTGGGATTGAGAAAGTTCCCTTACTTCGGAAGAATGAAGATGGTAAGACAAGAAGTCAAGGAGGCTTTTTTTTCTTCCAAAGCTTATGGAATGAGAGAGAATAAAGTAGTGGATACTGATGGTAGAATGCAGTTGGACTTGTTGCAGTTTATTCAAAGAGAGTACAAGTTGAGAAGTTACACGTTAAACTCTGTATCCTCACACTTTTTGGGGGAACAGAAAGAAGATGTTCAGCATTCTATTATTACAGAGCTACAAAATGGTGATTCTGAGACAAGAAGAAGATTAGCTGTCTATTGTTTGAAGGATGCTTACTTACCGTTGAGGTTGGTCGAAAAATTGATGTGTTTGGTTAACTACACCGAAATGGCTAGAGTTACCGGCGTGCCGTTCTCATATTTATTATCAAGAGGTCAACAAATCAAGGTTATTTCTCAATTGTTTAGGAAGTGTCTTGAAGATGACATAGTGATTCCTAACATGAAGAGTGAAGGTACAAATGAAGAATACGAAGGTGCTACTGTTATTGAGCCTACAAGAGGCTATTACGATGTACCAATTACCACTTTGGATTTCAGCTCGTTGTACCCCTCTATCATGATGGCCCACAACCTTTGTTACACTACTTTGATAAATAAACAAACGATCAGTACTTTTGGTTTGTCAGAGGAAGATTATACTTTGACCCCAAATGGTGATTACTTTGTTAAAGACCACAAAAGAAAAGGCATCTTACCTACAATCTTGAACGAATTATTGACAGCAAGAAAAAAGGCCAAATCCGATTTGAAGAAAGAGACGGATCCTTTCAAGAAATCTGTTTTGAATGGTAGACAATTGGCTTTGAAAATTTCTGCTAACTCAGTTTACGGTTTCACTGGTGCAACCATCGGTAAATTACCCTGTTTAGCCATTTCATCTTCAACAACTGCTTTTGGTAGAACTATGATTGAAAAGACCAAAAACGAAGTTCAAGAATATTATTCAAAGAAAAACGGCTTTCCATATGATGCAGAAGTTATTTATGGTGATACAGACTCTGTGATGATAAAGTTTGGGTATACAGATTTGTCAAAGTGTATGGAGTTGGGTGAACAAGCAGCTGCGTATGTTTCATCGAAATTCAAGAACCCTATTAAATTAGAGTTCGAGAAATGCTACTATCCATATTTGTTGATTAACAAAAAGAGATATGCTGGTTTGTTCTGGACAAACCCCAATAAATTCGATAAAATGGACACCAAAGGTATTGAAACCGTGAGAAGAGATAATTGTAGGTTGGTACAAAATGTCATCACCAAGGTTTTGGAAATGATTTTAGAAGACAGAGATGTAGGAAAGGCAGAAAGATATGTGAAACAGACAATTGCAGATTTATTACAAAACAGAGTTGATTTGTCTCAATTGGTCATTACTAAAGCTTACTCGAAACAAGATTATGCTGCTAAGCAAGCCCATGTAGTTTTGGCTGAAAAGATGAAAAAGAGAGATGCGGGTTCAGCTCCAGCACTAGGTGATAGAGTTGCCTACGTTATAATTAATGGTCCAGCAGGCGCTAAAAATTACGACAAATCTGAGGACCCCTTGTACGTTTTGGAGAACTCCCTACCTATTGATGTCAATTACTACTTGGAAAATCAATTGTCTAAACCTTTATTGAGGATTTTTGAGCCCATATTAGGTGAAAAAAAGGCTAAAGAGTTATTGTCTGGTGATCACACAAGAACGGTCAAAAAGACAGCTCCAAAAAGTGGTGGTTTATTAAGATTTGCCAAAAGGGCTGAAACATGCAAAAATTGTAAGACACCCTTGAAACCAAACAATAAGGGTTTATTATGCGATAACTGTATTGGAGAGGCACCTAAACTATACTGTGGCGCGTTGGCTCAAATGAACTACTTAGAGAACAAGTTCTCGAGGCTCTGGACAGAGTGCCAGAGATGCCAAGGTTCATTACATCAAGAAGTTTTATGTTCAAATAACGATTGCCCTATTTTCTACATGAGAAAGAAAGCACAAAAGGATGTCCATCAACAGAGTCAAGAATTGGTAAAATGGCAAGAAACTATTTGGTAAATCACTTTCAGATTACAATCAAAGTACACGATTTAATTAATTATATAATGAAACCTTTAACACACAATTATTTATTTGCCGTATTCGTTAAATTCGTAGCAGTAATAGATTATTCTTTTTTCTGAGAGATAACACTGAGAGCAGATTCTGTCATAGATCTGTTATTAGCAGTTAGTTGACCAGGTCTTCCATTAAGCATGAAATCATTTGAATTAGCTTTTTTGGGACTTCCAGGTCTAGAAGGTGGTAGAGGTACTATCTTTCCTTCGTGACCATTAACATTGCTACCTGGTGTCCCATTTGGAGAACCACCGTTGGAACCTATACTCGAAAGCTCTAAGGACCCGTTCTTCAAATTTTTAGCAAAGTTAGAGGAAGAACGGTTACTGTTATTCTGCTTGGAGAGCTCCTTCAACTGCTTGATGTTGTGAATACATTTATTGATGGTTTGCATCAACAACTTAGGTTTCAAAGGTTTTGAAACGTAGTCGTCCATTCCTTTAGCTAGTGACTTTTCACGATCACCCAACATTGCATGTGCTGTAAGGGCAATGATCGGGGTTCTGAAACTCAAAGAATCAATTGGATTAGATTTCTTTTCCCATTGTCTAATCTTTTCCGTAGCTTCGAAACCTCCCATAACTGGCATTTGAACATCCATTAACACAACATCATACTTACCATTTTTGATGGCTTCATAAGCTTCCAAGCCATTTTCTACAACCTCAACTCTATGTCCTTGTTTTTCAAGTATCCTCACAGCTAATTTCTGATTGACCAAGTTGTCTTCCGCTAATAATATTCTATAACTTACAGATTCATCTGTGTTCTGAGCTATTGACCTTGACTCGAGTGCTGGCAAAATGGCACTAGCTAAATCACTAATGGTACAAGGGGTGTTACCGTACGATGAAATACCCAAGTCAATACAGACACGCATGTTCAATTCAGGAATTGAGGGATGCAATAAAACCAATGGGATGTATTTGACTTCTGGTAACATTCTCAAGTTCTTCGCTGTCTCAATCGAATCAATCACAATAATGTCATAATTAACTGGTTCAGTTAAATTAGCATCGGTAATTTGCCTAACTACAACTGGATTCAATCCCAATTCAACGATGCCAGTTCTGATATCATCCAACTCTTCGTCGGCATGTTCAGTAGATACAAACAAGATATAATGATTACCAAAGGGCAATAATTGTTCTGTCTGTCTTGTGTATCTAATTGCAGAAGGAGCAACGCTCACAGTAAAATAGAAGTTAGATCCACACCCATATTCAGAAGTGACCCAGATCTCACCTCCCATTAAATGAATCAATTGCTTAGAGATGGATAAACCCAAACCAGTCCCACCAAACTTTCTAGTTGTGGAACCATCAGCTTGACAAAAAGTATCAAAAATCAAACCTAATTTGTCTTTCTCAATACCAATACCGGTGTCACTCACACAGAATTCCAACAACAATCTATCGCTATCTGCAGCACTTTTATTGGATTTTTTTACAGACACACTGACTCTTCCTTCTTTGGTAAACTTGATGGCATTACCTGCCAAATTCAAAATAACTTGTCTTAGTCTGAATGAATCACCTATCAAGTTATCAGCAAAAGATGAATCACATTGATAAGTCAAATCAAGAGACTTTTCAATGGCTTTGACAGCTAAAGTTTTCAAGGCTCCAAAAACAGTTCCTCTTAAAGAAAAGTCAATCTGTTCGACGGTCATTCTGTTAGCCTCAATTTTAGAAATATCCAAGATGTCATCAATGATAGTCAATAATGAGTTTGCCAAATTGTGTACGATGGACAACATTTCTCTTTGATATTGAGTCAACTCGGTGTCCAACGACAATTGGGTCATGCCAATGATACCATTCAAAGGAGTTCTGATTTCATGGGACATGTTTGCCAAAAATTCAGACTTGGCACTGTTGGCAAGTTCGGCTGCTTCCCTGGCCGCAGTGTTTCTTTGGATTGATTCTCTCAAATTTAACACCATCTGATTAATCTTAGTCTTTAATGCATCCATTTCACCGGAAGCTTCAACGGTGATAAATCTTGTAAAGTCACCATCAGAAGCGGCAGCCGTGATTTGAGCAAAAGCTCTCACTTGTGACGTCAAATTAGAAGCCATAGTATTAACATTGGAAGTGATTTCTTTCCACAACCCGTCAACATCACTAACTTGTGCCTGAATACCCAATTTTCCATTGATACCAACATCCCTTGCAACTTTAGACACTTCTGAAGCGAACAATTGCAAGGAATCTACCATTTTATTGATAGTATTTTTCAATTGTAAAATTTCACCTTGAGCATGTACATCAATCTTCTGAGATAAATCACCATGGGCAACAGCAGTGGTAACGGTAGCAATGGATCTGACTTGATTGGTCAAATTTGTTGCCATTAAATTAACGTTTTCTGTTACTGCTTTCCATGCACCTTCGACATCCTGAACGTTGGCTTGGCCACCTAGAATACCCAAAGTACCGACTTCTCTAGACAATGTTGTAACTTCTGTAGCAAAATTTTGCAATCGATCCACCATCTGATTGATGGTCAACTTCAAGTCTAAAATTTCACCTTTACAATCAGCTGTGACTTTTTTAGACAAATCACCTTTAGCAACAGCAGTAGTAACATTCGCAATATTTCTCACCTGTGTAGTCAAATTTAACGCCATAGCGTTTACATTATCAGATAGTTCTCTCCAAATCCCTTCAACATTTTCAATCAATGCTTGGCCACCTAGAATACCTAAAACACCGACGTCTCTGGCTACTTTGGAGACCTCAAATGCGAAGGTTCTTAATTGATCCACCATTGTATTGATGGTAATCTGTAACTGCAAAATTTCACCTTGAGCATGGACATTAATTTTTCTGGAAAGATCACCTCTTGCTACAGCTCTTGTTACATCAGCAATTTCTCTAACTTGATTGGTTAAATTAAGAGCCATAATATTAACATTATCAGTCAAAGACCTCCAAATCCCAACTGAGCCTTCATTTTTAGCTTGACCCCCTAGTTCACCATTAGCAACTTCAGTGGCGACTTTGGTGACTTCGTTGGCGAATGTTTGAAGCTGATCCATCATTGTGTTGATGGTAATTTTGACTTTTAAGATTTCTGGGTCCGATTCTACAGTGTGAATCTCGACTTTCTTAGATAAATCACCCATAGCAACAGAAATGACAACTGTACCTATCTCGGAGAGAGCTTTCTTGAAAGCTTTGTTAGCATGTTTTGACGTTTCTAAATCACCTTTTAGATCGCTCACTAGTTGATCTTGTGACTTAATATGATCAATGATGTTATTACGAATCAAGTCATGGTTCTTCTGATAGAGTTCGGGATTTTCAAGAATCTTTAACAATTCAGATGAATCCATACCTTCTAATCTCTGTTTCTTTGTTGGAGGAGTAATTTTGACTGGTGATACAACAGGGTATGATAATTATAAAACAACCAAATGAAACACCAACTATGAGAGAGACGGCTCGTTAACGCGTCTTTGGAAAGTACGATAGGGTGCTCAAGTAGCTTGATAAACAACTAGTGGAAGAACTGTGATTCAACCAAGTAAAATTGTGGATTCTAGGAACAAAATATAATGAAATTGCACCGTGATAGTAAAAATAAGTTTTTCGATAGCAAATATATTATCGTAGAATAAAGTTTTTGGAGCTCTTTCTGTAGTCACTATGTGAAGTTTTAAAGCTCAGTTTGTTGTTAACCTTCAACTAGTTTATCAAATATATTCGATTATGTAGTCGAATAAATATAGAAATATAGGGCTTTTGAGTTTCACTCTCAAGCTTTTCGTGCGAATGACAACCCCATTCGCTCAAACAGACGACTAAACGCTGTTAAGAATAGATAACTTGCAGGTGTGTCTAACCTAATAGTGGCGAGATGAGTTCAGGGCTCAACAGAGTAGAGGTTTTACATCATATAGAAGTTGAGATACGATAGGGTTCAGCTAGTTCAGTCGATGGTCATAGAGGAGCATAAGATTTTTGCAATTCTAAAAATACTTCCCGTGGGCTGAAAATGTGCGAGAATTAAGGAACACGAAACACGCTTGCCCCTACCATAATGAGAATGCTACAGCTGTTGTACGCGTAAACCTAATGAATATTCGTTTTAGTAAGTGATTGTAGATAATTTGTTCTCTCTTCAAGCTTGAAAATGTGCCCAATATTGGAAAAGTAAGTAAAGTTTCCTGTATTCTTTTTGTTTCTTGTAGGTTTCTCCTTAGTGCTTAATTGGGTCAAACCTAATTTGCAACCGCCATTTTTGAGCTATGATATGCTAGAATAAAACATTATATAGAAGGGTTTAAACACAATTTTTTCTGTTAGCTATGCATTTACTTGAAGTCCTTCTAGTTTGTTTTTGGATTTTAAACTTGGCTAATTCAGCCCCGATAGCTAGAATAGGTTCGGTGTCAGGTCCATCTATACCGGATTTGAGTGAAATAACGACATCAAATGAATTCGCTATGAAGGGACTTCTGGATTTGAGGAAAGAGTATCCTCCCTTTGAAGACACGTACACTGAAATAACTGTTGATCGTAGGGATTCGTTGACCATTAACTATTTGAAAGCGAAGGCGAAAGAATTTAAAAAAGTTAGGATTTCCGTTGAAGACAGTCAAACGTATTTCATTTTGAATCATTTGAAGAATGATAAGGATAACGAGATGTTTTTTGTAAATGAATGGGATTTTAAGAATGTTGAAGAGAACCCCAATGCTGCAATCAATATCCCCTTAACATCAGAACTAGTTCAAAACAGACCCGATGGAACTGGCTCTGTGTCGGCATCGATAAACGTGGGACTAACCTCCAAATACAAGCAGAATGGAGTTTTTAATTTTGAGATCTCCCCGAGTCTTCTGGTTGCAGCAATACCAGGACTATCTTTAGGCTTCCAAATTCAATATACTAGAAAATCCACGAAGATTATCTCCATGTCTACTACTATCAGTGGTACTGTTTCCTGTAATGCTAAGGATGGACATTCAGTTTATTCTTATATGAAGGTAGCAACCACTAAATATAGTAAGATAAAAAACACCGAATACGTGTACCGGGAAATAACAAGATCATGGAGTAAAGACAGTGTGGACTACACAGATGCAATTTATAGTCCAGTTGTGGAAGTAGTATGTTTAACAAAGATGAACTCAAGACAAGAACCACTTAATAAATCATAATCATTTGAATGTTGTGTGCATTAATAGTATATGTAAAGTTCATGATTTATACAGGCTAGATGAAAGTAATCAGATCAAATTATATTCTCTTAAAAATTGACAGTTTGGCATAGGATAATTTTGAGCCCTTTGAAGTTTGACTTGATCGGTTGAAAACCAACCCTGTGCATCCTCGTATAACTGGTTCTTCACCAATTGCTCTTTAGAACACTTGGATCGTTTATCTTGCACATACAATCCCTCAATTTTTGCATCAAACTTTTTCATCTGTTCTTCAGAGAATTTCTTTTTGTTTATGTAGGCATGTTCAACATAGAAAGGAATATTCAAGGTGGGAGTGTATCTTTGCATATCGAATTTGGAGGTTTCCTTGAAGCTATAATCAGGGACACTTGGTTCGGAAAAAAGGCCAGGTATGATCGAGACTAATACAAATAATAGTATAGGTAGTAGTTGTTTCAAGTTAGTTAAGAGATCAGTCGGTTGATCCTCTTGATTGGATCTTGAAGGACCTGGTCTTTGATTCTGCCTCTGTCTCTGACCACCTGGAAATGCTTGAAATCCGCCACCAGGGCCCCCAAACGAGGTAAACGTAAAACCATTATTACCAAACGAAAATGTCTGAGGCCCTCCCCTTCCACGCATTTGAGGACTAGCTCCTCCGAAGAAGAAATCAAATATATCGTCGAAGTCGTTGGCTTGTCCAAAACCTTGTCCGAAAGGATGGCCACCTTGAGATGTTCTAGCACTGTTAGAGGACATGGATGGATTGAATCTAGCATCAGGGTCAGTTCCCGTACTATCGAAAATTCTCTTCTTCTGTGGATCACTCAATACCCCCCATGCCTTATTGACTATTTTAAATGCTTCAGCGGATCTAGGATGAGGATTTTTATCGGGGTGTAACTTGATAGCTAATTTTCTGTATGATTTCTTGATCTCACCATCATCTGACGTTTTAGAAACTCCTAGAATTTCATAATACTCATGAGGACTATGAGATAAAACTTTGAGGACAATCTTCTCCTGATCTGATGAGTGGGACATCCTTTATTCTTGACAGGATTTATCGAAGGCTTAATGTACCAGATATCTTTTTTTTATCGCCTCACAAGTGGTAGACGCACCTTATTTTTCAGTTGTGATTTTGCAATCAATTTCTTCATACTTAAGAGAGGATTACCAGACCCTTATATTATAGAAGGCAAAAAGAGCTTAATAAAAATAGGACTAATGTCCGGGTACAAAACGTACGATAGGATAGAGGTGGAAATATGATATTCGTATTTGCTTATCAATTTGACCATAGAAATAGCTAAAAAAGAAGGGGCGAGCTGGGAATTGAACCCAGGGCCTCTCGCATACTTGTATGTCAGTTTAGTAATGCTAAACCGTCGCCCAAAGCGAGAATCATACCACTAGACCACACGCCCACCTGTTAAAAGAAAATCATTGGGGTAAACCCCATACTTCAATGTAATTAAAAACCACCCTATTCATAATATCGGGTTTGTTTATGAACATTGAAGATGTTAAAATAATCGTTACTTGAAATTTTATCAGTGTTTTCATTGTCTTTTAACTTAGGAGTCAAATGAATATACATGAACAACTTTGCTGATAGTTTCATGCCAATAGAAAATGTATATTCAGTATGTCCCTTTTCGGTTTTTTTTTACAGCAGTCAAATTATTGTTGAGTTGTTTCAAGAACTGTATGAGATAGACTTAATATCCAACAAAATCTTATCGGTTCGCAGATCGTTTGAGGGTAAAGATTCAATGTTATAAACGTACCCTCGAAACTCTAAAAGGGATGTATGCGTATTTGGGCGGATATCACTGGGTAAGAATCTCTAATGCCTCCAGTACTATATTATCTTGATCCAAGAATGAATTATGTGTCTACAGAAATAAATTTGAGGATCCTGAAACATGTTGAGATATGAAGCATTGGACCAAGCATATTCCTTCCTGTTTCACCGAATGATACATCAATAAACTGCGACCCGTCTGTGCATAATAAGATCTAAGTTTGGCAGGTTAAGAGCAAATAATCTTTTTGTGTGCATTGATTAATCTTTTTTGAGATTGTTTCAAAATGCATTTCGAAAGCTTGTCACCACCAAGGTGTACTTTGAATAGTATAAATGGAAGCACTTCACAACAAGATGCAATTGGGGCTTATTATAAACTCCCTTGAATCATTTAATACAAGTTGTTAAAGCCTATGCTTTTAGGCAATCGATCAATGGGAGCCGGAGTATAGTGTATTTCAAAGTATGAGTAAAGAGTTAGTGTTATCTGATCTGATAATAACACACTATACAGGTATTCTTGGATATTGCTATTGTTGTACATGCAATTAGTATGTGGGTGTGTGTTAACCTGTTGTCTCATGGGAGAATAAGGGACATTGATTCGGTTGTCAAGACACTAACGCAGAACATAAGATTTGATTTACCGGTTATCGACAATGTTTCTGTTCTGAGGTAATCTGATCCGATAAATGCATGACTTTAACGTTTCCCCTATTCTGTCAAATCCGGGAGACCACTTGATTATTCTTACGATCCATATATCGGTATTCAATACTCCATTAAGAAGCCTTATGGAACTCAATGTTTCGTGATCTCTGAGAAACTGCTTGCACTAAGTGATAAAGAATTGGCCAACTCTAGAATGGATATCTTGTTGATTTTGATGTGTATATTATAACTAGATAATAACACCAATAATAATATACACTATATGCAGTACACTGAGGTAGGATTGAAAGGCCCGGATATGGTGTATTCTTTCCCCACGAGAACTGAACGATTGATTTCAAATCTTTTCATTGGGTGAAGCGTAAATACCTCTAATTTCTTGGTTTGTGACGTATTTGAGCTATTCAACAATGCAACGTCATGCAGATATAGTATTACATGAACTTTAGTGTAACAAATTGGTTGGGCTCTCATACAAAAAAAAATGTATAAAAGCCATACGAATTCCTGAACTCTTTTCATTATTCTTCAATCTCATTGATCAAACCAGACTAGAAAGCAAACAATCGAAATGACCACCCAAATCTTACTCAATTACCACAAGGATAGCAAATGCAATTCCTGTAAAACTTGCGCTGGATGTTCCTGTCAAAAAAAGTGTTCTGACTGCTCTTCCTGTAAAAAGTAATCCTATTAGGTTTACTTTCAGGTTTAGGATCTGGGACGCAAACGATGGACGATGATCAGTTTCCGCGAGAAATATCCGATGCTATATTTGAAGGTCAACTTTTTGTTTCACATCTTGAGCCTTGTTTCCCAATATATCTTTTATAGTGATCTTTTAGTTCTATTAAACATTCACAAAACTCAAATGTAGGTATCTTTGATTTAACCAATTGGATATTACGGCTCTCTTTTAAAGAACTTTGTGTTTTTAGGGCAACTTGGTAGAACCTGAAGAGTGTTCTTAAGAAAAAAATCTTAAGCATTGAATTCTTGTGCTGTTAATATCGTATATTTTTTTGTAAGTATCCATGAGAGATATCTCAGCCGCGCAACACCTTTTGCAGCCGTTACGTTTGTACTCAATTTAATATTAGAAGGGCCAAAGAAAAAAACTACAATTTCGAGATCAGAAACTGAAACTTCCAAAATACTGACAAAATCCTTGCCAGACCTTTGCAACTCCTGACCGAGAACTCACCGTCTCGGTAATTTCGATAAATTCATCCACCGGTTGCACCCGAGTAGGTGAACCGACCAAGCGTTCAATTCATGAATTTTTGATGTAGAAAAATTCGTTCTACCGATCGTTAATAAAACTCATGTCTTTGGATGACTTCTAATAACTCTGAAGTATCTCAATAATCAGAGTAATGAGGTTGTGAATTTCCAAAATCACGTTCAGTTTAAATCCAACTCTTGCAAGCTTTTCTCATGAAAATTCATCACACCGAAGTAATTGGGGTCAAAATCGTGTTAAATGCCGACGGCAAATGCCGCGCGGGTTAAATTTTGGGCAGAGGCTGCCAGCAGTTTGTCCCTCACTCTTTTCACAGGGTTATATGTCCGCGGATGCAATCCCCACAATGGAAAATTATATATAATAATACTTTACTATTATATCAACTTATTTTCAAACATATAAAATGGGTTTAGATAGATCATACTTACAGAATTCTTCATGGAAGCCAGATCTCTTCAAGGGTAAGGTTGTTTTTGTTACTGGTGGTGCTGGTACCATTTGCAGAGTGCAAGCTGAAGCTTTAGTCTTATTAGGTGCAGATGCTGCTCTTATTGGAAGAAACGAATCTAAAACTATCAAAGCAGCCGAGGAAGTAGCTGGTTTACGTGATGGTGCTAAAGTCATTGGAATTGGTAATGTTGATGTACGTGACGTCAAAACCTTGGTTAAGGCTGTTGAAAGAACTGTCAAGGAATTAGGTAGAATCGACTTTGTAATTGCTGGAGCTGCTGGTAACTTCTTATCTGATTTCAACCATTTATCATCCAATGCTTTTAAGTCGGTTGTGTCCATTGATTTACTTGGTTCTTTCAACACTGTCAAGGCTTGTTTTGAAGAATTGAGGAAGAGCAAGGGTCGTATTATCTTTGTTTCTGCTACTTTACATTACTATGGTGTTCCTTTCCAGTCACATGTCGGGGCTGCTAAAGCCGGTGTTGATGCCTTATCCAACGCTTTGGCTGTGGAATTAGGTCCTTTGGGAATCACTTGTAACTGTATTGCCCCTGGTGCTATTGGTGGTACTGAAGGTATGTCTCGTTTGGCTCCACCTGATTCTAAGCCGGTGGAAGAAAGAGTTCCCTTGCAACGTTTGGGTGATACCAAGGATATTGCTGATTCGACTGTTTATCTTTTCTCTCCAGCTGGATCTTATGTTAACGGTACCATTCAAGTTGTTGATGGTGGTTTATGGCATATTGGTGGCTTCATGGGTGATTTGTATCCTAGTGTAATCATTAATCAAGGTAATGATGAACCAAAATTGTAAATTAAATAACTGACTTTTTTCTTCGTAAGTCTATAAATTTTGATGCCCAAATAAATATCATTTACATAGTAGCAATTATAAGTTTAAAATTAAGGATTGATCTTGTATTTTGGAGACTCTTGATAAGAAGCAAATAGTACAACCGCGACTGGAATTTCAAATCTTGTCTTTTTTATAATGTTTCCAGGATCAGGACATCAACTGTACGGAGGCCAACAACATAACCAAAATCACGGATATGGTAACCAGAACTATGGTCCCCCTCAGGGCCCGCCCCCAGGAAACTATGGTCCCCCACAAGGTCCACCTCCTGGTAATTACGGTCCACCTCAAGTACCAAACAAGGGCTACTCTCGTCCATCTCAACAACCACCACAAGGACAAGGCAACGGATTACAAGCTCCATCCACTGCACCACAAAGGTTCCATAATCAAATGGATGCAACTTTTCAATATTCTAATTGTCAGGGAAGAAGAAAAGCTCTTTTAGTCGGAATCAATTATTTCAATAGTAAGAATGAATTACGTGGGTGCATCAATGATGTGAAAAATATGAGTTCTTTCTTGAATGAACGTTTTGGTTACTCCTGGGATGACATGGTGATCTTGACTGATGATCAACGTCAAGGAAATAAAATTCCCATCAGAGATAACATCTTGAGAGCTATGGAATGGTTAGTACGTGATGCTCAGCCGAATGATTCTTTGTTCTTTCATTACTCTGGCCATGGTGGAGTCACGAAGGATTTGAATGGAGATGAGGAAGACGGATACGATCAAGTCATTTACCCATTGGATTTCGAGCAAACAGGTTTTATCGTTGATGATATCATGCATGATATCATGGTTAAGCGTTTGCCACCTGGCTGTCGTTTAACTGCTTTGTATGATTCTTGTCATTCTGGTACAGCTTTAGATTTGCCATATGTCTATTCTACCAAGGGTATTATTAAGGAGCCTAATGTATTAAAAGACGTTGGGGGTGATGCATTAGGTGCCGTTCTCAGTTATGGTAGAGGAAATATGGGTGGAGTTCTTTCTTCCTTGGGTAAAATGGCTAGTACTGTATACAATAGAAATAATTTTGATGAAGATAAGGTACGTCATATGAAAGCTAGCCCTGCTGATGTGATTAGTATTTCAGGTAGTAAAGATGACCAAACATCTGCTGATGCTAATTTCAATGGTAACGCTAGTGGTGCTATGAGTTATGCGTTCATCTCAATCTTAACCTCTCAACCACAACAATCATACATCTCATTATTAAATAATATGAGAAACTTTTTGAGATCAAAGTACACTCAAAAACCTCAATTGAGTAGTTCCCATCCCATAGATGTTAACTTGAAGTTTATTATGTGAAACCTTTGCAAGTTCCAAATCCATTCTATAGTTCTAAAAGTTTCAGCTTACACAATATACATTAGTATTTGGAGACCTGCATAAGACTGTGCCTTTTTGCATTCTTTTATTATACACTGCGCACCCGCATCATTCAAATAAACATCGCTAAATCAAGACTATTGAAACATTTCGTAAAATATGGCCGACAAATTTGGGAGGCACAAGTCCACTCGTTGGGTGAGAGCTTCTGTTCCCAATTATGGTGATGAATGGAATGATGACGGTTATGACTACGACTACGGCAGTGCTTCTGAGTCCGATACTGAGCACGTTCAAAATAACGTCGTGGCAGAAAGATTCGTCCTTCCAGAAGATAAACTGCCAGCAAAATCTCCCATTGGCAATGGCGATGATAAGTTGGTCTTATCAATTGATCGGTTGAAGATGGGTGATTCCGACAACGATAACTCTAATGAAGAATTGGAAGAGCTAACAGATCAACCTGAAAATCATAACGCATCTTTACACGGTAATGAAGTTGATGATACTCAACCAACACCGAATGTTTTGACCCATCAAGGGAATGAGATTCAGGAAAGTGTCTTGGAGCCCCTGGATACTGCTCTTTTTAGTGTTAAGCCTGACATTCACCCACCTGAAACTCCTCTTTCAGAAAAAAGCTTTTTATCTGACGCTGACTCCATTCAAAATGAGACCGTTTTGCGTGTTGCTCCCCATCAAGTTCAATCCTTATCACAACAAGAAATGGTCGAAGACTATCCGACGGATGAAGAAATCCCACAAACCCAAAAAGAACATGAGAGGGAAACTATAAGGCTGGAAGAGGATGAAGATGTTGAGAAAAAAGATGAGACAACAGACATCGAAACTGAATTTACAAATAAACAAAGCACTTCGAATAATTTAGTATTATCTATAGATGATCGCAAGTTTGTTGATTCTTCCGATGAGTCTGAATCTGATGGAAATGACCCAATACCATACTACGAAAGGAAGTACCAAGAACCAGAAACAGGATCCGAGTTTGATGAAGAAAACTCTAATCACGTGCAGTCCTTTGAAAATGATCAAGATAAAGAATCAAACTCTCACCGTGATGGTGGCTCAGAGGCTCTCGATTCATTGATTCAGGATTTGCAAGATACAACACTCAACAGAGAAAAGGACTTCTTACCCCCGATAGATACCAACACATCTTTGCCAGATTTCGAAAATGATTACAGTTATTACGATTATGATGATATGGAAGGTGAGATAGATAGTGAGCAAGTAACTCCCATTGCACCCCTAGCAACCAAAGATGAACAAAAGTTCCACGAGCAATACGTTCAAGGATTGGGTGGGCATAAACCTTCGATAAGAAAGCCTCCCTCCGTTCCACTTGATAGTTCGGTTCCCTTTGAGAAAAAGGGATTGTTAGAGAATGCTCTCAAATATAACAAGACACCAGCAGACTCGCCCACTTATGCTAACTTCGCAGATGCAGTTGACGCGTATATGAGTGATAGAGGAAGTGACCATACTACCAAACAAGAGGATTTTATTAAGGAAGAACCAAAAGAAATCGGAAATGACCAAGACTCATCAGAAGTATTACCAGGTGTTGAGGTTGCGAGCAATGATGCTGTTGAAAGCTTACTACCCAGTCCAAGTGCTCAGGAACCCTCCAGCGATTCAAGGAGTCTTCTGGTCTACAGAGGAAGCGCAGAGTCACTTCCAGCTGCCTCTTCTGGATCTCTTTCAACGGGCAAGATTTCAATTGAACCAAAGAATGAAGCTTTTGAACCCCCTGGCTTCAATAATGACAAAGATTTAAACAGAAGAGACTCTACCATGAGTACGAACACATTTTCCATGGGTTCATGGAAACCGAACACCAACAACTTCAGGGATCAATTCATCAATGATAATGACAATGAATCCAGTTTTAATTTCAATATGGAGAATGAATCGTCAAACGGTTATCAAAGATTCACCAAACCAATGAGCCTGAACCTTTCAGATAATATGTCTTTCATGAGTGCCAACTCAATTCCTGATACTATTGATGTTGCATTACCTAGCATTCATGAAGATCCTGATGATACCGGCAATAATGACGAAACTTTTAGTAGTGGAGATCGTACCACCAGCAATAGCTCCCAAACTGGGAATGGATTAGGTATCACTACTACTATCAGTGATTCCATTTTGAATGATCACCTGTACGACTCTGGCAAGTTCCAAGAAGAATTAAGTTCACTGGAGAATGTATCCATCCCTAAAAAACAACAAAGGTATACCAGCTTACTCCCTCCAGTTGTAGATGAAGATAGAGACTTATCCTCCATGAATGTTTCTGCTACTGATAGTTCTATAGGATCTTCCTCGATAGTTCCTAGCATGGCTACCTCAAACAGTGTTGCCGCTACCACTTCGGTAGTCAACAATACCCACAAACGGATCAATAGTGACACTTCTACTATAACTCAAAGTACACGCAAAACTTTTCCCCCAAATGCTTATCCCGTTTCTAACTGGAATTCGATCGTGAAGTCTTCCCAGTCTCAAGACAGAATAGCTAGATTGAAAGAGGCGTTGTCAAAAGAGTTTGAATACGACACAGGGTTACTGACTTGGTTACATGAAACGCTCACCAAGTCTGATAATTTGTCAACAGTTCATATTGGACAAATGGCTTCTCAAGCTTACCAGAACGCAGCGCATAATGATTTGAGAAGACACGCTTCAATAAGAAGTAGAGTATCTAGTGTGAAAGACAAAGTTGAAACTGGTGGGCTACATGCATCTAACTTCGGTAAGAAATTCTTTAATCGTGGTAAGAAACTTATGAAGTCCAGTAATTAATGATATAATAAAATAAACGTTTGTAAGTGAGGATTAAAAACTTGTTCCGAGGCAAGTTAAGTAAGGGTGCGATCTGGGCCCTTACACATGCGCACACTATTTTTAACACTTGAGTTACAATCGGGTTTATCTTCTTTAGAAATAACATGGGAAACTTGTTTTGAAGCTAGAATAAATACATATTAATGCTAAAGAGAGTTTTCCAGAAATATTTGTTACCTATCGTCACTTTCGTGGTTAATCATACCCCATCATTCATCTGGGTTCTTGTGGAATTCCTATTGGATGTCTTCTTTTTTTGGGTTAAAAAAGTGTACCTGGTCTATTATAGTAAAGACCCATTGAAAGAATATCTAGAACAGCTCAAGAATGTGAACACCTATAATGAGTGGAAGAAAACAGTTATAGAAATAGACAAGTTGACCAACTTGGATTTATGGAGACAAAATTTTATCTCCAAACATTACGATTATGTTTTGATTGATGAAAGAACCAAGCTCCTCCGAAAAGCAAGATTAAATCAAGATTCATCTCTAATAATGTCATTATTGAGAGGTGGGTTGATTAGAAATTTTGGAGGAATTGCACAAAAAAAATTACACATTAAATCTTTTATGGGGACTAAATTCAAAATTGAGGAATATATAGGCGAAGTTTTGAATTGTGTGGATTTTTTGAATGAAAGTATCAATAGCCAAAACGACCTGAGAAACACTGAGTATATTATGAATAGCAAGCAACTAACATTGGATTTCTTCCATGATGCACGACAATCCTTTGGAAGTACAGCTTTGATTTTACAGGGCGGTTCACTTTTTGGTTTGTGCCACCTAGGAGTTGTTAAGGCGTTGTATTTCAAGGGTCTCTTACCTAGAATTTTTGGTGGCAGTGCTGTTGGAGCTGCCGTTGCTTCTTTGGTGTGTTGCTTGAAGGATGAAGAATTGGTCCCTATTTTGATATCAATTGCTGATGTGATGGGTAACGTGGATAGACTCAACCATGATGTTGACGAGAGGTATGGAAATGTATTAGAAAATGTAATTAAAAAGGGGTATTCTCAGGAAATCTTACTATTCTTGAAATTTGTTCGAGACACAATCGGCGATTTGACATTCGAAGAAGCTTACTTGAAGACGGAGAAAGTATTGAACATTGCTGTGCACCCAACTGACCAATCCGTTCCTTCATTGCTAAATTATATAACATCACCAAATGTAATTATTTGGACTGCTATTTACGCTTCTATTGGTACGGGAGTCTTATCAGATGATGTCCAACTTTACGTGAAAGATTTTAACAACAATGTGGCCCCTCAATCGCCAAACTTGAATGTTAGATTTTTGAAACCGCAAGATGTTAGTTATTCACAAAAATACTTTTCATCGTCGGCAAGGCTGAGGTCCAAAGAGGACGTCTCTGGGGAATCCTCTTCTGAGTCCCAATACCACTTGAAAGCTAAATCTGCTTATACCAGATTGACCGAACTATTCAATGTCAATCATTTCATTACAAGTTTGGTACGTCCTTATTTGGCTCCTTTGATCTCCACTGATTTAAAACATCACGCTGAATACGGACGAACTAAATATATCAAAAAAAATCGTACCATTCCAGAAGATCTAGATGCTCTCACTTCAGAAGATTTGGCATATAGGAGTTCTGTAAATGATGCCTATGTCAAGGATTCGGGATTCACCACTATAAAACATATGAGAAATATTCTTGGTATGGAAGTTCAACATCGACTAGAGGTTCTCAATAAGTTGGGTCTTTTACCAGACACCATTAAAAGGCTCGTTATTGATGAAAAACCATCGAATCCTCAGTCTTTAGCAAGTATCAGAGAAATTACTATTGTTCCCGAATTAAGGTACTTGGTAAGAGATTTTGGTAGAGTTTTTGATGTGCACAAAACAATGGAAAATATCCCATACTGGGTTTTGGTAGGAGAGAGGTCTGTCTGGCCCTTATTCCCTTTGATCTGGTCTCGGTGTGCCATTGAATTCGCTTTAGATGACCTCTATACGATGCATAGGAAAAAGTTTTAATGAGTTATGCTTTAAGTTATTTATTTATTACTGATGAGTTAATTGTTACAATATATGAGAAACTAAACCTTTATCTAAAGTACAACTTGATATTGGATTCTTTAACGACATTGTAAGTATAGCTCTTTTCGTCGACTACAATATTGGAAGGAAAAGGTAATGAACCTCTCGATACTGATAATATTCCAGTAATATCCTTGGCTCTCCCCGTATTAAGGGGTTCAACAAATACATTCAAGAATGCCCTTTGATGCAATCTAGTTAAGAAAGTTGTAGTCTTAAATGTTGGGTCAGAAACGTCTCTCAGTGAGGGATCTATTATTTTGGGGCTTGTTTGACAGGAGATGACAAAAAGGATTTGACATAATCTATTCAATTTTATGAGAAAATTGGATAGTTCGATGGTCGAAAGAGAAGTTGAGGATAATAAAATTTCTGGGTTCTCAATGAATACTACCCTAGGACCACCCTGAATATCCTTGATTTTGCTTAGAATATTATCAAATATCATCAGCGCCTGGGCGGAAGCATTCTCAGGATCAGTGATGAGATTAGTGAACAAATCCGTGAAGCAGTCGAAAAAATTGAAACTCTGAGTGGACAAATCAACACCGTTTCGCTTACATCCTTTGAAGTAGAATTCTGATGGATTAGAAAATGATATATATATCACATTGCTTCTCTTTTTAGTTGATTTATTCAAGTCTTTATTAACTAAAGAACCAGTACCTACCAATGCATTTTCGATTAACGCATTGACAAACCACGTAGGTTGCGTGCCTTCAACATATGACACTATTGATAGATAACTTTGTTCAGAACTAAGGATTTGGTCTGAAATTATGGTATTATCTTTGAACAACACTAAATCTTGTTCCTGATTCGAACTCATCTAAAGTGAATTAAGTGCGATGCGAATGTAGTCGTCCGAGTACAATAAATACAGCGACCTGGTAGAAACACCAATGTAAACATAGAAAAATTGAAGAATGGATTAACCCGAAACTGTGCTTTGATTTTAAGAAAAGACTTGAAACAAAAAAGAACTCTAGAGAGGGTACCTTCAAGAATAGAAAAATAAGTGCGCAAGCCCGGAATCGAACCGGGGGCCCAACGATGGCAACGTTGGATTTTACCACTAAACCACTTGCGCTGTTATTGTGATTTAAACTTATCGAAAAACTGTTGTCAAACTATACGGTAAATTGGTTAATGGATAAAAATGACATTTTTCCGGAGTTACGATCTCCGGAATTATTATAGTAAGCAATAGATAAAGGGGAAGTTAAATAAATGAAAAGAACTTCTCATTTGGGAATCATGAAGGAAGAATCTTGAACATTCATCAAGTGACTTCATGTTTTATATCACAAGAAAATTGATGCACGAGAAACATATAGATAGAACATGTTTCAATCATTGATATAATTAGCTGATTGGAAAGTAAAAAGGTTATTCTTTTTTCAGAAAGAAAATCTTAGTTACGTAAAACAGAATACACGTACGACCCTGGAATAACTTCGATAAGATTCACTTGTAAAGCATCTCACTGAATTATCTCTTTGAAAATTAGAACACATTCTTACGAATATAATACAAGACAAAACAGTTATTCACCAACTTGTATATATTCGATTTCAATAACAATTTCTTCCCCAAAGAAATGCAAACTCGAAAATGCATTGAAATATTTTGAGATTGGGTGGAATTGCTGTTTGAGTTGCATCAAGGTCCGTGATAGTTTAGTGGCTAGAATCTCCGCTTGTCGCGCGGAGGACCGGGGTTCAATTCCCCGTCGCGGAGTTGTTTTTTTGGTTTCCAGTGTCTCCAAAAGTATCTCAGTACAAGTTTGGGTGTTTAAAATATTCCCCATTTGCTTAGTTGTTACTTTTTCAACAGTATACATGATCAAAATTGGAATAGTGATTTCGCCACTAACAAAGTCCGTGATAGTTTAGTGGCTAGAATCTCCGCTTGTCGCGCGGAGGACCGGGGTTCAATTCCCCGTCGCGGAGTGTACATTTTTTGCTAATTCATTTTCGTATGGAAACCCCACCATCATATGAGGCTTTTCTACTTCTTTTTTGAAATCAACACTTTCACAGGGTGACGGGACAATCATTTGTAAATCAAAGCAGTTATGAAATGTTCGTCGCAAAATGTTCTCCTCATAGAGAAAATATCTTGGATACCATCATATCTCTGCACAAAACAAACAAAGTGTGAATTTCGAAAATGTTGTAAAAAACTAAAGAGTGATGGACCCATCTGAAATACTGAAAAAAATCCCCAAAAAATAAATACCGCATGAACTACCCACGGGAGAAAACATACAAGTATATAACCTCTCAGGAATACCGAACCCCTTATATCTTGCTGCAGTAAAGCCGATGCCTCATGCGATTTAGAGAGCTAAAGAAATGTTGAGCTAAAATTTACCATAGAACAATGAAAATTTAACTTCTTCTGGCCTAAGCCATATTATAGCTGTTCTGTAGACTTCGAATCCTATATACTAGACAAACAGTTCACTGTTCTCCTGGTCGTGTACAAATCCATGCTAACACCTCCTATAGTCAGTCAAATTTCCATGGGTCTTTGCACTTTCTGTGATCGTTTGTATGAAGAATTGTGATACGAAACATCAATGTCACTGAGTTACTTGCAAAACATGTTTTTGGATGAATGCTTTCTATTACTTTTTGAAGATAAGGAATTCTTCTTTGATCTAGCGAATTTTCTAATTACTGCAAAATTAACGCGAAAGATTCTAGATGGTTCCAGCACGTCTAGAAATTTCGAGCAAGTACTAGGATTATCAGACAATCCTATACAAGAGTATAAATAATCATTACCTTCTTCAATCGATTGTCCAATTTAAATTCTTTAAATCAATATGGATGAATCACAATTTACAGATAATGCATTGAAGATCATAAACAATGCTGGCCAGTTAGCCAAAGAAAATGCTCATAGTCAGCTCATGCCATTGCATTTTTTGGCAGCAATGGTTCCAACTGATGATGAGAACTCCATTCCTTATTTGAAAACTTTAATCCAAAAGGCAAGATATGAATGGGGTGATTTTGAAAGGATTGTTAACAGGCATTTGGTAAGATTACCATCTCAACATCCGCCTCCAGATGACATTAGACCAAGTTATCAAACTGGTCAAATGTTGCAAAGCGCTGCAAAAATTAAGGCTCAACAGAAAGATAATTATGTAGCTCAAGATCACATATTGATGGCCCTATTAGAAGATCAGTCCATTAAGGATATTTTTAAGGAGGCAAACATGAAGACTGATGTTATAAAGACTCAGGCAATTGAATTGAGAGGCAACCAAAGAATTGACTCAAGACAAGCTGATTCTTCTGGTAGCTATGAGTTCTTGAACAAGTACTGTGAAGATTTGACTGAAAAAGCCAGAGAGGGTAGAATTGACCCCGTGATTGGAAGAGAAGAAGAAATAAGAAGAGTTATTAGAGTTTTAGCAAGAAGAACCAAGTCTAATTCAGTGTTGATTGGTGAAGCTGGTGTTGGTAAAACGTCCATAGTTGAAGGTGTTGCACAAAGAGTAATTGATGGTGATGTTCCCAATGTTCTTGCCAACTCTAGACTATTTGCATTAGATTTGGGTGCTTTGACTGCAGGTGCTAAGTATAAAGGTGAATTTGAAGAAAGAATTAAGGGTGTTTTAAACGAGATCGAGAAATCTAATGAGATGATCATCTTGTTCATCGATGAAATTCACATGTTGATGGGTGATGGTAAACTGGATGCTGCTAACCTTTTGAAACCAATGTTGGCTAGAGGATCTTTACATTGCATTGGTGCTACTACATTTGCTGAATACAGAAAGTTCATTGCTAAGGATGGAGCTTTCGAAAGAAGATTTCAAAAAATCGATGTCCCAGCTGCAACTGTGAATGAAACTGTAGCAATATTAAGAGGTTTACAACCAAGATACGAAATTCACCATGGTGTTCGTATTTTAGATAGTGCATTAGTCACCGCTGCTCAATTAGCTTCGAGGTACCTCACTTACAGAAGCTTACCTGATTCTGCTGTTGACTTGATAGACGAAACCGCTGCTACTGTAGCGGTAGCCAGAGATTCCAAGCCAGAGGAATTGGACACTCTAGAAAGACAATTACATTTGGTTGAAGTTGAGATCAACGCATTAGAAAGGGATGTCGAAGCTGATGAAGATTCCAAGGATAGACTCAAATTGGCCCAAAGAAAGAGAGAAGAACTTGAAGAGCAATTGGCTCCTTTAAGAGAAAGATTTAGCCAAGAACGTGCTGGACATGAAGAGTTAATTACTGCTAAACGTAAATTGGATGAATTGACCATAAAGGCTCAAGATGCTGAAAGAAGGCACGACACACAATCTGCTGCTGATTTAAGATACTTTGCTATACCAGAGACTGAAAAGAGAATTCAAGAGTTGGAGGTTAAGGTCCAAGAAGAAGAGAAATCAGCTGGTCCTGAAACTTTACTCAGAAATGTCGTGAGTACTGAGCAAGTTGCCGAAACTGCAGCAAAATTAACGGGTATTCCAGTCACCAAGCTCACACAAGCTGAAAACTCGAAGTTGATTAATATGGAAAAAGAATTGAGTTCTGCTGTTGTTGGTCAAGGTGACGCTGTGAAGGCTGTTTCAAATGCTATCAGATTACAAAGGTCTGGTTTGGCTAACCCAAACCAACCAGCTTCATTCTTGTTTTTAGGTTTATCTGGATCTGGTAAGACTGAATTGGCCAAGAAGGTAGCAGGATTCTTGTTTGCCGACGAAAGGGCTATGATAAGAATTGATTGTTCAGAGTTAGGAGACAAATGGTCGGCTTCTAAGCTATTAGGTGCTGCACCTGGTTATGTTGGTTATGAAGAGGGTGGTATTTTAACAGAACCATTGTTACGTCGCCCTTATACTGTTATATTGTTTGATGAAGTTGAAAAAGCTGCTCCTGAAGTTTTAACTGTTTTATTGCAGATGTTGGATGATGGCAGAATTACTTCATCACAAGGAAAGTTGGTCAATTGCTCCAATGCGATCGTTATCATGACATCGAACTTGGGTGCTGAGTATATCAATTCATCAACTGCATCTAAGATTGATGTACACACCAAGGAGTTGGTAATGACATCAGTCAGGAATCATTTCAGACCAGAATTCTTGAATAGGATCTCCAGTACTGTTATCTTTAACAGATTATCCAAAAAGGCTATCGCCAAGATTGTCAAAATTAGATTAAAAGAGATCCAAACCAGATTTGAAGTCAATGGCAAGCAGCTCTCTTTGGACATTGACGATGAAGCATTGGAGTACTTGTGTAAGAATGGTTATTCTTCAGATCTTGGTGCCAGACCGTTGAATAGATTGATTCAACAAGAAATTTTGAATCGTCTAGCAGTTTTCTTGTTGAAAGGTCAAATTAAGGATAAAGAAGTAGCTAAAATCAGATTGGGTCTCAAAGGTTTAGAGATATTACCTAATCATGAGATCGAAGATATTGAAATGGCAGACGCTAATGTGGATGAATGGCAAGACAGTGAAGACGACGACGATGATGTCGAAGCAACTCCCCTTGATTAAATTAAAAATGATTACATCTGAAATTCATTGCTTGTTTATAGTTATATAATTAATAATTTACACTAATCATAAAAGCTAATCGAAAACTCGTACCATAAGAAGCGAAATCACAGATGTGATACACCGGGCACGTGACCAAACCAGAAAAGTTGGGGAAACGTTTCTGAGACACATAGGGCGATGTTGGAGTAGTAAGCGGTTGTTTCAATATTATAGAAGCGTAAGAAAAAATGGAGGATACGAATGGGGGATAGACCATTTCATACATCTACAAATACAACCCTATAGGGAGGTGCTTCATCAGTCAAATTGAACTTTGTACGTGTTTATGCATATCACATTACTCCGGTAAAATCATATGCTGCGAATTGAATCAATTGAGAAATCATGCTACATTAAAATTGGAGAAGATAATATATATGCTTCTCGGTATCCCCGTTCCTACAACAGATAAAAATATACACTGATATGTTGGAAATTGAAGTGACACCATCACATCTCGACCCTTTTATGGCTTTAGCTGACACATTTGTTGGTAAAATTGATCCTGAAACTATTAGAGATAAGCTTCCTCCAACTTTCCCTTTGGAAAGACTCGAAGAGTATTGTCAGTTGATTCCAAGTAGAGTCCCAAATTTCAGAGAAGAAATTTGTAAGAAAATTAATGTCAATGGGTATGACTCCGCAAGATTGTTCGTCCTTATAATGTCTTTATTGGGTTCGAGAATCACTGCTCCAGTTTTGACCCAATCTATTACTTTGGTTACTGAAATGACCTCAGAGCAAAGGGAAGCTTTGTTGGAGTACTGGAGAGATTCTCCTGTATCAGCTATTAGAAAGTTGTACAAGAGTATGTTTTCTTTGACAGTTGCTGTTTACCAATTGACTGCTGGCGAATTGCACAACTTGGCTATTGGATTCCCAGGACGTGAGCTTCGTGATACTTTATACGAGGGTCAAAGAATTGATGATTTTAGGTACAAAATGATTGACCGAGTTCAATCAGACGGTGCTGAATTATACTTACCAAACATCGATGCTTTGATCATAGGTAGTGGTGCTGGTGCAGGGGTGGTTGCTCACACCTTGCAGGGCGCTGGTCACAGCTGTTTGGTTTTAGAAAAAGGCAAGTATTACCCATTCAATGAATACGTTTTTGATGACGCTACCGGTCTCCAAAATTTATATGAAAAAGGGGGGACTTTATCTGCCAAAACCCAGGAAATTTTTGTCTTAGCTGGATCCAATTTTGGCGGGGGAACTACTGTCAATTGGTCGGCTTGTCTCAAGACTCCTTTCAAGGTGCGTAAAGAATGGTATGATGATTATGGTCTTGAATTTGCTGCTAATGAAGGTTATGACAAATGCATGGACTATGTATTTCAACAGATGGGCGCAAATACCAACAATATCAAACATTCATTTAGTAACAGTGTAATTTTGGATAGTGCTGAATCTTTGGGCTATCATGCGGCAGTAATCAACCAGAATAATGGTGATCACGAAAATCACGAATGCGGTTTTTGTTATCTTGGTTGTAAATATGGTATTAAGCAAGGCAGTCAAGCATGCTGGCTTAGAGATGCTGCTGAAAATGGTACGCAATTTTTGGATCAAGTCAGGGTCGTAAATATTATCCACAAACATGGCAAGGCTGTAGGAGTCAATTGCATTGATAATACGACTGGTTATAAATTTAAAATTACAGGACCTAAAAAAATCATTGTCAGTGGTGGATCTTTGAACACCCCTATTGTTTTGCAAGATTCTGGATTCAAGAATAAACATATCGGTCAAAATTTGAAGTTGCATCCTGTGACTGTTGTTACTGGTTTTCTTGACCAATCAGTGGACACCGAACCTTACAAACATCCTATTATGACGGCTGTAAGTAATCAAGTAGCCGACTTGGATGGAAAAGCTCATGGTCCAAGAATTGAATCCATATTACATGCTCCGTTCATTGAGGCCTCTTTCATCCCTTGGTTTGGCAGCAAACAAACTAGAGTAGACATGCTCAAGTACAAGAATGCTTCCAGTTTATTAATTATAACTAGGGATAAGGGATCAGGTAGAGTATTTAGTGACCCTAGAAGACCAGGAGAAGTCTTAGTCGATTACAGTGTTGATAACTACGATACTAAAGCTCTATTGGAAGGTTCTTTGGTTGGTGCTGACATGTTGTACATGGCTGGAGTAAAAGAGATTCTTTTCTCTCAATCTTGGACTCCGAGATTCACATCTGACAAACCAAAGCATGAAAGAAAAATTACAGATCCTGATTATGTCAAGTGGCGTAAAAATGCTGAGAGATTGGGCTTTAAAGCTTATGGTCCAAGTTATGGATCTGCTCACCAAATGAGCTCATGTAGAATGTCAGGTAAAGGACCTAAATATGGTGCTGTTGATCCACAGGGTAGGCTTTTTGAATGCAAGAATGTTTATGTAGCAGACGCAAGTGTTATGCCAACAGCCAGTGGTGTTAACCCAATGATTTCTACCATGTCTCTCGCCAGACATGTCTCTTTAGGGTTACTTGAAGAGTTTGAGAAGACCGCAAAACTTTGAAGCCTTTTATTCTTTTAACATCTATTGTCTTATTTGTATGTATGTAGGTATATAGTTTTTTTTTAAATCATGATATTTCGTATTCTACACTTTCGCAAGATAAAAAGTAAGTTAAATTATTTGGTAATTTACTCTCATCTTGATCAAAATGACCGGCAAATCCAATGGGGCCCTTATCACATTCGGAACAGATTAGGAGTCTTTCAATATCAAATGTTTGTCCCTCTATTTTAAAATCGTCTATTTCTTCAAGTGGTCTCGAGACTCCGATATTATCGAAATCCCACATATCTTTTACTTTGAAAAATTTCGTGGAGGTTGCTGTGTCAGGGACGTTCACCATATTTGGAGCATTTTCGATCTCTATAAGACTTTCCTGAAGGGTATCGGTGTAAGGGATCACTCTAGTGTTACAATCCGGGAAAGGGCATTTAGCCAAACCGAATTTTGCATTGAGCTGATCAAATTTCATTATATGATTCATCAATAAAAAACTGCGGAAATTTGCAGTGATATATAGCTTACAAGTATACATTTTAAACTGATACTTAAACTAAAGTCTAGACGAACTCCTTATTCCTTCAGAAGCCAACTTTGCAAGGTAAGGGTACAATAAGCCAAATCCTTCTGCGTTGGCTGAAGAGGCAGTTCCCTTCTTTATTCTCATTGCAATACCTTGAGAAATTACACATAAACGAGCTAAACCAAAGACAAACCCGACAGGCCATTTACCCGTAGGATTATTGGTGTTATCATCTGGATCCCATTTAAACCCTAATTTTTTGTAGTACAATCCCAACATATCTTGAATTAATTGCAAAGATTCAGGATTTTCTCTTCCAATTGCAGTTTTCTGGGGTTTGAAGAAAAGTCTATTCAACTTATTGGGGATCTGGAATGGCTGCAAAAAGTTAGCTAAGTCAAAAAGTGGATGTCCAAACGTACACAATTCCCAATCCAAGACGGCAATAACCTTATTCAAGTCTTTGTCGAAGAGGAAATTGTCAATTTTACAATCCCCATGAATCAACATTTTCTTGGAAGGATCTTTGGGACCTACATTCCAAATAAACTTACAAATGGTATCAAATTCAGGGATTGGATCAACCACTTCACTCTGCTTTCTTGAAACTGCTGATAAAGTTCTGATTTGTCTTTGGAAATAAGAATATTCATTATTGGAAGATTCCCTTGATTTCTTAAATTGAGGGAAGTGTTTCTCTGGCAACTCCTCAATAAGCTTATTAGCATCCAAAGAATGGATAGCGGTTATAGTATCCATGATCGAATCCCACAATTGGTTTTTCTTTTTCTTAGGTAAGCCTGTCATATCAGGGTTTTTGATCAGTGCTCCATCGATAAACTCCATTAGGTAAAATACATAACCAACAACGGATTCGTCCTCACACAACAAGTATGTGTCAGGAACAGGAACCTTTTTATCGGTTTCTGTGTTTAATTTGTTGATCCCGTTAATGATAAAAAATTCTCTTTCAATAGCATGAGCAGATTTGGAAACTAATTTGTCATTTGGGAAAGGTTTTCTTCTCAAAACGGACAATTTGTCATTGGCATCAATTATGAGGTATGTAGGATTAGATTGTCCGAATACAAACTGCTTAACAGTGAAGGGAGCTTTCCATTGAGTGAAGTTAACTCCGACAGAAACCTGGCTATTTGACTTAATAGCAGATTCATTGGAGAGAAATGCCTCTAATGCTGTAACATTGAGCTCTGATCTGATGTTTGTGACTGTTTTAATGATATCGTTGTTCATTTAAGATGTTGGGTTGAGTACCTCAAGAGGAGTTTAACAAAATTCAAATTCATAGGCAAGACTCCCCACAAAATGCGATTAGGCTATGGATTCCTCGGCTGCTAAAAAAATAAAAAGAAAGCCGAACTTAAAGAATTGCTTATACATTAAAATGCCAATGCTTACTATACAGTATATATAATCGTAAAATTCGTTAAATGTGAATGAGTTGCGTGGAACTAGATATTTAATGAATAGTAGTTGTAAATCCCACGCTCAGAAAATTCACCAGGCCATATGTCTTCGGAGTCGTAATTGTTCAAATATTCTTTGTGTTTACAACGTTTAAGATTTTCGAACCCGATGGAACAATTGATTTTTTTACCAACGTATTTCAAGAACTCTGGTTTTTTATTCTTTGTAACAATTTTTTCTCCTGTTTCTAGATCATAGTATGTAACATTCAAATTGATTATTTTACCATACTTGAGAATCAGATCATATTGTGGGTCATCCTGATTCATACGATAGATCCAAGCTCTTCTACCATTGTTATCGTAAAACTTCCATATCAAGCCTTCTCTTCTTAAGAACTCGCCTTCATTATTTGTTAGATCTTTAAGAACTTTGGAGTCATACTCAATAGAAATTAAATTTGGTATAGTAATTAACAGTAAAATTTGTGATTTAGTGAATTTACAACCAGTCAAGTCAATATTCATGATGTTTGAGTTCGAAAGGAATCCATACAAGAATTCAAAATCAACGGAAGAAAATGCAATTGACAAAGTTACCAAATCTTTGAACTTGATATTAATTAAATTAAGTATTTTTTCATTGATTGGCAATCCTTTCAAGTTAAGATACAGCAAGTAACATGCGTTCATATGATTCAATGTGAAAAACAAATAATTAGAATTTAGTGGAGTGACCACATTGGAGTCAACCGATAAATTAAGCCACTCTAATTGATGGTTTGTTACTGATGGGTGGTTTACCAAAAAATTAATTAGATCTCTAGTAGTCAACTTTGAGCATCTAGATAACGACAAATGAGTAAGATTGCATGACTTTGGTAAGTAATTCAATAATACATTTGAGTTAATTGATGTATGAGTTAAGTCCAACCTTCTCAAATTTACAAAGTGTGGTAAGATCTTTTCAAATACATCAATAGTTAAATTAGAGCAGTCATGAAATGATATTTTAAATAACTTCTTCAATGCTTTATTAACTTGAAGATTTTGAAAAGCTTGGAAGAAATCTTTCGAAGATGCACCACAGAAGTCCAAACTTTGTAGGTTCGGTAACTCATTGAACAAATAGTTTAATACATCTACATTCATATCATCTTGGATATTTTCACTGGCCAAAAATTCAATCAAGTTTGGAGTCTTCGTTAAACAACTTAAAATAGTCCTTGAAGTCACCATTTGAATCTCTTGATTCATTTTTCCAGTCCTTCCTAAACCAATAGAAGTGAACGTTTCGAAATCGATGAACTGCACATATTTACCCAAAGTCGAATGTGTGTCCAAATTTTGTAAAAATTTTTGGAAGGTATGGGGTCTATTGAATGCAGCATATTTATACAAGAATTTCAAGCTCAATAAATGGAATAATTTAGAAATTAAAGATACCTTTGAAAAATTTTCAACTAATTTGTTGATTGAATCGAAATTTTCACTGTCAAAGTAAACGAATTCTATGATGTTCATCAAAATTTCTAAAGGTAAATCACTGATACTTGTTAATTTTTGGTTATTAGCTTCATGATGAATCTGCGATTTGGAGACGAGCTGATTGTATGACTCGATCGAAGTTATAGGGGACAACAATATTGGCGAATTCTCATTGACAAAACTATCTGAGGCAGCTGAAGCAGACTGTTGAGGGGACAAGAGGATCCCGTCCAAGTTTGAAAAGTCCTTGGGGATATCTACGGAAATATCCATATGACTTGAATCATGAGAGGCTGTATTTTCATTTTGGAAAGCATTAGGGAGGTTATCTTGAAGTTCCTCCTCTTGGAAATCTTTATTAGTAACGGTTGAGATGAATTTTTTGAACATATAATGTAACCCGTGATAAATTTGTGTAGATGTGTGAAACAAAACTAGATTTTTACCGCTTTTTCCTGGCAGAAATAAAAAGTAGGTATGACTTTAACGGCAGAGTAGACCAACCGCAAGTACCAATAAAATGAGTATAAAAATCTATTCTAATTAAGAACGAACAGTTCACAAGGTATTTAAATATTAGCAAAAAAAATTTTACTTGGTGACAGCTAGAGAAAATTGCAGGTTTTTTATAACTCAGCTCACAGTGAGTGAATGATTAGAAAGCCCGAGCTTATATGCCGTCCTCACCGATCTCAACTTCTTGCAACCACTGTACAAAACTGAGGCGAGCCAATATCATTTTAGTTTTTACGGTAGAAAAAGGGCCTCAAGAGGGTTTAGTACTTATGGGGAGTTTTCTACAGTTTAAAAGGAATACAGCTATATTATTTAAATATCTTCTGGGTTAATGTAAAATAGTTGTCATTGAATTTTTTCATCTAGCCCGAGTCTCGGAGGGGTTGGGGTTCAATTTGCAGTCTTTTTTTACCCGCTGCGAAATGCCATTCATGTTTCTTTTGACGAATGATTGAATAAACTTAATGTTTAGTATTGACTTAGGTATATTCGGTGGCCACGATTGGCTAAAGATATTTCTTGATAAGGCGCTGAATGTAAATATGTATCTCCGAGAGAGGTGAGATACTAAGTACTCTCCCTAAGAACTCTTTTATTCTTCACTTCAAATAAATTTACCTTCAGTAATTATATAGGAGTTTCCCAGGTGGATCCTACTAAGGAAATTCGCTGCCGTTGTTGTGTTTAAAAATTCACTCCGCTTCCCCAGATGGATCTCTATGTGCGGGTCTAACCCCACTAGTGTAAAGCTGCGAGTCTGAAAAACCAATCCGCAAACACGGAACTTTCCCTGAGATTGAAAGTTACACAAAGTAGTCCCTTGGGTTCCTTTTGCAACAATTAATTTACGCAGGTTCTCAGAAAATGACTCAAGTTTCCGATACCATGTCTTCTTTTTCAACTCCTGACGAGGACGATGTCTCTGAGTTTGAGAGACTAGAATCAACACTCCCTGAAGCTTTGAAAAGGTCCTCTAGTTCGTTGGTAGATTTGCTCCAAAATAATGAAAATATTCCAATGCCTTCAACTAGAAATCCCCGTGAAAAATTAAAGAATCAATTGCTTGAAAAATTAACGATTGGCAGAGAATCGTCTCCTGTACCAATTCCTAAACCAAAGTTCAATGAAGACATACACAAACCAGCGTTGAACTCCCTGCAATCTTCAACTGGTGTTCTTTGGGTAACAGAAAGAGCCAATGAATATGGATTTGGTAAGGATGATGAAGAAGACAAGAAGTGGGCCAATCTAGGACAGGGTGCTCCGGAACATGGAGATACCATTCCTGGATCTTTTCAAAGACCAAAGTCTATCCCTGTTCCTGATAAATCGAAAGAATATGCTCCAACAGCTGGTATTAAACCATTGAGAGAAGCAGTTGCTAATTACTATAATGAAACATACAGACTTACTAAACTGTCGAAGTATACGTGGAAAAACGTATGTATCGTTCCTGGTGGACGTGCAGGTCTCACTAGAATCGCCTCTATCATCAAAGATTGTTACCTTTCGTTTTTCTTACCTGATTACACTGCGTACGCAGAAATGTTATCTTTGTTCAAAAACTTCAGTCCAATTCCTGTGCCTTTGAATGAAAATGATCATTACAATTTCCACTTGAATTTAATCAAGAATGAGTTGAATAGAGGTGTCAGTGCTTTATTAACTTCAAATCCTCGTAATCCTACTGGCAAATGTTTAACTAGGCATCAACTTTATCAATTGCACAAATTATGTCGTGAAAGATGCTTATTGATTATGGATGAGTTTTACTCTCATTATTATTACGATGATAATTGTCTGGGATCTTCTATTAGCTCTGCTGAATTTGTTGACGACGTCAATAAGGATCCTGTATTGATTTTAAATGGTTTGACGAAAGCTTTCAGGTTACCTGGCTGGAGAACTTGTTGGATTTTAGGACCAGAGGATTACATCAATGCTTTGAGTTCTGCCGGTTCTTTCTTAGATGGCGGATCTAATGCACCATTCCAATATGCTGCCATAGAATTTTTAGAGCCCTTAAAAGTTAAGAAAGAAATGCAAGCTTTACAGCTTCACTTTAGAATGAAAAGAGATTATGTGCTTGGAAGGCTTGTAAAAATGGGATTCAAAATCAATGAAACAAACACTCCAAATTCCACATTCTATTTATGGTTAAACTTATCACACTTACCAAATAAATTATCCAACTGTCTTGGATTCTTTCACGAGTGTTTACATGAAAAAGTTATTGTGGTCCCAGGTTTTTTCTTCTTGATTAATCCTCAGAATTTATCCAACCTCGAGGATGTGATATGGTACAATTATGTAAGGATTAGTTATGGCCCAGAGATTCAAGTTTTAGAACAAGGAATGGATGGTATTGAGAGAATTTTATCTAGATTTAATTCTTTGCCTTATGAACTTTCTTAGTTTCGAGTATTACCTTTTGGCTGTGTGCGACAGGCACACATGCGCATATGCACACATGGCTATGGCGTATACTAGTTTCAATAGGAACTTATCAATTGTTGAATCTATTTAGTTTTTTTAATAGACGTCTTCAAATCTGGATCCTTGGCGTTATCCTTTGAACATTTATTAGTAATTATTACATGTACGTAATATAACATCAGTAATCTCCATAATATAAGACAAGCACTTCTCAAAATTTCCCCAGAAAACGAGCGCTGACAAAAGTCTCTATCTATTGCGTCCCTACTGATCTGCTCTGTATACTGCTAGTATTGGTTCCTGATGTTGCCTAATTCAATCACAGCGTTATTTTCAGTGAATTACCAGGTCACACTATCATTTCCTACCATTTTTCTCACGGCAGGATTCATCGCCTTATCCATAGTTTTTTTCTTTAGGTATAAATATCTATCAAGATTTTCTGATGACCCAAAATCAGAGGAAATATCAGACGAAGTGAAGAAGGACGAGATTGTAGACTCAATCAATAAAAAGAAGCGTAAAAATTTGAACTATGGGTCTAACTATCTTGATGAATTCTTGAGTGCTATCAAAATCTTTGGTTATCTTGAAAGACCCGTTTTCCACGAATTGACTAAGAATATGACTACTCAAAAATTAAGCTGGGATGAAATATTGTATTTAGATGAAAAGCTCGGATTTCTGATTGTTGTTGACGGCTGTGTCCAGATTTTCATCAAAATGAATGAGAATTATAATACAAATCACCAACAATTAAAGGATTCGGATTATGAGTCAGAGGAAGTTTTGGTTATAGGAAACCAAAGATATCAAATTTTGAACGAGATCAAAAGTGGTGCCCCACTATCCACTTTAAACAGTACCTTGGATTTGTTTAACCCTTCCATTAACGATTTGTTCAATGATACATCACATCATCGTAGCTTATCATCATCATCGTCGTTAGACCTCAATGAACAAGAAGTTGATGATGGTAGTAACCACAAAGAGAATGTCATTTATCCTGATATCATCGCTAGACCGAAATCTCTGGGGGGAAATACAAGAGGAGCCACAATTGCGATAATCCCTGCTCTGGCCTTTCAAAGGATACAATATAAATATCCCAAAGCAACTGCTCATATCGTCACTATGGTAATCAATAGATTATTCAAAGTCACAATGAACACGGTACATAACTATTTGGGATTATCGGATGAAATTATTGATAGTGAAGTCAAGTTGAATTCTTCTATAGAGTCATCATTACCAGCCTATTTGAAAAATACATTGATAGAAAGGTACACAAAGAAAAAAACTTCAAGTGGTTCTGAGGGTACTGGAAAGATCCAATCATCGAACTCTTTAGAGAAATTGTTAAAGAAAAAGACTGTTGACATAGGACCCATCCATGGGAGATCATCGTCAAGATTAGTAACTTTAAGCTCAGTCCATAAACCGAATCACCCAGGAGATTTACTTTCGTCGGTACCCATTTCAAGAAGGTCAGTGTTCAATTTGGAAGAGTACAATCTCAATTTTAAGGACCCAAAGAATACAAATCTCACATCAACTGAAACGACCTTTTCTGATGACATAGAAGAGACAGAGGAAACGTCCACGAGAATTGCAGTTATCGAAAATATCTTTAAGATTTTAGGTATTGACAGCGAATCTCCAATTCTAAAAAAATTGGAAAACGTTCCATTCTCCAGCAGAATGGGATCTGTATCATCATCTCCTTCCATGACTGGATTATCAAATTTGGCTAGCTCTGATTCATCGAACGGATTTTTGATAACCCCTTTTAACAAGAACCGAGTTTATGATGATTATACGAGTAGAAATAGATATGAATCGTTCTCAAGTGTTACATCAACTAGAGCTGCAACTCCAAAAATTTATAACACTATTAACCTGACTCAACTTGCTCAAATAAATAAGTCTATTTACGGAGCAAATCTCAGCAGGGATCTGGAGATTCCTGAAAATAATCAGAATAGCAGGACAAACTCCGTAAGTAATACTAGAGTCTTTAATTTTAACACAGTTAAGAATGACTTCGCTAAAGATTTATCGATTAAGTGCTTTGAACCAGGCGAAATTGTGATAGAGCAGGATTCATATCAATCAGGATTATATTATGTAATTGACGGTTCCCTAGAGGTGGAGTACACTAGAAAGATGAGTAACGAAAAGAACGTTACAGTCAACAGAGGCTCTATTCCTCAGGGGGGAATAGCTGGTTATCTATCAGTCCTTCTAGGAATAAAGTCTTTGTCAACAGCAAAAGCTTCTCAAACTGGTTGCATTGTAGCATATTTTACCAAGGAAAATTGGACAAAACTCTTAGACAAACATTATCAGCTCCAATTGCCTTTAGCCATAAGATATAAAAAGTTACTCTCCAAGGAAATCCTTACAATTGATCTTGCTTTAGAGTGGTGTCATATTCCTGCTGGTGACGTGTTGGCGGCCGAGGGCGATCAAGCAAATGGGTTTCACATCATTTTAAGTGGAAGGTTCAGAGTAGTGCAGAGCAAAGACAGCTCTTTCTCTCCAAAAGATTTATCGGGTGGCGAAGAGACTACTATTGGAGGTGGATTCAACGTTTTAGGGGAGTATGGCCACGGGGAGTCTATTGGGGAAGTTGAAGTTCTAACAGCATCAAGACGTACCACTTCTTTGATAGCAATCAGAGATTCCGAAACTGCAAGAATTCCTAGAACTTTGTTTGAAATCTTGTCTTCTCAAAACCCCTCTATCATGGTGAAAGTCTCCCGTATTGTTGCTAGTAAGGTTGCATCTGCCCATAGTGATTTGAGAACAATGTCCAACATGACGAGCAGCATCACGACCCCTCAAACAAACAACAACTCCCCTTTTAAATCTCCTGTCTCTCATGTATCGGGGAACTATAAAACTATTACTATACTTCCAACAGTCAATGGACTACCAGTCAGAGAGTTTGCTACCAAATTAATCGAATCATTGAAAATTATTGGAAGAAATGTGATTGCGTTGGACCAAACTTCTGTGTTAAATCATTTGGGTAGGCATGCATTTGATGATAGCATAGCACAGTTGAAGCTTTCCGGTTATTTTGCTTCATTAGAAGAGCAGTACGAAACTGTCGTATATATTTGCGATAGTTCTCTTAGATCCAGCTGGACATCTACGTGTATTAGTCAAGGTGATTGTATCTTACTTTTGGCCAATGCTGAAGATTACGATGTAGCGGTTGGTGTTGGTGATTTCGAAAAGCTTCTTATCAAATATAATACCACTGCTAGAACCGATTTGTGTCTTCTTCATCCAGCAAAGTATGTCCCTTTTGGCTCAACATCTATTTGGTTAAAGAAGAGAAGATGGGTTCAAGGCCACCATCATATAAAAATGTCTATTCAAACCAACATAAGCACGAGCTTCAAGAAGAAATCCATAATTGAGGACATTGCGACGAAGTTAGCCAAAAGGACCAACCAAAATTTAAGGCAGAGATTCGATATAGTAAGATCTGCTTTGTCTAATAACAGACTCAACAAAGGAAAAGATACTTCAACCGCTGTGGAGCCGTATAAAAATGATTTTTTAAGATTGGCCAGAATTTTGTCAAATGAAGCAGTAGGATTGGTTCTTGGTGGGGGAGGTGCTAGAGGAATCTCCCATTTGGGCGTAGTTACAGCTCTTGAAAGACATGGAATCCCTGTAGATATTATTGGGGGTACATCCATAGGATCATTTGTTGGTGGATTATATGCACTCGAATATAACTCTGTTTCAATCTATGGTAAGGTCAAAAAGTTCGCCAAAAGAGTCTCCTCGTACTGGTTGTCTTTGTTTGATTTAACATTACCAGTTACTTCTTATTTGACTGGGTATGAATTCAACAGGGGTATTTGGAAGGTGCTTGGTTTTTCTGAATTGGAAGACAGTTGGATCAAATTCTATTGTAATTCGACTAATATTACAAATTCTACTATGGACATCCACGAATATGGATATCTGTGGAGATTCATCAGAGCTTCTATGTCTTTGGCTGGTCTTTTACCACCCATAGCACACAACGGATGTATGCTTTTAGATGGAGGATACTTGGATAATTTGACGGTTATGGAAATGAAGAAAAGAGGAGCAAAGTACATTTTAGCAGTTGATGTTGGTTCAGTAGATGACAGAACTCCTATGAGTTATGGCGACACTTTATCTGGCCTTTGGGTTATCTTCAATAGATGGAATCCATTTTCTAAGCATCCAGATATTCCTAATATGATGGATATCCAATCTAGGTTAGCCTACGTCGCCAGTGTCAATGCATTAGAAATTGCCAAGAGAACTCCTGGAGTGTATTACATGAGACCACCAATTGAAGAATTTGGTACCTTAGATTTTGCTAAGTTTGAAGTGATTTATGATGTTGGGTTGAAATATGCTGAAGAGGTATTAGGTAAATGGGAGAGGGAAGGCAGTTTACCGAAAATAGTGGGAAGACACAGCAAATCAAATAATGCCCCGGATGAGAGACCTGAATCTTATAGAAGAAACTCACTCTAGTAATTATCCACGATATTTAGATCATTTAGACTTATTCACGATTCATGTTTTGCAGACTGATTGTAATTCTCCTTACTATTCAATTTTTTGCAGTATCGATAAGCGTGGCTGAACCACCACCAAGATGTTCGCAGAAAATTTCGAAACTGATGAGAGTGAAAAATATTTTATAGGTGTGAGGCACTTAGTGTTGGGTATTTGTAGCATAAAAGAGCATAAGCCATAATGGAAGAGTCTGACAGAACCGTGTCCCGTTTATGGAGAACTTTTAGGACAGTGAAAGAAATGGTCAAGGATAGGGTATGTGCAATTTTTCTCATCAATATTGATATACATTAGGTCTTCAAAAATGACAAATACTAATAATTATCTAGGGTTATTACATCTCTCAAGAAGAACTTGAAATGTCATTAGAGGAGTTCAAACAAAAGATATGCGACAGTATGAACACTCCACAAAGAAAGTTAATGTGCTTTCAAGCAAATCCGACCGCTGAATCCTTAGAAAAATTTCCTGAATTAGGTACTTTATGGGTTGAGTTTTGTGATGAAGAAAGTGTAGGTATCAAGACAATGAGAAATTTTTGTATCCATATTAGTGAAAAGAATTTCTCCACTGGTATTTTCATCTACCAATCTTCTATAACCCCCAGTGCAAACAAATTGATTCCAACAGTTGCACCAGCTTCTATTGAAACTTTCCAAGAAGGTGATTTGGTAGTCAATATCACTCACCATGAATTGGTTCCAAAACATATTAAATTGTCTAAGAGTGAAAAGAGAGAGTTATTAGATAGATATAGATTGAAAGAATCTCAATTACCAAGAGTCCAAAGAGAAGACCCAGTGGCCAGATACTTGGGATTAAGAAGAGGGGAAGTGGTTAAGATTATCAGAAGATCAGAAACCTCTGGTCGTTATGCTTCTTACAGAATTTGTTTGTAAAGAGGATCTATACAAAAAGTTCTATCAATATTTAAAATGACATAAATAGATTTGTAATATAGGTTTAAAGTGTGAAATTAGCACATACCACACTATCTTGTATTCCCGTCCACCACTTTACATTTCTCAACGGGGCAGTTTCGATTGGACTTACAGTAACACCTTCATTACCAAGGAAAACAGGTCCGATAGTGATTATCAAACTGTCGACAATGGACTTGGAGTCTTGTCTATATACAAGTAATTCATTTATTACTTTGGCACCTCCTTCTATCATTACTGAGCTGATATCAAGGTCATGAAGTTTTGAAAGTATAATGGACCAATTATCAGATCTGTTTGCGATTAGTGGTAATCTCACAAACTGTCCACCTTGATTTTCCAATACAGCCTTGTCTTCCGGAGATGGATTATAACAGTTGTCAACCAAAATAATCGGGGGTTTGCCTTGATTCATATCGCAGATTCTACGAAGCTGAGAACTAGAATACTTCCATTGACATTTGGGATCCAACACGACTGGAATTGGGTTAAACTCACCCTCATATCTGCAGTTGAGTTTGGGGTCATCTGCGAGTATAGTTCCAATACCCACCATGATAGCATCATGTTTGGACCTTATATAATGGGTCATAGTCTTCGTTTCGAGATGTGAAATCTTTGTTTGCATTCCGGGTTTAGCAGCTATTTTAGAATCTAACGATTGTGCATATGTTAATGTTACAAAAGTCCTTTGCAGACTTTTGGGAAGGTATGGCTCTAGAAACAGAGGCAATGAATCAGGTAATGGAACTAGGGACATAAGCTTTCCAAGTATATCGCGATACGAAAAAAATAGTTGCAAAATCTCATTATTGTTTGAACCTAGTGGGCCTTGAATGATCGATGCGCTTTATAGTGTGATCCCTACTTGCTAACTTTTCTAATATGTCGCTATCCTGATAGAATGTGGCTTTATGGTTAGACGATTTGTGAGACTTGCGTGCTCCAAAAATATCGATCAGGTCGTCTTCTGTCACACCTGCTTGTCGAATTGTATCAGCTTTTGCTTCATCATTAGCAGCTAATTCTTTGTGATCTCTTAAGTATCTCCTGTATTCACGTACTCTCCATTCCTTGTATTCCGTTTCAGGGTCCAAGCCATCTGTGTCATCTACACCATCATACTGTATTTCAACAACCAGTACTTCTTTATTAGCATTCGCGTTATTTAGATTATTGAGTACGGTATTCTTGAGGGCCTTCTCTGATTTAGGTTCAAAATGATTAGGTTTATCCGAGGAAGATATTCTCTTACTTTTTTTGGCGAATACAGGGCGACTTATTAATACATCGTCTCCACTAGATTCCCCACTACTCGAGGTTTCACTGCCTCCTTCTCCGCTCAGTCCTGTGAATTGACCACTGTCACTCATAACATATAATTTATTCGCAGTATATAATTTAAAATATCATCTTCTAACCGCGTTTTTTGAAAAAAAAATTCTTGTTGGAGCTTATAAACAAGCTGTCTGTGATAAAGTAAATTTTCAACGCGGCCATTTTTCATTGATTTTTCAATTTTTTTGAACACTTATAGTCTCCATACAAGATGTCGTTCCCTATCGCTTTACCGACACCTGACACACCTTTCGGTGTGAAGCTTTTCCCTTACTTTAACTGTTTTGTTAGTACCATTACTGGTGGCAGTCTCATTCCTTCTAAATTTAGCTTCGTTGCTGGTGAAGTTCCAATGTCAACATTCCAGCCAGTAGCTGCTGCTATTGCTACTTACTACTTGGTTATTTTTGGAGGTGACTTTATTTTCAAGAGGTTTAAAATTACCCCTTTTGTTCTTAACGGACCTTTCCAAGTTCATAACATTGTCTTGACCACTGCTTCCCTTTCTTTATTGGTTTTGATGATAGAACAAATTTTCCCAATGATTTACTACCACGGTTTGTTCTATGCCATCTGTTCTCCTAAGGCTTGGACCCAAGAAATGGAAGTTTTGTACTACTTCAACTATATCTTCAAGTTTGTCGAATTTGTTGATACTTTGTTCTTAGTAATTAAGCAAAAGAGATTGACTTTCTTACATACCTATCACCACGGTGCCACCGCTTTATTATGCTATACACAATTAACTGGTAAGACTTCTATCTCCTGGGTGCCTATCGCCCTTAACTTATGGGTCCATGTCGTCATGTACTTCTACTACTTTTTGGCTGCCAGAGGTATTAGAGTCTGGTGGAAAGAGTGGGTTACCAGGTTTCAAATCCTTCAATTTATTTTGGATTTAGGCTTCGTCTACTTTGCTACTTATAATAAAATTGTAGATGAACTTCTCGGAGGTTCTTTACCCTATTGTGGTTCTTGTACTGGTGAAATGTCTGCTGCTTACTTTGGTTGTGGAATCTTATCTTCTTACTTAGTCTTGTTCATCGCCTTCTATATTGATGTTTACAAGAAGAAGACTACCACCAGATCCAAGAGAGTTAAGTCCGTCAGTGGTGGTGTCGCTGCCCAAGTTAACGAATATGTGCTCACTTCAGGTAGAACCCCAACCCCTAACCCCGAATCTGAACTCCGTTCTAGGAAAGCTTGAATTGTTTTGCTTGGACTAGAAAGAAACAATCGAAAAAGTATTGAGTGATCTGTATAGTATATCCACATTACATATAATATTATGAAACTAACTATTGTTTGCTCTATCAACATCCAATTTGTATGGAATACTCTCTACGGCACCTTTACTCTGAATTACCAAGCTGCTGGCCTTGGTTGCATATTGAACCGCTTCACGAACAGATGAACCACTAGCAAGCTTCAGTACAACCCCTCCAAAGAAAGTATCACCCGCTCCTGTTGTGTCGATGACCTTTTCTATCTTCAAGGATGGCTCAAAAGAAGCTTCTCCTTCCTTTGTAGCAAAGACACATCCCTGACCTCCCATAGTAATGATTACGAGATTTGCGTTGTCTGGGTTAATTGATTGAGCAAGTTTCTCAGCCAAGCGCTTGAATCCAGCCTTCAGGTTTACCTTAATATCGTTATTAAATTTGGTAATTTCATCACCCAACAAAAGCTTTTTGGCAACATCCAAAGCTTCTCCTTCATTAACGATCAAGAGATCGACCTTTGACAAAATCTCGTCGCTGATTAGGTCTGGCTTGAAAGGTGAAGGGTTATAAGCAATATTTAATTGATCTCTATTGGTTCTGATCCACCTTATGGTCTTAACCGTGTCAGGATATTCGTTCTGTAAGATGACAAAACCCTCTTCTTTCTCGTTTGGGAAATAAGTTTCATAATCTTCGTCAGAAGGTTTTAGTTCGCCGTTAGAGCCCGCAGTTATCAATATTCTGTTCTCTCCAGATTGTTCTTCGACTAGTATTACGGCTACACCAGAGGAAATACCCTTAATAGTCTTGACATATTGAACATCGACTTCATCAGAAATAAGGGCCTGCTTTAACTCCTTACCAAACGAGTCGTCACCTACGTTTCCTATCATTCTGATAGAGTAGGGTACATCCTCACCAGACAATCTAGCTACTGCGATGGCCTCATTTAAGCCTTTACCACCCAAGTGATTCTCGAAGGAATTAGCTTGTGTGGTCTCACCACCTTCTGGAACTCTATTAGTATAAGTAACCAAATCGTAGTTCAATGAACCTATAATCGTAACACTTTGAGGCATTACTTGAGTCTTGAATCTGAAATTTTAACTTGGGGTCAAGTATCGCACTAGACCGTGAACGAGCTTTGACGCCGTAGTAAGGCAGGGAGATACTTTAATAGCCTACATATTTCAAAAATTCACTGTAATGATTCAGGTTATATTATATATACTATACTAAAGTAAACCAGCCTTCTTCATCTTCAATCTTTCAGCAAAGGTAAGAGGCTTCTTAGGAGCATCAGAGTTAGCTTGGAAGGAAGCAGTCGGAGCAGGAGACGAAGCAGGAGACGAAATTGGTGAAGAGGCTGGGGAAGAATCTAACCCTGGGGCTCTTCTTATACTGTTGTTTTTAACAGCCTCAGCTTCAATTTGTCTTCTTCTTTCAGCCATTTGTTGATCCTTTTCTCTTTGAAGTCTCATTTCTTCCTTTAGCTTAGCCATTTCTTCTTCTTGTTTCAACTTACGTTCTCTGGTTTCAAAATCTCTTCTTTCCTGTTCCTTTAGAACCTTTAATTGCTGAATACGCTCTTGCTTGACTTGTTCAAAACGTTCTTTCTTAGCAGCAGCCAACTTTTCAGCAGATTCTTTTTTGTGTTGATTCAATATCTCCTTATTCTTGGCATCGATAGCAGACTTGTATTCTTGATAGTGTGGTAATATACGTCCTAGTCTGGCCTTTAATTGTAAGGCCCTTTCATGTTCAATCTTAGCCTTTGAAATTCTTGCCGCTTTGAGTTCTTCATATGCTTTCAAATCCTTTTCTTTTTGAGCATTAGCTTCTTCCTTCAAGTAGGTTAATTCGTGGCGTCTAAATGCCCTTTCAGTGTGATCATTCTTCTTCGATAAGACTCTCATCTTTTCTTCCAAATCCTTCTTGTCCTTGTTCAATTGTTCAATTTGCATTTGGCGCAATTTGTCAGTATCCAAATTGTCCAAGTCATCCATATCGATCTTGATGATACCCTTAGCATTGATTTCTTCCGCAATCTTCTTCTTTTCGTTCTTTTGGATTTGTAACTTTTCTTTTTCTAATCTTTCAAGATTCTTTCTTTCTTGTTCAGCAACTAATCTTTCTTGCTCAGCCTTTTGTTCAGCAGCCAATCTTTCTTGTCTTTCTCTAGCAGCGACTTCATCTTGTTCACGTTTCAATTTCTCTTGAACACGCTTACGTTCTTCCATGATGTTGGCACGGTTGGAGATTTCTTCTTGTTCAGCAACGAGGTTTTTGATGGTATTCTGTAAGCTGATTTCACGAGCTCTTTGAGATTTCGCTTCGAATTCTGTGTCAATCATGCTGGCAGATTTGGTTAAAGAAATGGCCAACTGAGACAATTGGGTTCTAATCATTTCTGCTGGAGAGACTTGTAATTTATAGTTTAAAGAGTCATTCAAAGATTCTTCAAATGGTTCAGTCTTGAAAGAGACAACATTACTCTCATGGTCAATGGTCAATGACAAGTGCCCATCTTTTACAGCGTTCACGAGTAAGCCTTCAACTTCTAGAGGAGTGAGTTGAAATTCAGTGTTCTCAAATAAGCCCAAAGTGATTAAGTAATCCAATTTAATGGTGTCATAAACTTGACTCACTTGCTGATACAATTTAATCAAAATAACCTCGGACAAAGTATGGATGTAGTGCTTGTAGTCTTCATCTTGTTCAATTACCTTGAAGAGTTCAGTAACCTTTTCTTTGATGGTCAACGGATGGAATTCCCCTTCTTCTAATACGTGGAATAGATTTCGAATAACTGGATCAACGAAGGCCAAGATATTTCTGCTAACGATTGACTTAACCAAACTGTCTCTACTTGGGACTTGGCTCAAATTCAACAAAGAAGACAATTTATGGTTTTTAGACTTTTGATCATCAACAACGGTATCATTATTGTTCAAAGATTTTTGAGGGATTGACAAAGTAGATAATACCAAGATGGATGCATAATGGTTCAATTCGTCATCGGTAGCATTCGGAGATTGAGAGTACAAATTAAAGAACTTGTTCCACGCAGCAGCATGAAACAAGGAGTTGTCAGAGACAGCAAAGATTCTAGCCAAATTCTTGTAGTAGTTAGCCATCATGTGGGCTCTTGGGGACTTTTTAGAAGCTTGGATCAAACTGTGAACATCATCAACAGATCTGAAAGATTCTTGCCATAATTCTAACTTCACAGAGATGTTTAATTGGTCAAATCTCTGGTTCAAGTACCGTTGAACAGTTTCACTATCAGATAGATCAATGGCGTTTGTTTGAGTTCCCTTAGTTTGGGTAGTTACAGATTGCATATGAGTTCTCAATAATTCACATAATCTCCTGAATTCAGATTTTCTCCCAAAATCTTGACAGAACTTGAAAGCTCTAGAAACAATAGCAGAATATGTTACTTCTAATTTGGAGTTGTTTCTTAAGATATCTAAAACAGCTCTGTAGGCTTCCCATAAAAATCTTAACCAAGGAGTAACCAATTCTCTCTCAGTTCTATCAGTAGAATCAGTGTTCGAAACAGTGGATAACAAGATACTTTCAGGCGTCTGGGAGGCTTCCAAATCATCATCAAGTTGACCGATTTGGTCCTTGGCTTCTTTGGAGGCCTTTTCCAACTTTTCTTCAGCTAAATCGATAAATTTACGACAAATGACTTGAACAGATTCCAAGCCATTTTCATTTAACTGAACGTTCTTCTTATACTGATGTAATGCATCTTTGGCCAATTTACCTTTTCTCAAGTTGACAGCCAAGTCAATTAATAAAGATGCAATTGGTTCTAAATCTTCAACTTGTAAGTAACGAATTCTCTTGGAAATGATTAGTTCATACAAGGTTTCCAAAGCAGCTTCCTCTTGATGAACACCTATCAAGTCTTCAGCACGTTTCAAGACATTTTCAGGACGAAAATTATGGTTCTTATGTGGAGGCGCCATTGTCTTCTTGCTTGATTTACTGAAAATTTTTCAGCTTTGCAAAATCGTGTGAGAAGACAAATCGCGCGGAAATAAATTTAGCAGCCGTTTTTTTAGATAAGGTAGTAGACATATATAGAGGTTTAAGATCAATAACTTTAGGAAACTATAGATTGGGAAAATACCAAGTACAGTGATACAGATATCTCAAGGGGTTGCTTTTAGCGAAAGATGACTAACAGTTCAACCAGAAAAGACGAAAGGAGTCTTTTAAAATACTCACTAGAACAATTGTTGGGTCTTATTGTGGCAGCTGTAGTTTTAGTTTTGACAATAATTGAATCAATATTTGTGCTAATATTGAGGCCCATAGTAGATTGGCAAAAGGACGATTCCTAAATAAGGGTTTTCAAAGAACAAAGGGCTACTTTTTAGAAAAAGAGTGAAGATAATTTAAATACTTTAAGTGTCACATGATTATATATTATAGATCGAGTTCAATTGTTTATTAGTGTACATTTTAATATAGCAAACTGTTATTCAAAAGGGCGGGAACTTCTCTTCCATTTCTGGGACAGACTTGGCCAAACCTTCTTTATCGATCAAAATTAAACTCAATTTAGGGTCTATACCATAGTCATTAAACACTCTTCTGGAATCAGTTTCTTGATTCTTGTTCGAGTAATCGTAATACCCATGGTACATTGAGTTTTCTTCCAAGACCAAGTCTTCGTAATGGAAATAGTCCATTTCTGTTTGTTGCTTTACAGCTGGCTTTTTCTTCTTAGATTTCTTTTCTTCATCTTCAGCTTTTGCAGCAACTAATTCATAAACTTTAGAAATAACTAAAAAATAATCGAATTCAAATTTGTCGTGAGAATCTTCAGCTTTTTCCATTTCCTCTAATAACATCTTGTACATGGGAGGAACTACTTCAACTGGCATATTTATCAATCTTTCACTTACGATTAAACCGATTTTTGCTTCTTCAGAAGAGTCTTTAGTAGTTTTCCCGCTTTGTGTAATCAATTTTCTCAACATGACATTAAATTCCAAGGTACTTGAAGTCTTCTCTAAGATGTAATCAACCAATGTCTTAATAGACGACTTATCTTTATTTTCAGACAAATTGACCACAGATAATAATGCAAAAGGGTCACCTTCCTTACCTTCAGTTTTGATAGTGGTACCCACGCTGTTTTTAGTCAAAAACAAATCGGTGATGCCTGAAATGTCAAATTTCAAAGAATCGTCACCAAACAATTGTCTTAAAAAGTTCTTCGTAGCGTGGAAATCAACCTCAGGGTTGAGGTCAAAGAAATCGAAATCAACATTCACGATTTCATCCTGTTCTTCCTCGACTTCTTGTTCATTCTCAGAATCAGTAGAGCTGACATCAATGTCAGAATCTTGTTCTTCTTCTACTCTTCTTTTGCTCATTCTATTACTTCAGATTAAATTAAAAAATGTGAATCTCATCGCGAAGTCGATTATGTCATTAGTGCAAGGCTATTCATCGGACTCAGATTCTGGTAGAGAAAACAAAGAATTGGACATCTTGTCCAAGCTATCCCACCACAGAGTTGACCCTCATTTACATAAAGACATTAATGAACAAAGTGCTGTAGATCTTTCCGCAATTCTACCAATTGCAAGTAAAACTTATTCAGAGAAATGGTATCATAAGGAGGACCCGTGGAAAGGAAAGAAAAGAGCAGCGAATTCAAAAAATTGGAAAACCAAGAGGAAAAAGGGAAACATAGAGGATGATTACTTGGGCCCTTGGGCTTCCTTTAATGATAACGATGTCACTAGTGAGGATCAAGATAATACGAAAATTGAAGCAAGCTACCAGAAAGAGGATAACAACGAAGAAAGAGATGTTACAGAAATGAATAATAGTTTGAATGGAATCAGTGATATCTCTACGTCTACATTGTTTGCTACATATAAATATCCAACCAGTTTCATGGATGCATCTCGCATCAAGGTTAATTTAGAGAAGGTACCTGGCTCACAAGAGTGTTTTGTTCCTAAAAGAGTCGTTCACATATTCGACGGCCATGATACAGGAGTTTCTCGGGTAGAATTTTTCCCACATACTGGCCATTTATTATTGACAGGTGGTAATGACTCTGTGATACGATTGTGGGACCTTTATCACAAAAAAGAGTTGATAAGAGAGTACTATGGCCATACGCAAGCGGTAAAAGACATAGCTTTTAATAATACTGGAGAAAAATTCTTGAGCTGTTCATTTGATAAAAAGATAGTCCTTTGGGAGACGGAAACAGGAAACATTTTGAATACCATTAAAGTTCACTCTATTCCTAGCGTAATAAAATTTAATGCAGCAAACGATGAAGAATTCTTGGTTGGGCTAATGAATGGTCAGATAGAGCACTATCACTTGGGAGAAACACCCGGTATATTACAAACCTATGACCATCATGTCAGCTCTATAAATGCATTGTGTCTCATTGAGAATTCCAAAAAGTTCCTTTCAGCATCCGATGATAAATCCATAAGAATATGGAATTGGGGAATCAATATTCCTGTGAAAACCATCACACACCCTACTCAATACGCTATTTCTTCCGCTGTTGTGGTGCCCCCGGATCAGGATTTTATAGCTCTCCAAAACATGAATTCAGCTATTCAGGTAATAGATGGCAATAGGAGGTATAAGTTTAAGAAAAAAACATTCAAGAATAACAATGTAACTGGATATAAGATAGAGATTGACGTGTCTCCAGATGGAAAAATATTATGCTCTGGTGATTCTAAGGGCAATTTACTATTTTGGGATTGGAAATCAGGAAATTTGACAAAGAAGATTAAGGTATCAAACAAGTTGATAAATACTATCAAATTCCACCCCCAAGAACAGAGTAAGGTCATAGCAGGGGGATTCGACGGAAAACTCTACTATTGCGATTGAATTCAGATCATAAAAGTATATTAGCTCACCACTAGGTCTATAAATGCAGAATTCGGTAATAATAAATAAGTCAACAGATCACACATTTCTCTTTCCTATAGGCATCTCGCTTACTCCTTGACCGCCTATATGATTTGTCAACGTCACGGTAATGGTGGGTATTGTGGTGGAGGTGGTGACGAGTATTACCTTTTTCAAAATCGTGATTACCTTTGTGTTCTTTGTCTTCGGTTTTTAATTCATTATGACTTCCTTTAATTTCTCCAGAGTCATTCAAACTTATTCGGGATATGGTGCTTTCAATCTCATGCGTATGTGAAGATGGGCTCTTGGATTTCGTACGTTTCTTGAATAATCTAAATGAACCAGTGGGTGAAGAGGTCACCTTGTCTTCTTGTTTAAAATCGGAAACATGAACCTTCGGTCCTTGAGAAGTATCACTCCATTGACTGTTCTTTCTGAAAGGAGCAGTCAAACTTGTTCTTCTAGTACTGGTTTTTGATACTGAATCTTCTTTATAATAATTCATATTTTGATCAGGAACATACCAATAGTATCTATCCTTTATATCAACGTATTTTGAGTCCGCAGGAGCTAAAATAGGAGCTGGATCGCTTGATTCACTTAAATCGGTGGAGGGGGTCTTATAACTGCTGTTATTTTCTGTTGTTAAAATTGGCGAGTTCGATTGCGATAGTATTGGTGAAAGTGTGTCTTCTTGCCAGTATTTAGCCTTGGAGCCCTGAGGAACAATTACTTTTGTAGAGCTTGCCATTGAACTTTGAACAGAATGGACGCTGTTTGCAGAAGACCCCGACTCAGCGTATGATATCAATCTATAAAATAAAATATATGGCCATTCTGTGTTAAAAATCTCTTTGAAAGTCTTTTCAACTACTTTAGGATTATGAAGATCATCATAAAGATACCATACAGCATTATAAGACTCATCTTCGGTTTCATTTACTCTATGATACATTTTCCTTACAGCGGATACGAAATGGCCCGAGGATATGGATGTGCCTCTATGACAAATGGCACTTTCCAAAATTAATTTATAGTTTTGGGACGACTTAGAATCGTCAGACTCGTCGGCTACAAAAGGCGGTAAATTAATAACGGGGGGTATGATGACTTTTGTTTGCAGCCTGCTTGCCCTTTGGTTTTCAAACGAGTAACGTTTTAAGCAAATTGGAAGAATAGGTCTGCGTTTGGCAAACTCCCTAGAATTAGAAGCGGCGCTTTTCACCTTGCCTTCTTCAGTTACTGAAAGATCATTGTCGTCAGTATAAAATGGAAGCATTCTCAAGAACATCCATGCTGGTAAACTGACTTCTTTCGCTTTAGACTTTTGATCACCCTCATTGATCGTCCAGATTGATAAAGTAGAAGACCTGGTTCTAACCTGAATATGACTTGAAGATTTTAATGGTAACTCAGAAGAAAGCCTTATGGAGCTTCCATTATCTTCAATGAGTTCAACAGACGGTTTCTGAGAGTTGAAGCTTTCCAAGGTTGCTCTACGCTCTAATTCCCTTTTCACACTTATGGAGTTATTAAAGTAATGTTCAAGACATTCTTCTAGTAAGATGTCAGTATCGTTAGGGTTTTGTCTTTCAGGATCCTCAGCAACCTCAGGTAAGCTCACAAAAAGCATTCTCTCCTTTGAATATTTCCTATCATCTTCCTTATTGAATTTTCCCCCATGTTGAATGTCTACTTTAAAGGTAAGCAAAGGCATGTGCAAAGTTTCAGTTAAGAACTCAAATAACGTAGCAGAATCTTGCTGTTTATGTGACATTGCTTCGGAAAAACCCAATGCGTCTAATGTTTCACATATGCGTATGGTAAGATCTGTTTTGATAATATGTCCCGATCTCAATAGATTAACATAAACTCTCAACAAGTCAGATAGCCTGTCCACCAATATATTTTCGTTTTGGTTTGAGAGAAACAAAGTGGGTTCAAAACTGTCCAAGTTTGCGTACATAGCAAATAATAAAGCATCCATGTAACACATTACTGATTCCCAATTATCTGCCCCATTATATTTTATAATAGCTCCAGTTTTATCGTGATTTTCATTAGTTATAAAAAATCCCTTCTGGCTTAGTTGGAAGTATCGTATCAACAAAAAAGCCCTTGATATATCGCCTTCAGAGAAGGGGGAGTTCAACGACGCAACAGCCTGTGCTGATGAAGGTTTAGGTAAATTAGCTTGTTCAAAGTATTTCATCAAAGCAGAAGGAGCGGATGTCACCTTCTTGGAGGAAATACTCGAAGAAATTTCGGAATGCCTTATCCAGAAATCTTCATTTAAAGCTGTACCCACTCCATTTAGGCCATGACGTGTGGTCTTTAATTTCCCCAACATTACTATTTCTCTTTCCTGATTCTCACTTGTATCAATGATAGAAATATCGCGGAGATTTTTTTAAAGATAAGAAATCTTGCATATATTAACTATAAAGCTGAAGGGTCAAATTGACCCCTGGGTTCGCAAAAAGGTATCATCAGTTACAGTAAGGTCTCCTAATTGTAGTGAGGTAATTTGAGATGGTTAGCTGCCAGTGATGTTTAATTCTCTCATCTTTACCAAGACATTGTCGAGTCTTGATTCCAAATTTCCAGTTACGAAATCTTGTTGCAAGTTAGCATCCAATTTATCTTGTAGATTATTCAAGCTCTTGAAGTTCTCATTGAAAAATCGTAATTGAAGTTTGATAAAACTTTCAAATGGAGGATTCAAGAACGGGATTCTCAAGTTAATTAGTTGAGGTAATTCTTCTTTGAGCTTATTGTTCAAGCTATCGTAAGCTTGCTTGGATTTATCCAAATTTGATCTACTTTCAGCCAATCTGATCTCGTACTCATTATTGTTTAGTTCGTTGGTGCTGGGCTTTTCAATCATTTTTTGGAGCTTCTTCTTCATGGCATCGTAATCGAGTTTTTTATTGGCTCTCTTTTTTATAGCCTCATTAATTTCAATAAAATAAGAATTGAAGCGAGCAATCAGATTTAACACAACTTGATTATAAGGACCTTCTAGCTCAGCTAACTGAACATCGTTTAATTCCTTTATCACCCTGTAATACTCCTCACTGAAGTTGTTAGGTTTGATACCTTTTTCTGCCTTTTCTTTTGCAGTTACCACATCATCCTCACCATAAAATGATCTAAAAACTTCTGCCACATTTACTTGGGCACTTGTCAAAACTCTTAACAGTTCCATATAATGTTTCAATTCTTTGTGGAGCTTCAAAGAATTTGCTTCCATAGTTTTGAATCTTTTTTCTTCAAAATCAAAGTGTTTGTCAACTGTCTCATCAATTTGTCCTGTTTTCATCATCACTTGAGTACCAGCTCTATTGATGGCTTTTTTAATTCCATTCCAAGACATAATGAACAAGGTGATCAACTTAGTAGTCTATTAGAAAAATTGTATAACAAAACCAATGTGTTAATTATAAAATTTAAGATTCAATTATCAATTACTAATGTTTGAGGATTTATATTTGTGTTTCAGATTTATTTCCCGTAATCCCCGTTCGCGACTAAATTTTGCAGCCTATTTCTTTTACGACACATTGAGTCGTAAATGTGACAAGAACTCAATAAAACCAAAATCCAAAGACAATTCAAAGACTGAAGCCACAAAGAGGTACAAGCTCCGATACTCGCTAGAATTGCTGGTTTCAAATGCCTTTATCGAACATTTTCTCTACCATGACCGATTGACGCATTCGTTGATTCAAAACCAGTCGATGTGGTCGCTTGAAAATATCATTTCCTTCTTTGTGGAAGCCAATAGCTGTGTGTTGAGTTTTGTTTCACCCATTAACTTCTTGGTACAGTGCTAGTTTTGTAATCATTCAGGAGAGATTTTCACTACCGCGTTTTTTATCATTTTTTGCAGCCACATGTCACGGTTCAAGGCGAAGCCTACACCTCATCATTGTCGCATCGTTCTCTTATGGATAAAGGAAGAAAATCATCAGCTTCTGAAAGAACTTAAAGCATATACAGATTTTTTGCGTGTCCTTGTGCGGCTTCCCATGTTGCATTGCGTCAATTGTGGATCGCGCTTGTTGATAAGGCTCAAATTTTATCGAAATTTCAACCTCAATTATTGAACGTTCTTTATGTCTTTCTTGAACAAAGCAGCCGAAAGGATTGCTGGTAAGACCGTCTTGATCACTGGGGCATCTGCCGGAATTGGTGATGCTACCGCTAAAGAAATTGCTGCCACTTCCAATGGTAAGATCAAATTGATTCTCACGGCTCGAAGAAAAGAGAAGCTTGATCAGTTATCAACTGATTTAAAATCCACATATCCTGAAATCCAAATCTTCACAAGTGAGTTAGACATATCAAAATTAGACACAATTAAACCATTTATCAAGAACTTACCAAAAGAATTTGCTGATATTGATGTTTTAATCAATAATGCTGGTCTTGCGTTGGGTAGAGACCCAGTTGGAACAATATTGGACGAGGATATTACCACTATGTTTCAAACAAATGTTTTGGGATTGATAACCTTAACACAAGCAGTACTACCAGTTTTACAGTCCAAAAACTCTGGTGATATCGTTTGCCTTGGTTCAATTGCTGGAAGAGATCCTTACCCTGGTGGGGGTATTTATTGTCCCACCAAAGCTAGTGTTAAGTCTTTTTCTCATGTATTAAGAAAGGAATTGATCAACACCAAGATTAGGGTTATCGAAATCGATCCAGGTAATGTTGAAACCGAATTTTCTAATGTTAGATTCAAAGGTGATTTGGAAAAGGCCAAGGCAGTTTATCATGGTACCGAGCCATTGTATGCGGAAGATATTGCTGAGTTCATTGTATTTGCCATTACTAGAAAACAAAAAACAGTCATGGCGGAAGCTTTGGTTTTCTCCACAAATCAAGCTAGCGCCACTCATTTATACAGAGAAGCATAATTACATTAAATAGAAATTATATAAGATTGAAAATCCATCTAACTGGCCTGCCTTATACAAAAAGCGTATTAATTGGTACAGTCCCCTTTTTCCAATGGGCTACTGTTCGTTTGCTGATTATTCACCTATAAAACCCTCACAATCTCATAATATAATCTATTGCAAGCGATTGACTCGATCGCGATATTACCTAATACGATGTCCAAAATTGCCGGGTCCGATAATGGCAATCCTTTAGGGCATCTGGTTCAAGGTTCACCCTTCCTTGATCAAGATGAGAAGGCTATGGATTTCTTCGAAAAAGCTATGGAAAAAGAAAGCCACGGACAAATGTCTGATGCTATAGAAATGTACAGAAGGGCATTCAAATTAAATGAAAAAGTCGATATGCTTTATCGTAAAACAATACCTGTTAGAATGGAAAAAGTCAAAGAACTTCATGGCAAAAACTCAATTATTCGAGTTGATGAAGCAAAAGTAAAAGCCATAGACGTTGATAAACTCTTGCAGACTTTTGCTCACGTTGAAGCCAGGGCACCGGGTCCAGATGATGAAGATAACGATAACCTTGTTATTAAGTTTACTAAACTTGGAGTAGATGGTCATGAGGAAGTGTTCACTAAGCTTGTTTCACCTTTAATCCACTTAACGAATGATATTTGGCTATACATTATAGAAATTTTGCTTCTTACCGAGCCTGAAGCATGGATCAATTTCTCCGTGACTTGTAAGAAGTTTGCGTTCTTAGGCCTCAGCACAAACGACATTTGGCGAAAGCTCTGCTACTTGGTATATCCTAAACAGAACTATGAAGAGAACAACCTGTACATAAACGCCAATCAAAGAGTCGATAGCACTATAAACGATAACGAACTACCTATACCCAAAGATCAACTAAAAATCATTCCTTCTTATGACAACTCCTGGAAGAAGATGATTAGAGAACGGCCATTTGTTAAGTTCAAAGGTTGTTATATCAGTGTGGTGAATTATTACAGTGAAGGTGGAAAGGCAGAGTTCTCAGACAGCTGGTATAACCCCGTAAAGACGGTCACGTACTATAGATATCTAAGGTTTTATCCAGATGGGACTTGCGTTAAGGTGTTGACTGCTTTGGAACCTCATAATGTAGTTCCGCAACTACTGAAGTACAACCTACTGAGAAATATTACTAGCCCAATGGATCAGGTAAAAATTTCAAACCATCCTAGTGCCGTCAAGGAGGCTCATAGGATTTATCATGGTAAGTGGACTGTATCTTCCACTGGTGAAATTCATGTTACAATAGATGAAGGTTCAGTACCTTACTACTCTTTTCATTATCGGTTTCAAATTCAGTCATTGAGTAAAGTTTTCAAGTACAACAAACTCAATTGGATTAGATATTATACAATAAGAAAGAAGATGAGTGATGATGATGATAGAGTAGGGGAAATCTCGTATTTAACATTGAAAAATGAAAAGGCTTTCAAGTTTCTGAGAGTTAAAAGTTACAATGTTGAGACTTGGTAAGAGAACTATATATATAGAATAGACGATTTTAAGGATATGAAAGGTCGAGAGTTTGGTTCAAACTTGTGACGGTATATAGAGCATTGGAATAATCTATCTTTTCTTTATCATCAATCAGTTATATACTATCCTACTATGCGATTCAACTCTTCGGTTATCCTGGTAGTAACCCAGAGAACATGCGCGTACATCTCAAACCATTTTTCTCAAAAATTTTCAACATAGTTCATCGAGTGAAAATTTGATTTACATAGACAAGAGAATCTTTTGATACAATAAGGAAAGATGTCACGTTTCTTTGTAAAGTATGATTCTGATTCCTCATCGGAAGAAGAGGATTTGTTGAGTTCGGAAGAAGAAGCATTGGTCTCCTCCCCTTCTGAACAAGATGATGACGACAGTGATTTTTTCAATGATTCTGATGAAAGTGATGACGAAAGTGATAGTGATATTGATAAACAAGGGGTTTCGTATTTTTTAAAGAATAGATTCCTCAAAGGTGGCAAGGATGATGGATCTGATAGTGATGAAGAAGATAGAAGAGTGGTTAAATCTGCTAAAGAAAAACTATTCGATGATATCAAAGAATCTGTTGACAAGTTGGACACTGCCAAATTAATCAATCACTGGATAAATGCCTTGAATGAATTCGACAAATTGGGTAGGTTATTAACCAGGGCTCATCAGCAAAACTTCGGTACCCCTAATTTTTTCATCAATGCTTTAGTAGAATTGGAACAGTTTATTACTGAATCTTCTTCAAGCGATCAAGATAAAAAGAAGATGGCTTCTGATCAATCCAAAGCCTTCAATACTTTAAAGCAAAGAGTAAAGAGACAAATCAAGGAGTTCCAAGACTTGGTTGATTTACACAAAGAACAACCAGAATTATTTGATTCTGAAACTCCTGTAGAAGTTCCATTAGCTTCAAACGCTAGTAAATCTGTAGACGAATCATCCACTGGATTTTCTACTACTGGTACTGTTAGAAACTTGAGTGCTATTTTCCAAACTTTGAAACAAATCAGTGAAACCAGAGGTAAAAAGAACATTGATAAGTTCGAACAAATTCAAACTTTAGAAACTTTATTGGAAGCCAATGCTACAAGCAGCAAAACTTTTGAATTGATCTCGATCTACCAAATGTTAATCTCAATTAGATTTGATGCTTGTTCCAATTTGACTTACATGCCTTATGACCAATGGAAGAAGAATTTAGATGAAATAAATTCTCTTTTGGAATTATTGAAGAACAACTCTAGCACTTATCAAATAAGTGAGTTGGGTAAAGCCACTGATGAGGTTGATATTGAACCAGAAGCAAACGAACAAGGTATCAAGGTTGTGTTCGGGTCTATTACTTCTTTAATTGAAAGATTAGATGATGAATTAACCAGAACCTTACAACACACCGATCCTCACTCCACTGAGTATGTTGAAAGATTAAAGGATGAAAGTAGCATCTATAATTTGATCTTAAAAGGCCAATTGTATGTTGAAAGCACCACTCCAATTGAGAAGATTTCTGTTTTTGAAGGTAATGATCAATTATCTAGAGTCATCCTGAGAAGATTAGAACATGTTTACTACAAGCCAGATCAATTGATCAAGGCCAATGAATCTGAGGCATGGAAGGCTTTGGATAGATCTATTGATTCACAACTAACTCCAAGATCTTCTGAACCAAAGGAGTTGATTGAGTTATTAGTCAACTTTTTGACTGGGCACGCTACGGATCTTTATTCAAAGAAAGCTGTTTTGAGTAAAATTTATTACTATGCTGTGAATAATGATCACAAGAATGCTAACGAATTGTTCCTCGAATCACAACTCTATTCTACAATCCATAGTGCTGATTCATCTTTACAAATAATGTATAATAGGGCATTGGTTCAATTGGGATTGAGTGCTTTCAGAGTTGGACTAATCGACGAAAGTCAACTTGCATTGAACGAAATCGCTAACTCTCAAAGATCCAAGGAATTATTGGGCCAAGGTTTTAATACCAAGTATCCAAGCCAAGCATCAGTTACTGAAAAACAAAGATTATTACCATTCCATATGCACATCAATTTAGAATTATTAGAATGCGTTTACATGACTAGTTCCTTGTTAATTGAAATTCCGTCTTTAGCACAAGCTGCTAATGCTCCAAAGGACAATAAGCGTAAAGTTTCCGCTAGGTCTTTCAAAAACAAATTGGAATTTCATGATAGACAGTATTTTACTGGTCCACCGGAAAGTATCAAAGACCATATTATTCATGCTTCTAAGGCCTTACAAAGAGGCGATTGGGCTAAAGCTTACCTATTATTATCATCCATCAAGATTTGGAAGTTATTCCCAAACAATACCGAACTTTTGTCCATGATGAAAAACCAATTACAAATTGAAGGTTTGAGAACTTACATCTTCACCTATAAATCAATTTATTCGAAGTTATCTATTGACTTGTTATCTTCAAATTTCAAGCTTGAAACTAAGAAGGTTCTTGAAATTTTGAATAGAATGATTGAAAGTGGAGATATAGCTGCCAGCTTCAGTGACGATAACACATTCATAGCATTTGCAAGTAATGACCAACAGAGAACTAGATTACAAGAATTGGCCATTATATTGAATGACAAGGTAGGCTTATTAACCGAGAAGAATGAGAAAACTGCCTATCACGGCCGGGGTAGAAAGTCACACCAACAAAACCAACAGATGGATAACAAAGAAGCTCCAAAGGATCAAAAAGAAGCTGCTCAAGAGGAACATGTTAATAAATTTAGATTTGCTAATGTCAACTCTAATAACGATGAATTCCAAGCTACCGCTTAGGTTCATTTTGTAGATTAGCATTGAATGATACTATCTATAGTAATATACATATTCAGAAATATGGTGATAAAAATATTTGTAGTTATTTGCTTCTGAAAGAAAAATTATGAGTGGTAATTTTTATCGCTGAGGAAGGTTTTCTTTTTCGAGATCTCTCGATGAGTTGAAAAATTTCTATGACACTTGAGCCTAAAAAAGAGAAGAAGTTAAAACTTACACAATTGTGTGAGTTATGTCATGGGCGTAAGGCTGTGATGAAAAGGCCAAAAAATTTACAGAAGCTCTGCAAAGAGTGCTTTTTCAAAGTATTTGAAACTGAAATCCACAACACTATAATCGATGCTAATCTATTCTATGAAGGTGAGACTGTAGCTATTGGAGCCTCTGGTGGGAAAGATTCCACGGTTTTAGCCAGTATTATGAAGACATTAAATGAAAGGTATGGATATGGTTTGCGCCTAGTTCTTTTATCTATTGATGAGGGAATTAAAGGGTACAGAGATGATTCTTTAGCCACTGTGAAAAGAAACAAAGATCAATATCAAATGCCTTTGGAAATTGTTTCGTACAAAGAGTTATACGACTGGACCATGGATGAAATTGTCTCATGCTCTGGTATGAGAAGCTCATGTACTTATTGTGGTGTATTGAGACGTCAAGCCCTAGATAGAGGAGCTGCGAAGTTGGGAATCAATCATGTCTTAACTGGTCACAATGCTGACGATATGGCTGAAACTGTATTGATGAACGTACTAAGAGGCGATACAAAGAGATTGGAGAATTCGTGCTCTGTTAAAACAGAATCTGATGATTCTCCCATCAAGAGATCTAAGCCTTTCAAGTATACGTATCAAAAGGAGATTGTTTTGTACGCTCATTATAAGAAGTTGGACTATTTCTCAACAGAATGCACTTATGCACCTGAAGCATTCAGAGGGACCACTAGAGAATTATTGAAGGCATTAGAATCGATCAGACCTTCGTGTATCATGGATTTAATTTATAGTGGAGAACATATGGAATTGAAGAGGAAAGCAATAACAAAGAGTTTCAAAAATAAGAAGAAGGTAACCGAACAGGAGAACAATGGAGAACATGAGGTCAACTTGGACGGATCGGTTTCGCTTAATAAACTTAAAGGGGAAGCTCGGAAATGTGAGCAATGTGGGTACTTATCTTCAAACAGAATTTGTAAAGCTTGCGTTTTGTTAAATGGGTTGAAGACGAGTAGAGCTAAAGTATCAATCGATAATAATGTAGCCGTGGAGGGAGCTGCTAAAATGAGTAAAACATTGGAGCAATTGAGTTTCTGAGTTGTCATTTTGTTTATTTAATGTCTATAACGAAAACATAATATAATCTTTATTTCCCAAGAGACCCTTTGTGAACAACACCAGCACCAGCTTGATGACTTGGGAATACAAGTGTTTCTGCAATCACAGTATTGGGTTTCCTAGAGACCCCAAATACCACGATTTCTGCTATATCCTCTGGACTTAAAGGAGTAACATCTTCGTATACCTTTTTGGCTGCCTCTTCATCGCCATAGTATCTTACTGTGGAAAATTCAGTCAACACTGCCCCTGGATCCACTTCCAACACTCTTATTCTAGTATTAATAAGTTCCTTTCTCAAAGAAGAGGTGAACGCTCTTAGGGCGAATTTTGATGCACAATAAATACTACCACCTGGGTAAGCCTCTCTACCAGCAATTGAGCCAATGTTGACGAAATCCCCGCTATTCTTAGCCTTGAAAGACGGTAAAATCGCATCTGTCAATGCAATCAACCCTAAAACATTGGTATTAAACATATTGTTTATATCATCTTGTTTTAGAGTTCCTACTAGATCCCGTCCCAAAGCCTTACCAGCATTGTTGACCAAAACATCAATATCAGAAAAATCTTCCGGCAAACCATCGAGGAAAGGTTTGATATTGGCTGTATCACTGATATCTAATGTTTCTGGATGAATTTGGATCCTAGGAAACTGCTCAACAAGTTCATCCCTTAAAGTTTTCAATTTCTCTATCCTTCTTGCAACCAAAACTAATTTTAACTTTCCATTGGCAGCAGAGGCAAATTCTTTGGCAACTGCTTCTCCTATACCAGAAGAAGCCCCCGTGATTAGTATGGTTTTATTATTCAACCTTTCAGCAGCTTTTGTACCTAGAGACATTATGTTCGTTGAGATCTGAGAAATAAAGGATATTCCTTCCCACCTTTATACCCCGGTCGGTCGTGCGGCTCAAAAATGTGGCCAGGTCTTACGTATAAGAAATGGATCATTAGCCAATATTGAGCAAGCATGTCCGTTTAGTGCCGCCTTTGTCTCTTTTTGTCAAACATGAGTTGTTCAAAATCAAAGTCAGATCCCCAAAACCATCATGAATTGGCTGTTGAATTCAGGGACGCCACAATTGAGTAAGGAGGCGATTGCACAGTGAAAGAAGCAAAAATCAGAGACTAAAAATTCAACAGGACTCCTTATAGGTGGATGAATCTTTTTAAAAATCGATTGACCGAAGCCGGTTAAATATTTTCTGCCAACTTATATTATATAACTTCAAGATATCTCACATCAAGCTAAAACGTTGCAGCCATTTTGCACATACCACTCCAAATAAAAATCTTTCAAAGTATGAGTATTTCTCTGTAATCTCCTTATGCTTTTGGTTGATGATAGTGATATCTAATAGCTATAAACGTAAAGTGCTAAAGCACTCAGGCACACTTCAGATGCGTCTGATAGTTCTCGTCAATTGGGGGTAAGCCTTACTGCGCAGAATCGGCTCTACACACGCCAGTGAGATCAGACGAAAATCTCAAAAACATAAAAATCGGTTTTTGTGATTCGTCTTGAAAAATACTTATGTCGAGTGTGTCTAGTCCTTCGGGGCCTAGAACACCTTACACACCCAAGAGACCTTCTCTGAACCTTCATCATTCTCGTGAATCATCAGTCCATGAGAACAGACTCCTGCAAGACAATGGTATTTCGAGTCGAATCAATGTGATATGTAGGTTACGGGGTCTTTCTCGAGAAGAAATTGTCAATGGCGACCGAGAAATCGTATCTGTTTTTGGTGAGGGTGATTCTGTTGAAATAAGAGGTAAAGAGTCTTCACAGAGCTTTACTTTTGATAAAATTTTTGACCCAAGGGCTACACAATCAGATATTTACGATCATTTTCAAGATACAGTTCAAGATGTTTTCAAGGGGTATAATGGTACCATATTGGCGTACGGTCAGACTGGAGCTGGTAAATCGCATACCATGTTAGGTACTTCTATCCATGACAACGTCCAAAAAGGGTTGATTCCTCGAATAAGCGATCAAATTTTCGATCAAATCAAGACCAAAGGGTCTAGTGAAATAGAGTATACAGTGAGCCTATCGATCATGGAAATATACTTAGAACAAATCAATGATTTATTGGTTAGTGACAACACTAAATTGTCTATTCACGAGGATAGAGATCACGGAGTATATGTGAAGGGATTGTCTCATGCATTCATTACGAATACAAGAGAGCTCTATAACCTTCTTCGTCTCGGTATTAAACATAGAGCATCGAGTTTCACTAATATGAATTTGGAGAGTTCAAGAAGTCATGCCATATTCCAAATTAAACTAGAACAAAAAATTTTGAAGGATGATTCTATAAGAAAATCGAATTTATTTTTAATTGATTTAGCAGGTAGTGAAAAGGTGGATAAAACCGGAGCCGTGGGTCAAACTTTGCAAGAAGCCAGAAACATAAATAGTTCTTTGTCTGCATTAGGCAATGTCATCTATGCCTTAACTGATAATAAATCCACACATATTCCATATCGTGACTCTAAACTAACGAGAATCTTGCAAGAATCTTTGGGAGGTAACTCAAGAACTACCTTAATACTTAACATCTCTTCAAGTTTGAGGGATGAGTTAGAAACTTTATCGACCCTTCGTTTCGGCTCAAGAGCCAAACATATAAAGAACAAAGCACATGTCAACAAAGAGTTCAGTTCAACAGAGTTGAATTTCAGATTGAAACAGCTTGAAAGGGAAAATGAACAGTATAAATTATACATTGAAAAGCTTGAGAACCAAACAAAGATTCCTACAACTCAAAGACCATTACCGGCAACCCCGTCAAAGGATTTTGAAAGTAGAATCCTCACTCTTACGAAATCCCCAGTATCACCTCATTCACCTTCGAGGTATGAAATGATAATAAAGTCGACTCAACAGGATCAAAAGATAAAACAATTAGAAGATGAGATCATAAACTACAAGATAAGTAATCTAAAGATCCTGAACGAAGAAGAAATCAAACTAAACAAATTAGAAAAGTCATTGTACAAATTGAATGAGAAATTGAGTGATGTTGAAGTCATCAACATGAACTTACGGAAGCATATAATGTTGAGTGAAAAAGTGATTGAACAAAGAGACGAATCTATACAACATTTGAATCGTCTACTAAACGACCAACATATTAGTCTCAATAATCAGTCGACCAATTTTGAGAATAGATTGGGTCTCCTAAAACATCGAATTAACGAACAGCAAATGCAAGAGTTGAGCTTGATTAAACAACCAAATTCACCTCTTTCATCTGGAACTCCAAGGTCCCCTCTTACTGGTTTAAATTTGAAAATCATTAAACCAATTATTGGTGGATCAGGTTTCAGCGATGAAGAAAATGATGAAGAAAACGAAGAAAACATATCCATCCAATTTTAAAAGTAAGGATATATTAAATAGACAGTTATCTATATAATCTATAGTTTGGAAGTTCCAACTAGGTGTAAACCTCCGTCAATATTTAAATTGATACCATTGACGTAATTAGATTGCTTTGAACATAGCCATAACACAGTATTCTGAATATCTTCCTTTTGGCCCCATCTTTTTCTAGGATTACCAAAATTTGTTTCCTCTCTCTTTTTGGCATGAAGAAATTTTGTCATTTTAGTAGGGAAAAAACCTGGAGCAATTGAGTTGACAGTTATATTCTTGGGAGCCAATGTCACCGCTAAATTCCTTCCAAGATGTGCAACACCGGCTTTACTGGCAACATACCCATAAGTGTCTTTGAAATCATTAGCAAAGGCCACAATCGAACTGACGATAATGACTCGACTAGGATCTTCAAGAGAAGCAGCTTTTTCAAGCAAAGGAGTGAACAATTGAATAGTGTGAAATACGCCAGTAATATTAGTATCCAAGATTTTACGAACTTGTGCAACGGGATGTTTTTCAAAAGGAGCCCCAAAAGTTGCACCAGCGTTAGCGATTAAAATGTCTAAACGGTCAATTTGGGAATCTATCTTCTTTGCAAAGCTTCTCACATCATCGTCGTTGTTCATATCGCAAGGTATTGAAATAACTGAAACACTTTTATTGAGTGATTTGGCATATGACTCTAATGAACCTTTTGCAGTTGTGCAGGCATCAACCTTCCTAGATGTAATAATAATTGTAGAAATTCCATTCAAGATAAAGTATTCTGCTATATCATAGCCAAGACCACGAGTTCCTCCCGTCACCAAGGCAGTCTTACCATTAACATTAAAGTCGACCATAATGCATCCGAGGAAATCGATGCGAAATTTGGGGTCTGGGGCAAATATAATATTTTTGCGACGCCCAACCCGAAACAGTCAAGAACGGTGATAAGATATACAAGTTCGTAGTATGGTTTTATAATTGAACCAAAGATCGGATATTAAGATGAGTAAAACTCGAAAGGACATAGATAATTAAATGACAGAATGTTTTGTTGCGCTAACAATTTAGTGGATTCTAATTCCGTTGATAACTATTCTTGTGTGTGCGGTTCACAGAGCCAGAGCATCAAGTGAATTAAGCTCTCGAAACGTTGGGAAGTTCTAAAACAAAAGTAAAAGTTGAACATACAGGAACGGAGAATGTAGAGAGATGAACTTTCTTGTAGTTCAAAGATAAGTACGTTATTTGGCGGCGATGAAACAGAAGTAGTTAGCAGCTTTATCGAATGGCTGATATAATGCCGCAGCGACATTCGTAGCTGTTGCAAAAAGTATCTGCGACATCTAACTAGGTGGACCCTAATTGGGGTTCAATTAACCCGCGCATAATCACTCCACATTTAGTTGAACATGAGCATACTAGTAGCCACTTCGACTGGTAGTCTTCAACGTATGTTCAATCATAACTGTTTCTGTATGTCCTACTAACATAATAAACAGAGGTGGACCTAGTCACTCAAACACTCGGACCTGAAGTCTGTAAAGGAACCCACAGAATCACAGATATAAAACAAGTTATGCTTGAGCAACAGCCACATATCGTTGTAGTTCGGGAATCAGGATTTGTTCAGTTGTATAAACATTACCCTCATGCGATAGACTATCAAATGATAAAGGAGTGGAGGAATGGAATAATTGATTCATGTGACAAAATTATCAATATTGGAATAGTTAAACATCAATACCTATACAGTTGTTCCCTAGAAGGTGTTTTTGTCATCCGGGATTTAATCAACGACGACGGAGACAACAGTTTCAAAGAGTACAAACTACATGGCCCTGTAACCTGTATTAAAGTTTCCGAATCAAATGAAATGTTTAAAGTAGCTGTGGGAAGTAAAGATGATGGCCTTCGATACTACGAAATCGCATTGAAACAAGAATACTTTGCGGATCTGCCATGCGACAACAAACTCTTGAATGTGAGAAATACTAACGTTGATTCTTTGAACCAGCTTCGGCATTTGCTTCGTAGAGGCAGTGATATTCTCACTAAAGAGCGATTGTCACCAACATGGTTGGTTCCTGTATTTTTTGAAACTTATTGGATTGTATCGATTGAATTTTGGAACCAATACATTTTTTGTGGTACTCAATTTGGATTCATTGTTGTCTACGATCGTACAAAGGATGATAATATCCCGGTGAAAATTATTAAAAATACTGGACTACCTATTGTAAGCTTACAAATCGTAGGTCGTCGTCTTGTTTACACTGACATCATGTCCAAAGTAGGAATTGTTACTTTATCTACATTGAAAGAGATTAAACTGTACCAATACAAATTTGGAGTGGTTGAGTGTAACCGATTATTGCTAAGTCGTAAAAGAAATGTAATGGTAATTGCAGCTTCAACAGCAGAGGGAAACATCAAAGCTATTAAAGTATCTACGGCCACTGGTGGCAGTAACAACTATGAAGTAGTTTGTGATGTACATATGCCAGAAAATATTCAGACTTTTGTGGTTATGCATTGGTAGGATGTACGAGAGAGCCATGCATGATACCCCACTACATAATTATCTTGTATCGTATACTTCTAATAACTAAAATTCAGGTAAGTAACAGTAGACTGTTTAATATAAAAATGACAAATCACAACAACCAAAAGATTAACTCACTTCTTGGTACGTGTCATCAGTCATACACATAACTTCAAGATTTGTTTAGATTTTATGCCACTTCATTTTTGAGTCCAAATCAAAGGTTCGCGATTAGATCTTGACGATTGCTTATCAGTACACTTTCAGCAACTGCGCGGTGCTTGGCGACTGATGGACCCAGAAAATTCTTACCCCACCACGAAGCCCAAGAGTTTGTCGTCCCACAAACCCAGGGCCCCGCGGCAAGCCCCTCTGCTAGAAGAGGTCTCGCATATAGGGGCCCAAGCTAGGTTAAGATCCTCCTATGATCAGCATCATCACAAAGGGTACAATTAAGTTTATCCCTAACTGATATTCAGATTCACTGATCGATCAAAACATTATTCAGGAAACCAACCCCAGTTTATAGTCGTATGCCTATATAAATGTAGTTAAACAAACATTTCCATCTTTTCCCTGAAAAATTGAACTAATTTTGCGCCCTTACTCTTTCCTATTCACATCAACTTCTCACACACCCCAGTAGATTTGCATGCAAGATAGTGAGACTTTTTTTCCCCGAGGTGACTCTTATACATACCCACATTTCAATACAGCTTCTGTACAATTTCTACCTTCCTCCCTTTGAGAGTCATGAGCAAATTTGAAAAACTTCTTAATAAGGTCAGTAGGAGGTCAAGCGACACTTCTATCGATCCTTTATCCACCCCATCCATAGTGTTCAGTCCAGATCCAACGCTAAAGAGTATACGTAGTAGAGCTCGTTCTCTCTCGGTTATGCCTAATACTTCAAGCTCAAACTTGATGCTTTCACCGAATGCTTCAAATGATGCCCGTTCGCTACATCGTTCGAAGTCTGCAACAAAAAAACTGACCAAGGAACTTATAAAGATCGAAACCAAATCGGTGGTTCTGAAAAAATTATATACCCTTTTGGATAACCTAGGACTTCAAAAGCCTATTCCGACCAAAAAAGTTCAAGGAAATAGTCAGAATCTTTCCAAAAATGTCAAAATTTATGTAGCCAACTCCAATAATTGTATCTATCTAGCACCGGCTACATCGGCCAGTTTCACATACGAAGATGTAGAAAATGGAGGGATCCCTCAAGATTCTTCAGATATCGATAACTTGAATGATATCGTTATTGGGCAAACGGAAAACGTGCCAAGTCTATCTAATAGACCTGACCTGGTGACAATAACTGAAGACCGAATCACGCCTAATCCAAATTCAAATAATATTCCTGTCGAGCTTAGGGATAAATTAGAATCTCATAAATCACCTAATTATGTGTGTACAAAGATAGACAGTGATACCCCAATTCCGCATACGTTTGCTGTGGTGGTAGAGCTCAATAAGGACACTCCATTAAGTGCAATAACTATTGAGTTGGCGAGTGTGACAAGTATTTTGTGGCCAACCGGTGATCCGTATAATAAGAATTTGACAAAGGAGAAGTTCAAAATTGGTAAGATGGAATGGCTGAAAACTTTGTCTAATGCTGATTTCTACGTAAATAATTATAACTCCAGTGACATCAAATCGGCTAAGATGGATCCAGAAGACCTCGCAAGAAGAACAAGATACTACCGATTGAAAGATTTACCTTCTGTTAAAGAAGATTCCAAATCTTTCTACGAAACAGGTAATAACAGCAGTGAATCAGTGTCGTCATTGGTGAATGATCCAATGGATGATATTCAAAAAACGTACAAAGCTGGTCTTTATGTTTTCGTGTTACCAGTGTTATTCCCTGAGCATATTCCTCCTACAATTACATCGATTAATGGCTCACTTAATCATATTTTATCTGTATCTCTTAAGAAGAATTCCGAGAAATTCAACCGGAAACTAACATTACAGTCAAGCTATCTGTTACCCATGGTCAGAACGCCACCTTCGCTTGCAAACTCTATTGCGGATAAACCGATTTACGTCAACCGAGTGTGGAATGATGCTTTACACTACATTATTACCTTTCCACGAAAGTATGTTTCCTTAGGTTCAGAACATTCTATCAATGTCAAAGTTGTACCTTTGGTGAAAGATGTGGTGATTAAGAGAATCAAATTCAACGTTTTGGAGAGGATCACTTATGTATCTAAGGACATGTCCAAAGAATACGACTATGATGGTGAAGACCCTTATTATTTAAGACCTTTAGTTGGTGAAAATAAATTCAGAGAAAGAGTTGTACCAATTTGCGAATTAAAGACCAAGAACAAACCAAGTTCTACCTTTAGTGAACCTTATAAAGAAGAGGTCATCAAATGTCCGGATAATAACTTATTATTCAGTTGTTATGAGCAAGATTCTGATTTACCATGGTACGAAGACGACCAGATAGCTCTGGATGACCCTTTATCTCGTGCTAAAAATCATCCCAGGCCCAGAAAGAAGAATCACGGTGATACGGATCCTACAATGATTGCCTCACCATTAGATATCAATATCGCGTTACCATTTTTAACTACAAAATATGACAAAGTATTACAATCTGGTGAAAGCGAAGAACAGTTCAAGAACAAAAGGGACTCCTCAGCTACTGGTTCAAGAAAGGCTTCAATTATCTCTACTGAAAATATCAATGGAACTATAAGTAACACACCTTCCTCTCCATTGATCGGTACTTTAGCTACGAACCTAAGCCATAGTCATAGCGAATTCTTAGCCCCTGGTTTGGAGGATACCGAACTTATAATACCTGATTCTACATTGATGAATGAGGTAAGTTACAATAATGCCAAGGAAAATGTTCAACAGGGATTCACTACTGTGACAAGAGCTTTATATCCGGATTCTAACTTTCGTCACATTCAAATTTATCATAGGTTACAAGTGTGTTTTAGAATATCAAAACCTGACCCCAAGGACAATTTCAAAATGCATCATTACGAAGTTGTTGTTGATACACCATTAATATTATTGAGTTCTAAGTGCAATGAAGAATCAGTCCAGTTACCCAAATACGATGAAATAGATTTACCCCTACAAAGACCTGATCCTACTCCCTCTATATCATTCAGGACTCCAGTGTACCAAAACAAAAACCAAGGTAATATTTCTCTGAAAAATGGAGAGGTCCATGGGGACGGGTTCACTATCAAGCCTTGGAATAATTCAGATTACGAGGAGAGCTTACCTTCTTTTGAGGAAGCTATCTCAAACATTCCTTCTCCAATAACTAGATCCTTCTCAGTAACCGAGGACCCATTGAGTAGGATCCCTTCGATCACCATTGGATCACCTCCTGAATGGTTGCCTGATTCGTCACCACCTGCTTATGAAACTGATGTAGATGAGGACGAAAACGCAGACGACATAGAGTCGTTTGCGAGACCACTAAACATTGATGCTGTAGTCAATCAGAGTTCTGCTTCAGAATCTTCGGGGACAGTTAGGTCCTCGCGTTTGAGATCATCGTTAGTGAACTCCTTTGCACCTCCGGGATTATCAGTGTCAAATAGTATGGGCAGCAATTTGGATAATTCTTTGGGAGTATTGCCAACGAACAATTCTTCAATTCCAGAGTCCAATGTCTCCTATTCTTCAAGCTCAGATCCAGGTCCTAGTTCGGAATCAAATTCCGACGAATCAAAGTCATTTGCAAGCAAATCGACACGACTGAAGTTGTCTAACGATTTGGATTCAGTTCTTTCTTTAAACACATCACAACCTGTACCACCAGAGGAATCCAATTCTTCTGAGTCCCTTCAATCTTCTAATACTCCCGAAACTGCCCTCACGACGGATACTTCTTCTCAAAGCAGTTATGCAAATGCACTTAGCGTAGACCGTAATGCTACATTAGGAAAGAATTCAACAATCGAGACCTCAGATCTGTCGAAAAGAGTATATGAATCAGAGAACCACAGTGATAGTTCCATTGATGAACCATACATTCAACCGAATGATAGCGAAAGCAATATTAATAATTTGATCGAAGGTTCGTCCTTCGATCAGAGAATTAATCTTCTAAGAAATACGAGCACAGAATCCAATCTTCCATTGTCAAAACAAAATACTGTCACTACTCATAATAAGATTTCCACCGACAACCTCTCTGTTATCACTGAGAGTAAACCAAGTCAAGATATTTACCACGCATACTGATTCTCCCTGCAATTTTGTATTTTATTAGTCGTTAGTTTCGATTTTCAGTTTATAGTTAGATGTAAGTTCATTGTATTTTAAATTACGCTCTTAGGCTGCTAAATATTTATTGATAAAATTGTCGCGGTGCTCCATGTCTGCTATACGACTCATACCAAAACCACCAAAGAATGGAGCTGTGGGGATCATAGGAGCTGGAGTATCCGGGCTTTCATACGCTTATTTTCTTACCAAACTACGACCCGATCTCAAGATCACAATATTCGAATCAAGTTCTCACTCCGGAGGCTGGATTCAGACTACTGAACTAGATAATTTCTCGAGTAAAATACGTTTAGAGAAGGGACCTCGAACATTGAGAGGTGTTAGCGACGGCACCTTGTTGATATTAGACTCGATGATTCAAAGTGGGCATAAAGATCAAATCAGGGTAATGAAGTCTTCTTCTGCTGCAAATCGTAAGTTTTTGCTAGACTCCAACTATAATATCGTTCCCGTTCCACATTCGGTTAAATCTTTCATTGATTTCAGTGGTTCAGAACTATTTTCAGGAGTGTTGAAAAGTGTATTGCTAGAGCCCTTTCACAAACTTAAAGGACCACATGACGAGAGTGTCGAATCATTCTTCCAAAGAAGATTCGGCAGTACTGCCGTAACAGACAAAATTTTAAGTGCTATTCTCCATGGAATCTATGCTGGGGATATATCTCGTTTGAGTGTGCGTTCACTATTCCCAGGGTTGCAACATTCTGACGAAAGGCATGGGTCTATTATCAAGCCCATGCTCTTTTCGTTGTTCAAATATTTGACTAGTAAGAAAGAAAGGGCTGAAAGGCTCTTGCAAGATTTTCCTGATTCTATCAAATATTATGAACTGGAAATATCTCCGTCTTCTGATTTTCTGAAGTTAAAATTATCCTTGAAAGGTCACCCAATTGTGGGCCTTAAAGATACATTATCGAAGTATCCAAAGATGCTACTGGAACTTTTAGAGAAAAATCCAAATGTGAAATTTATTTATAATTCGGACATTAAAAAGGTTTTCCCTGGAGAGGGAAAACTTGTCAATGGGATTGAAGAACATGTTTTCGACCATATAAGATCCACCATCGGGGTGAAGTCATTGTCTACGCTTATTGATTCGCAAATATTAGCTTCTCATTTTGAATCTGTGGAATATGTGAGTGTGTTTATGGCTAACATTTACACCACCAATCCGTCTTTAATCCCTAAGGCTATGGACGGGTTTGGATTTCTTGTACCTAAGTGGTCTAAAAACAGAGAATTTCTATTAGGAACAATATTCGATTCTTCTATTGCTACTCATGTTCACCCGCTAGAAAACGATTCGGGATCTCCCTTCGCTTATGAAAATAACGGATACGCCAATTTGACTATGATGTTCGGAGGGCACTTTTATAATAAAGGTGTTCCATCGCCAAGCGTTTCTTTAAGAGCTGTCAGAACTACCTTAACTAAAGTATTAGGTGTGCACCTCGAAGATTGTAACATAATCATACGAGATGAAGCTAAGTCTCAGAGTAGTAGGGTAGATTTGGGTGACAATGATATACTTATTTCATATAATCTCCATAAAAATTGTATCCCCCAGTATAATGTTGGATATGAAGACACCAAAAAAAAAGTACTCGAAATTATTGAAAAGGACTTCGAAAACAAGCTTTCTTTAGGGGGCATGTGCTTCGGAAAGGGCATCGGCGTTCCAGATTGTGTACTTAACGCATTGGAGGATGCCATTCTTTTGAATCGGTCAACTTTTATTCGAAACTAGAATGCTACGAATTTTATAGTAGTTTGTGTATTTTCTATAATGTACCTTATTAGTTCTTTTCTTCTCCTTCGTGCTGAATCCTTTCGATGTACTTACTTTTGTTCTTTGAGAAATCTACCTTCATTTCTTTTCCATAAAATACGAAGTCTTGCAAGTTTTCTAACGCCTTTTGTGATTCTTCAATACGACTAAATATCACATGGGCTTGCCCTCGAAGCTTCTTGCTCTTTGGTTTTAATACTATATCGAGTATATCTCCATAACTGCTGCATAATAAGTAGAGATTCGTCTTCAATACGTCCAGTTTGATTTGGTCGTTGAGATTCTTGATGTATATAACTTCATTAACATCTGGATCAATTTTGAGTTTCTTTACTCTAGTAGCTGGCTTGATTGCTGAATTTGCACTTGCTGTTCGTTTCATTTACTTGATAATGACATTGCTCCTCGCACGAGATAGTGCGCGCACACATCGGAGCGATTCCTTGCAGAGTGCTCGCGGTACAATCGTTCCAGTTTATAACTTACAACAGGAGAAAGCTTATCCTCCAAGTTTTGCTTTATATCCTGCATATAAATATAGTCGCTCACCAAATTTGACCTAACAATCATTTCAAAGTACAAATTGCACTGAAAGTACCAGACCAAATTCTTGAAATTAGATATCATGGATTCTCAATTAAATGCTTCTTTATTGAGACTCAAATTGCTAGATGCTTTAAGAAGTGGTGATACTTCAAAAGTGGATTCAGTTATTGAAAGCCTCAAATCAACCAAACTGACAATCCAAACAACCGATATTATTCTGATCAGAGAAACAATCCTTCACTATGCGGTTCAGGTTGCTCCTTTATCCACAATTCAGTATTTAGTAAATCATTGTGACAGTCTTGATATCGATATCAATGCTCAAGACCAAGATGGTAATACACCCTTACATTTAGCGGCTGCTTCATCAAGAGGTGAAGTTGTTAAATACTTATTGTCATTACCAAACATTAATGATACCACCGTTAATTTGGAGAAGAAACAACCTTTAGAATTGAGTAAGGATTTAGGAATCGTTCAGTTGATGCAATTCGAAAGAGCCAAATTTGTAGAGAAATCTGCGGGTCAACTTAGAGAATATTTTACAAATAGAGATTTCGGTAACTTAGAGAGGCTCTTGGTGTCGAATCCAAGAGCAGCAGAGTTATTAGACATAAATGGTGCTGACCCAGAAACTGGAAATACTGTTTTACATGAATTCATTGGTAAGAATGATTTACAAATGTGTGATTGGATCTTAAAACATGGTGGGGATCCCTTCAAAAGAGACAAAAGAGGCAAATTACCTATTGATTTGATCACTAACAAGAGTGACCCTATCAGAAAATTGCTAAAAGTTGCTTCAAAGGATCAAACTATTATGGATCCAGCTGTTAATTCAACCAGTAATAAATCTGGAGGAGCTCCCACATACAAGGGTTATTTAAAAAAATGGACCAACTTCGCATCCGGTTATAAGTTGAGATACTTTGTTTTGGACGATAAGGGAATTTTGTCTTACTATGCCAATCAAGATGACACCAATAATGCGTGTAGAGGATCATTGAATTTAGGGTTTGCTTCATTGCATTTAGATTCTTCTGAAAAGTTAAAATTCGAAATTATTGGTAAAAATGGCATAAGATGGCATTTAAGAGCAAATCACCCCATTGAAACAAATAGATGGGTATGGAACTTACAGAACGCAATAACATTTGCCAAGGATAACCTTAAAAAGAGAAATAGACAGGTAAGCGGTGGCCCTACTGCTATATCTTCGAACAATGATATCTCACAAGCTCCAAATGACGGAGAAGAACTCGATTCTCCTACAAGCCCTACTGTGGGAAGAGACAGTATCGATGCTGGACCATCTGAACGTAAACATCATCGCCTCAGTCTTAGACGTAAACATAAAAGAACAGGTAGTCATGTTTCTTTAAATTCTGTTGGAAGTAAAGATGAAGATAACTCGAATCCCCCATCTAGGTCTGATACATTCAAGAAGAGCCTTGACAATCCTAATCTCCTTCAAATTAAGGAGAAACAACAATATGCTAAAGTTCCAGGAAATGCCTCCATTGACCAATCAAGTTTTCTTGACACTGACGTAGAGAACTTTGATTATGACGACGATGAAGATGACGATGAAGATGATGAGTATTGTAGTGATGGTGGATCTGTTTTAAGAAATTCTGACAAGAAGAATTTGTCAGATGAAATTTCTACTGTAAAGGGATCTTTAGATGTCCAAATCAAAAGCATTTTAGACTTGTTCAACAATGTATTAAAGTCACCTGAAAATTTTGATTTAGAAATTTGTAAAGTGGGTACTGATACTTTGACCGTGATTCAAGAGCTTTTCAACAAATACAATAGCTTGATATCAAGCAAGGATTTGAAGAACCATAGAAAGTTAGAACGTCAATTGGAAGTTAACAAATTGTGGGAGAACTCCATTCGTCAACTTGAAAAGGAGATTGCCAATAGAGAACAAAAGTTGGTTGAATATGAGGGCAAAAAGAAGCAACTAAAGAAAATTCTCACTGGCAAATCAGGAACCTCCACTCCTGCAGGTGGTGTTGGATTGGATCCATCTCCTGCTGTTTCGGGTGCTTTGCCTTCAGATGCAAGCATCACATCTGGCTCGAAGACTAACAACACAGAACAGGCTCTCGATGAAATTTTAAATGATTCTGACGAGGAATTTTTTGATGCCGATGAATTGTCTGAAGAGTATAACACTTCTTTCGAGGAGCAAGGCGATGGGCCGGTAAATGTGGATAGATCTCAATCTATTGATCCTTTGCAGAAGCACGATCAATCCCTGCTCACTCCTTCTAATACACTTACAACTGACAGTGCTGAAAAAGATAACGATACTGCTATTGAAAAGTTCCCACAACAACTCAATGATGCTCAAGCATCAAGAAAAAGTATGATCGTATCTGAGGGTTCTTTCTTGGGTTATGAAAATCCACCAAGAACCAAATTGAAACTTGATGAAGATGACAGACCAAAGGTTGGTCTTTGGGGTATTTTGAAGTCTATGGTTGGTAAGGATATGACCAGGATGACTTTACCAGTTTCCTTTAACGAATGTACTTCTTTGTTGCAAAGATTGGCTGAAGATGTCGAATATTCTGATTTATTGGATCAGGCTGCTACTTTCGATGATTCTACCTTACGTACTGCGTATGTGGGTGCTTTTGCGTCTTCCGAGTATGCTTCCACCATCAACAGAATTGCCAAGCCTTTCAATCCTTTGTTAGGTGAAACTTTTGAATACTGTCGTCCAGACAAGAATTACAGATTGATGTCTGAACAAGTTAGTCACCATCCTCCAATAAGTGCCTGTAGAGCTGAATCTGTAAAATGGGATTACTATGGTGAAAATGCTGTTGATTCAAAGTTTAGAGGTCGATCTTTTGATTTTAAACACTTGGGTAAAATGTTCTGTGTCGTCAGACCAGATAATGGGGTTATCGATAAGAAGGGCAAGAAAGTTTGCGAAGAATTATACAGCTGGAAGAAAGTCAACACCTCTGTTGTGGGTATTATTGTTGGTAATCCTACTGTTGATAATTTTGGGCAAATGGAAGTTACCAACCACACTACTGGTGACAAGATTATCATTGATATGAAGCAAAGAGGTTGGAGAGCTTCTTCTGCTTACCAATTGAGTGGTACTGTTATTGATAAGAATGGTGAAGCTAAGTGGGCTATTGGTGGACATTGGAACTCGAAGATTTTTGGTAAAAAGTTGGTGCCAAGTAAGCCTAATGAGGAGGAAAGACGTGCTTCTTTAGTATCCAAATCAGAATCCTCCAATCCAAACATCAGCAAAGATCCGTTCCTGGGAGCTGCATTTTTAATTTGGCAGGCAGCTCCGCGTCCTCTGGTCCCTTTCAATTTGACTTCCTTCGCAATTACTTTGAACGGTATTGATGAAAACTTGAAAAAATTTCTTGCTCCTACCGATACTAGATTGAGGCCTGATCAAAGGGCTATGGAAGATGGTCAATATGACGAGGCATCTGCTGAAAAACAAAGAGTTGAAGAAAAACAAAGAGCCGCAAGAAAAGAAAGAGAACTCAAAAAGCAGACCTATAAGCCTGTTTGGTTCGTCAAAAAGAAACATCCAGTCACCACAGATACTTACTGGGAATTCAAGGGTGAATACTGGAAGCAAAGAAAAGATTCCCGAATGGAAGAATGTCCAGACATCTTTTAAAAGTATTATGAACTCAGCAGAATCATTTTGTGTGTAGAATATAAAATCTTGAGTTAAATGGGTCCACTTGAAAGTAGACACTATTAAGTGATATCAGTCCATCTCTTGATAGGAAGAATCAACTTGGATAGGAGTTATTGAAACCCTGTATACAATTTCTTGAAGTAGACTTGGTTGCATACTGATCTGACTACAATTTGCAATAACTTTTTCAGAAAGATTTCTTAACTTCCAGCGACGTGCCTCTCAAGTGTCCCAGTGTATTGTATATTCACTTCAATATGTCTTTCGAATTTTTTGTTCAAATACTTTCTTTATTCTCGCTTCTTTATCTACTAAAATCTCATCTCATCGCATTCGCATAATACTATGGGGAGGAAGAAGAATAGCGCCAATACTGCTGTAAGGGAATTGGAATCCAAGGTGTCACCCATTCTCGAAATAAACTACCCAGAGCCTTTATTTGCACTAGCTGCACATCCCACTCGTCCTGTTTTAGCCCAAGGTCTCGCTACTGGGCACGTATATTGTTCACGGTACGAAGCAGAGACTTTAGAAGAAGAACAATCAATACACCGCAACTTACTAGTCCTGAAGCAGAAGGAAGCCTTCAGGAAGGGGAAACTAGCAGAGGTTCAAAAATCTGTTTCTCAGCTGAAAACAAAGTGGTGGACTATTGTGGATGATCTCAACGAACCTCGGAGTCCATATTTCGAAACACTATGGAAAACCAAGAGACATAAAGGCTCATGTAGATCTATTTTATTCGACCCGCTTCCTGAGTCTCTTGGGGAGAATCTTTATACAGCGGGGACTGATCACATTGTCAAAAAGGCGAATACAGAGACAGGAAAAGTTGTAGGGAAAGCTGATGTTTCCAAAGATTTTTCAAGTGAAGATTCAATAACCAAGATGTGTCATTCTGCCAGTCATCCGTTCCTTTTGGCTGGTACTGAACAAGGAGATGTTCTAGTGTATGACAGTTCCAATTTGTCGAAAGGTAAAATCAAATTCAAAGTCTCTAAAGCCCACGATGATTGTGTTAATCATATTCTCCCCATGCCTGCGGTCTCTGCTTACCATTACTTGACATTGGGTTCTACTACAGTCTCTCATATTGACATACGTAAAGGAATCGTTACACAATCTGATGATCAAGAAGATGAACTACTTTCGATGTGTTTCGCCTCTGACAGTGTGAACGATAATAAAAATGATACTGTTTTGGTTTCCCATGGAGAAGGTATTGTGACAATTTGGAAAAACTCCAAGAATCACTGGCGTGATCAGCTATCTAGAATCAAAGTCAATAAAGGTATTTCCTTGGATACGATAGTTCCAAGTATGAATTGTGATTCTGATGAAATGACAAATTCTGTTTGGTGTGGAGATAGCGATGGTCTTTTGCATAGAATCAACTATAAAATGGGTAAAATTGTCGAAACAAGAGTTCACTCAACATCAACTGGTAAATATGGAGCCGTAGATGAAGTAGGTAATTTGGACATTGATTATAATTACCGGTTAATTAGTGCTGGTATGGATACATTGAAGATCTGGTCTGAAGAAACACAAGAAGATGCTATTCAAGAGAGTGATAATGAAAGCGATGACGACAGTGATGGTCACATTTACAGCGATAGTGATAGCGACTTCTCTAGTTTATCGGATGAAGAAAGCAACAACCTAGAATTAAATAAAACTCCAGACTCGGAAAACGAAGGCCAGGACATTAAGAGTAACGAGAGAGGTGAGGAAGATGATGAAGGCGAAGGCGAAGATGATAACTGCAATGAACAAGATAAAGAGTTATCCCAGATTATTCGTAAAAAGAGAAATTTTACCGAATCACTTGTCAAGAGAAAGAAGAGATTCGTAAGCTTTGAAGACAAGAGCGGGGAGAAACAAGCAGAAACCACTGAACAAAAAATCCAGAAGAAAACCCCACAAGTAAAGCAGTTGACCACTAAGCAAATAAGAAACATGCAAACTCATGAACATGGAATTCGTAAATTCAATGGTTTGTAGAATAATAAATATTAATACTGGAAATAATTCTGCCTCATAATTTTTTGAGACTTCTCAACACCTTTATCAAAGGCTCTTATGGAACAGCTCCAAATATATACTGTGGATAATGTTATATTATCCCGAAGAGGTTATTGTATAACAGGGAAGTTGATTTTATCTACCTACCATCTCGTTTTCAGTTTCCACCCACAAGGAGCTGAAGAGCAACCTCCAAAAGAAATATGGATTTGCTACCCAATAATTGATAAAATCAAGAAATCTAGGGGTTCTGCTCTACTATCAAATAGAGATAATCATTTGAGATGTTCGCCTGATACTAAAGACCACCAGCTCACTAATGCTTATAAAAATACAAACATTGATCATTATTCAGCCTCGAATATTAAAATTCAATGTAAGGATTTTACCTTCTATTCATTTGACTTTGTAAATGATGCTATATGTACCGAAGCACTCGTCAAACTAAGTGCTTTAATTGCGGTTCCGAAGGTACAGAAAGATCTCAAGTCTTTCTATGCCTACAACTACAAGCCGAATATCATGGAGTCGAATTTACCAACAAAAGGTTGGGAATTGTATGATCCTATTCAAGAGTATACCAGATTGGGGTTGCATAATTTATTGGATGACAGCATTACATGGAGATTGTCTAGCATCAATGAACAATACAAACTTTGTCCTTCATACCCTCAACTTCTTGTGGTACCAGCTTCTATATCCGATAATGTCATTAAGCACGCATCAAAGTTCCGATCAAAACGAAGGATACCTAGTGTGGTGTATAAGCATAGACTAAGCAAAAATGGAAACGTTATTATTCGTTCTTCTCAGCCATTAGTGGGCCTTAACATTCAAAATCGTTCCATTCAAGATGAGAGATTAATTGGAGAGATTTTTAAATCTCAAGATAAAGAAAGACTTGACAAATTGAACCTGGACGATGAGTTCATTGCACAACCACAAAGAAATTTGATTGTGGATCTTCGTCCTCTAACTAACGCAATGGCACAACATGCACTTGGTGCCGGTACAGAGAATATAGATTTCTATAGGGGGAAACCTACAGACCAGGAAGAAAATCCTCAAGATAGTCTAAGAAAAGTTGACAAAATTTTTGGGAATATTGACAACATTCATGTCATAAGAGATTCTTTGAATAAGCTTACTTCTACCTTGAATGAATTGGACCAGTTTCCAGTGTCATTAAATGCAGATAATAATCAAGTATCATATCAGGCATTACAACAAGCCTTGACCAAATCTCAATGGTTGCATCGAATTTCGATCATTTTGCAATCCGTTGATCGTATTACCAAGTCTGTTCATTTAAACAACACCAATGTTCTCATTCATTGTTCTGATGGTTGGGATAGAACATCCCAAGTATCATCATTACTGCAAATGTGTCTAGACCCATATTATAGAACTTTGAAAGGTTTCATGGTGTTGATAGAGAAAGAGTGGGTGAGCTTCGGGTTCAAGTTTAATACTAGAGCCGACCATGGTGGATGCACTGGTGCAATTTTACCTAAACCATTACAAAACTCTGAAAATAACGACACTGTGTCCGGGAACGGCTCTGCGAGAAGTGTAGCTCTTTTCCTTCAAAAAGCAGCGAACAAGGCTGCAACTAGAATACGAAATACTGCAGCAGCTGCTGCAGAAGCAGCTAGTAGTAATACTTCTACCATAGATATAGCATCATCAGCATCAGCATTGGAGCCTTCTGGGTCAGCATCAGCATTGGATGAACAAGAAAGTAGTGATACTATTACTGCATTGCTCGGTCGTACCTACGGAGGAAGCAATGAGAAATCACCAGTGTTCCATCAATTTTTGGACTGTGTGTATCAAATTTGGAAACAACATTCGTCACAATTTGAATTTAATAGTAGATTCTTAAAGAGATTATTTTATCATTATTACTCGTGTCAATATGGAACTTTCTTAAGTGACTCAGAGCATGAGTCCAAAGAGCTTAACCATTTACAAGAGAGTACTGTATCTGTCTGGGACTATTTCAATTCTCGTCCTAAAGAGTTTCTTAATCCTAAGTACGATAGAAAAGACGAAGTTGTTTTTTTTAATTATAATGAAGTAAAATGGTGGTGTGAACTTTACGGTCGTTCTGATGAAGAAATGAACGGGTTATCTAATTCTTTGGACCGGAAATTTGCCAAAATAAATCTAAAGTAGGTTCAAATTTATTATAGTCAATGATACAATATTCACTAACCGCGTTGCAAATTCAACTTTAATATTTATATCTAATCCGGGCCCAAAACTTTACCTCCTCGGGATAATATGGTTCGATCAAAAACTACGGAAGGCTTGCTCAGTTGTAGAATACTATTGTAGCGCTATTAAAGCCGTATAGAAAATAATTTCATTTTAATAAAAAACATTTAGGGCTTATTATGAATAGTGGAATGACGAAAGATCCTGCAACTAGCAATCGCAAAACCAAGCTCTTACATCATAACCAAAAATTTTGAACGTACGTTCAAAATAGTAGATCCTGGAAAAGTTTCGTAAGATAAAAGATTTTCCCTGACTCTTGACCCCATTTAGACTTTATATGCATCCCCCTCTCATCAATTTGACTCTTAGATTGTCTATTACTTCACTCGTATTATCTGAATTACTAGTTTCTACTCGTTTTAAATTTACCCCAATTTATCCTGCATATAGAGTGTAGGGATTTACTTAGTTTGGAGCAACGCATACGGAAAGCGAGAGAAAAAATTTGATATAACACCATCAAATTTGGATTTCGTCATGGGTAATAATACGTCACAGATCAGAAGGTCTTCCATCACGTACAATGAATCAAACGTGAGGAAGTCAACTCCTTCTAATGCAGCTTCCCAACCTCAAAATTTGGACGAAGAATTTAGTGACTTAATCTTACACGAAGTCAAGAAGGACCAAGATCTCAAGGATCAAAATTTGTTCAATCGGTCCAATCCTCCAGCTACAAATACCATTCAAAACTCTTCTAAAAGGCCTTCTTTAAAGTACAATCAGTTTCTGAATGACTTAATTGAAGATGAATTCAATGAATTGGATGATTTGATAGGAACTGATGAAACGGAGCTTACGAGGAATATTATCCCCAATAACAAAGAGGTTCAAGCGGACTCCTTAAACGGTGAAAATGATACAACCTTAGTAACAGATGGAGATAATATAGACAATATGGAGATCGATGTTTCCTCTAGTAATACGAGTCAAAATGCTTTTGGTTCACGTCCTGAAACTCCCACACCAGACTTATCTACTGTTGACTTTACTAAGATTGTTAGTGATTCAGCTGGGAAGTCGAATAGGGATCCGGAAAGACTTCAAGTTACCCCCAGTTATGTACCACCTGATGCTCAAGGTTTGGTTGCGGTTGAAATCAAATGGGTAAATGTTCTTGAAGAGAATATACAAAAAGTTTCAATCATCGGGTCATTTTCAAATTGGAGAAACATTATTAGACTCAAACCTTCTACAAGTCACCCTAATGAATACGTAATCACGGTGCGGTTACCTTTGGGTGTCCATAAGTTATTGTACATTATTAATAATGAGTATAGAGTAAGTGATCAATTACCAACCGCTACAGACCAAGAAGGGATTTTTTTCAACTGGTTTGAAGTTTTGGATGGTCTGCATTTATTCAACCATTCTCAAAATCAGCCTGATCGTATTGTATCTGCTTCTACAAAATATGATGCCAATATTATCCAATCTGCTGGCCAGCATGAGATAGACAAAATCCAAAAAAAGAGTAAGAGTTTCTTGACCAAGATCACTAAAGAAGAACCCAACGTTGAGCATGTGGAATACATGGAAGAAGATGTGCAAGATGCTGTACAAACTCAAATGCAAAACGAGTTACTTCAACAAAATAGCCAGGCCTTCCATGAACCTACAACTCAAGAAAGACATACTCAAAATGACCGCTACATTTCCCTCTCTGATAATAATTCATCGTCTTTTCTTCTTGATCATACTCGAAAGCAAATTGAATATTCCAGTGAAATACCGGAGGTATTTATTAATTACAGTTATTTCAAAAGTCAAAATTCAGATTTTGAACTCCCCGAACCACCTCAACTTCCAGCCCACTTGAACAATGTTTTGTTAAATAAAATTTCCAACAATAATCTGCATAGTCAAAGTAATAGCAGCCTTTCAACATCAGCTCATCTTCCAGTTCCGAGCCAGACTCACCACCCTTCCGATCTCAGCTCCATAGCACCATTTGACGGCTTCAAGCCTCCGACTGCTTCTTTTTTGGCAGATATGCAGCTGGGTAATGGTAGCAACAAGAGACCACAATTAAGAAGAGCTGACTCATCTTACTATGCTTCTAACCAAGAAGCTTATCATCTCTCAATTCCAAACCATGTAATTTTAAATCATCTTATGACTACTTCCATCCGAAATGATGTTCTCACTGTCGCCTGTATTACCAGATACTCAGGTAAGTTCGTAACTCAAATCATGCATTCTCCGGCTGATACTGTTTTGGGGGATTCATAGGTTTTGTATAAAGTGTATATTAGTAATGCTGACAAGAAGGCGAAATCCAAAAGCTTTTCAGATGAGTTTAAGAATAAAGTTCATTCATTTCACTTATCGAGTATAATTTTTAAAGGGTATCCTGTTAATTTCAGCTTTACTGTGAATATCACACTTGGCGTAATTTCAGTAATAAAATACCTCAAGCAGATATTATTCAAGAAATGCTATACAGTAAATACATCTGAACTCCACAAAAGGAAAAGTTACAATTTAAAACAACTTGAATCTATGAGTTAAAAATTGACGAAGTGTCACATGTATGTACATTTTGTATCGTGACATCTATTTGAGCTCGAACTTCGGACCGAGGTGTCTTGAATATCAATAGCTGTCCCTAAACAGATCACCAGCTGAAAGACTAGTCAGTGACACTCAAAGTCTAACGCTTATTTTAGTTTAGCTACAAAACTTCTTTTCACGTGATCGCACCTAAAACCCCGGACTGATTTTTCAACTGAAGGCTCACAAAGGTCCGAACAACCGAATCACCAGTTGTCCAGTTTTGGCAGCGAAAAATTTAAATACACCTCCTTGCGCTCCACCACAAATTTTGTAATATATATCGCTTTTTTTGCAATTGGATAAATCAAAATGGTAAAGTTAGTTTTAGTTAGACACGGTCAATCCGTATGGAATGAAAAGAACTTATTTACAGGCTGGGTGGACTGTCGTTTGTCTGATGTTGGTGAAAAGGAAGCTCACAAAGCTGGTGAATTGATCAAGGAAGCTGGCTTGAATGTTGATATCTTATACACCTCTAAATTATCTAGAGCTATTCAAACTGCGAACATTGCATTGAGTAGTGCCGACCAATTGTTCGTCCCTGTCAAGAGATCTTGGAGATTGAACGAGAGACACTATGGTGACTTGCAGGGTAAGGATAAGGCCCAAACCTTAGAACAATATGGACAAGAACAATTCCAAACTTGGAGAAGATCTTTTGATGTTCCACCACCAGTCATTGATGATAAATCTGAATTTTCCCAAGCTGGTGACATCAGATATAAAGATATTGACCCATCCGTCTTACCAAAAACCGAATCTTTGAAATTGGTCATTGACAGATTATTACCTTATTGGCAAGACGAAATAGCCAAGGACTTATTGGATGGTAAAACTGTTTTGGTTGCAGCCCATGGAAACTCATTAAGAGCTTTGGTTAAGCATTTAGACAAAATCTCTGATGACGATATTGCTGGTTTGAATATTCCAACTGGTATCCCATTGGTATACGAATTGGACGAAAAATTACAGCCAACTAAGCCAGCGTACTATTTGGATCCAGAAGCTGCCGCAGCTGGTGCCGCAGCTGTTGCTGCTCAAGGTTCTAAGAAGTAAATTATATACAATTTAGATAGAAAGAATCTATAAACGTTTTTAATCGTTAATCTCGCAGTGTATTTTGATTCTTTGTTTTGCAGTAATAAAACTCGCATTGAGGAAAAAAAAACTTAATCTCAATTACCAACAGGTTATTTTTCATATTTGCCTGACATGTTTGGTAATAATCCGAATTCACAATCATCTTCAGGTGGTTTATTTGGTGCTAATTCAAGTGCTAATTCAAACTCAGGATCACCTTTTGGTCAAAATAGCCAAAGCAATCAACCATCTTCAGGTGGTTTGTTTGGCTCATCCAACCCATCTTCTGGAGCGTTTGGAAGTAGCAACAATAGTTCCTCAAAAGCTCCAGTGTTTGGAAGCAATAGCACAAACACCGGTGGCTCTCTATTTGGTACTTCTGGAAATTCTTCTAATTTGAACCAAACATCTGCTAACACAGGTTTCTCATTCGGAGGAACCAATAGTACCAATTCAGGAAATAAACCTTCAGGATTTGGTACGTCTTCAGGATCTGGTGGTACTTCATCTGGCCCTCCCTCTGGTTTCTCTTTTGGAGGCACCACTACTTCCTCATCCAATGCTCCTCCATCTACTGGGGCATCCGGAGGACTATTTGGTAACCAACAAAAATCAACGCAATCCTCCTTTGGTACCACAACACCAGCTGCTCTGAATACGCAAAACACGGGTGGTTTTAGCTTTGCTGCAAAGCCTAGCACAAATGATTTCTCCAGTACAACTGGAGGTGTATTTAGCACAAAACCTTCAGAACAGAATGATAAACCTGCATTTTCATTCGGCGGTGCTTCTACCACATCAAACAACTCCTCCACACCAGGTGCTATAACAACTACGAATAATTTCTTCGGTGGTTCCTCTGCACAGCCTTCACAAGATACAAGTAGTGGATTCAGCTTGGGAAGCAACAACAACACTTCTTCAATCCCTGCTAGTGGTGCAGCGACCATATCCAAAGCATCTCCTGGCGCATTGTTTGGTAGTAATCCAACAGGTCAAGCGTCTTCAGGTTTCAGCTTCGGAAGTTCTAGCATCGAAAAGAAAGACGATAAACCATCTTCCGGTTTCAGTTTTGGAAGCGCTGTCACCGAAAAGAAAGACAACAAACCAACATCCGGCAACTTTTCTTTTGGTACTTCTACTACAAGTACCGAAAAGAAAGAGGAAAAGACATCATCTGGAGGATTCTCGTTTGGAACTCCTTCGGAACAGAAGGACAATAAATCATCCATTGGTGGATTTACCCTCGGCGCTCCTGCTTCAACCGATAAAAAAGTTGACAAGTCTCCAGCTGGATTCTCTTTGGGAGGTTCTTCTTCAGCAGGTGGCTTATTTGGCAGTAAGACCGAGGAAAAAAAAGATGATAAACCATCTAGTGGCCTTTTTGGTAGTAAACCAGAAGAAAAGAAACTTGATAAGCCAGCTTTTAGTTTAGGTAGCACATCTAATACCAGAGCGTCCGGAGGATTGTTTGGTAATAAATCCGAAGCTTCTAAGCCTTCTGCAGGTTTTACTTTGAGCGGATCTACTGAGAAGAAAAATGATAAACCAACAGGCTTCTCGTTTGGTTCGAAACCTGAAGAAAAGAAAGGGGACACATCAGCTTTTTCTTTCGGCTCGAAACCTGAAGAAAAGAAGAATGACAAACCTGCAGGCTTCTCGTTTGGTTCGAAACCTGAAGAAAAGAAAGGCGACACATCAGCTTTTTCATTCGGTTCAAAGTCGGAAGAGAAAAAAGTAGATAAGCCAGCGGGTTTCTCTCTTGGAGGAAGTAGTACGTCTGGTGGTCTTTTTAGTGCTCAAACTAATAATAAAAAAGAAGATAAACCAGCGACTTCCGGATTCAGTTTGGGAGCTAAAGCTGATGAAAAAAAGAACGAGAAAACAGCGTCTTCAGGCTTCTCATTAAACAAGCCCGAGGAAAAGAAGGACACTCAGGCCACGTCTAAGGTTGAACCCAAAAAAGTTGCACCAATGGAAGTTTCAATTGACAACAAAACGATGGATGATTTAATCTTGAAATGGTCCACTCAGTTAAACAGCACGTCCAATATTTTCCGTTCTTACACCAATAACGTCAGACAGTGGGACCTTGAGTTAGTCCAAAGTGGAAAGGAAATATCGAAGTTACATCAGGATACTTTAGAAGCTGAAAATCTCCAAAATAAAATCGATCAACACTTGGATTATGTTGAAAGTCAGCAATCTGAGTTAGAGGCATTATTAGATAATTATGAACAACAAGCTGATACTCTATTGAATAACATAGAAAGTAATACCACTAGGAATGATAATATACTAATGGGATCCAGCGGCGGGAAGTCGGCCAATGGTTTGAGTGTTACAGATAAATTGAGAGAAAAGGCATATCATAATGCTGAATTGTTGGACGAGAGATTGAGTAATATGGGTGAAAATTTATCTCTACTCATTAATGAAATCAATAGCGTGAGTGACACATTTAACAAAAATTCTTTAAGAGACTTACAAGACGGGAAATCTGACAGTAAAGGTGAGAATCCGATCGAAGAGATTCTAAAATTATTGAATTTGCATTTGGAGAATTTGCAGTACGTAGAAAAGTCTGAGGAGTCATTGAAGGAGAAGTTAAAAAGAATCGAAGCTGGTAAAAAAACTACTTAGTTTATAATAAATATATCTTGCAAGTGGATTTCTTTTTATTTTACCGATCTTCCAAAGAAATGGTACTTGTTATGGCCCAGTTTTAATTAAGGGGTACGACTTTTCAATTTCACAGTTTTTATTTTTTTGAGGGGGATTCGCAGCAAAATCATATGGTAACAACAAATTGTGAGTTGGAAATTGGGGTGATTTTTTATCGTACATCTTTTTTACAGAAGAATATCACTCATGGGCCCTCCAGTTTTACAATTAGTCAAACTCTTGTTTGACCCTGATGTTTCGAAAATCATGATCTTGAAATTGGCTTACGGCCAAATAAAGAAGGTAGGATTCGCTAAAGTTTTATCCCTTCTACTCAGTTCAGGGATTGTAGGAATTTCAAGTGTGATTAAAATCCCCCAAATAAAAAAGATCACCGACCCCAAGTTGTTACATCAAAGAATCAATGTGTCCAGAGGTCTTTCATTGGAAGGCATCAGTTTAGAATCTTTCAACTACTTAATCCATGTTATTTACAATAGACAGAACAACAATGCTTTTGTAGGTTATGGTGAAGCGTTGTTATTGGGATTACAGAACATTGTTATCATGTTGTTGATAAATTACTATAATGCCAGATCCAAGCTCAAAGAATCAGGAATCAAGGAAAGTGAACAAGTAAAAGAGGCTTTATCTGATTTGCTCAAGCCAATCGGAATTATTGTAGGAGCTATTGTAATTTTGGGAAAAGTTGTTCCATCTTCGGTTATCAGTGCCCTTCAAGTATTAAACATCCCTCTTTCTATTGTTTCCAAACTCCCACAAATTAGAAAGAACTATGAGTTGAAGAGTACTAGTCATTTGTCTTCTATAACTGTAAATGCGAATACTTTAGGGTCTTTGTCACGGGTATTCACTACGATTCTGAATTTTGACAAGCTAGGCAGGGACTACGTTTTGTTGACAGGGTACACCAGCTCATTTGTTCTCAATGCCGTATTAGCTGGTCAAGTTTTCTACTATGGAAGAAAAACAGTGGAAAAAGACGTCGAAAAGAAGAACCAGTAATAATTGATATTATTGATATTAATGTAGAAATAGTATGTAATACATATATTAAGATCATAAGCTTCACTTCAAATACTGTTCTGGTTATGTCATGTCATTTTATTTCGTTTGTAAAATCATGTATCGTAAACCATTTATATCTCACCGATTCGCAGTCGTAAGTAAATTTTATTAGTCATGGTTCACACTGGAGATTACTTGCCAGCTTCGAAAACCTCGATCAGTTCTGTTTTACAAGGTGGCTATAATCAGGACTTATCTAGAGAATGGCAGCACGTTCGTAAACTCTCGAAGGATATGTTTATTTTCCCTTTATTTATATCTGACGAACCAGATGAAGATACTCCAATGAAAGCTTTGCCAGGCATCAGGAGGTTTGGAACTAGAAAAATTATCCCTTACGTTGACTCATTGGTAAAAAAAGGTCTAAAGTCAGTGCTTTTATTTGGTGTTGTCAAGGACGTGCTCAAGGATCCTGTTGGAACTCTTGCTGATGATCCAGAAGGCCCTGTAATCACTACTATTAAGCTTCTAAGACAAAACTTTCCAAGCTTATTTATTATGTGTGACGTGTGTCTTTGTGAATATACTAGTCATGGCCATTGTGGAATTCTACTTGAAGACGGTAGTTTGAATCGTGATATGTCGGTACGCAGAATCGGAAAGGTTGCAGTAAACTACGCTGAAGCTGGTGCTCATTGTGTGGCACCTTCGGATATGGTTGATGGAAGAATCAAAGAAATAAAAACTGGGTTAATAGATGCTCAGTTGGCACATAAGTGCATGGTGATGTCCTACTCTGCTAAATTTTCTAGTAATTTATATGGGCCGTTTAGAGATACCGTGGGGAGCTGTCCTTCTCATGGGGATCGTAGAAGTTACCAATTACCAACTGGTGGTGCTGGGTTGGCGCGGAGAGCTTTAAGAAGGGACATCGAAGAAGGCGCTGATGCCATAATTGTTAAACCATCTACCTTTTACTTGGATATTTTGAAAGACGCAACAGAAATTTGTAAAGACTACCCAGTTTGTGCTTATCATGTCAGTGGTGAGTATGCCATGTTGCATGCAGCAGCTGAGAAGGGTGTCGTTGATTTGAAACAGATTGCTTTTGAAAGTCATTATGGATTCACTAGAGCAGGGGTCAGATTAATCGTTTCTTATTTCACACCCAACTTCTTGGAATGGTTAGATGAATAACTACATTTGGAATACGAACGTTTTTAAAGAAATTTCTGTTGATTTCTTTCTTTTGTGTATAGCCATGATATATTATGTATTCATCTATAAATGCTTATGCTGCAAGAGGCTCGTGTGAATTTGATTGAGAAGATTTCTCTTGAGGTAATCGGGAAGCTGCTTCCGGTAATTCAACCGGACTTTCTATATCTTGCTTAGGCACTTCAGGAAGATCGATTCGGGACTTCGATTCTTGCTTCTCACCATTTATTTCTCGGTTCAATTTCTCGAATTCCTCATCGACTTCGAGCTCTTCGCTATTACTTAAACTAGATGAAGTACCCAAGACTTGGGAGACTTCATCAACCTTCAATTTCTCATTCTCCAAGTCGTCAAGTATTTTGTCGATCTTATCTACATTCATTTCAACATTTAGCTTCTTTAATACCTCATTACCCTGACTTAAGCCATAGATTACATCCTTTTCAATCAACTTGAATTCGATTGTTCCAATAAGGTTCTCAATATTATCAAGTTGGTCATATGTTTTAGATATTATTGACACTTGAAGCTTTTTTGATCGTAAGTAAAACCTGGCTCTCGCTTCATCTCCCTTGACTAAAGATTCCTTAGCAAGATTGGTCTGTCTCGCAACCACGACGTTTAATCGCTTCTGATATTGTTTTAGCTTGTCCCTTTGTTGTTTCATTTGAAATATTGCTCTATCTTGAGCAGTAATTTTGGGCGTCGACGGTTGTTGCCCCATATCTATATGACTATTGGTAGACTTCAAGTCCTGTGGATAATTGCAGTTTAGTTCGCGCGACAAGGAAACTCTTGCTGAGATAAGCAGCTGACATAATCCCACAAGAAAAATCATCACTTACCGCAAAAAGAAGTTTTGTAAATACTACCAATTAAATCTCTAATATTCAATAGCTTGATTTAGTAGATTCATAGCAAAAACCAAAATATAACTGGTTCTTTTATACAGTTTCATTTAGCGTGCATCGAGGCTTTTTTTCATTTAATTTTTAAGTGGGTGGTTGTCAATCAAGTTTAGTTCGACAATTTTTTTGGAATCCCCTTAGTTTTGCATTTGTGTTTGATCTTTCCATCATGACACAGACGACTTTTGAGTCTTCTTCATCACCTGCAAAATCCTGTGAGAATAAGGATGTATTCAAACAGAAAAAATTACTGTCCCCTGGTGAAAAGGACCAGTCTCCGAGTAAGAGATTACACCTTAAGAATATGAGTCCGAACGTTTCAAAGACTATTTACCTCAATTTCACTCCTAAAGAAGATGATAGATCCAGTAAGATCCACAAAAGACCAACTTTAAAGAGACCCATTTCAAATCCAAGGTCAAAGAGTTCGATTATTAATAAGAAGCCCACATTGTCATTATCGCCTTCAAAATTATCACTTAGAAGAACTAATTCATTCAACGACAATGCTTTTAGCAACAGCTCCAGTACTTTGGATAGATTCATTCCCTCCAGGCATAACTCAGTAAGCAACAAACTTGAAATTAATGACGTAAAGCCTCATCCGAATGCATCACCCCAGACTCACATCAAAGCTCAATCTTCAAAGATATATCAAAAACATGTTGCCGAGGCTTGTGGGTTAGACATGAACAGCAGAGTATTGCAGTACCAGCCGTTACCCCCAGAAAGAAAAAAGCCTGTTAATTTGTTTAGCAGTGTTAGCAATGGTAATAAATCTATTAGTCCTGCAATTGCATTTGCTAGAGCTAAAAAAGTCCCTACTGCTCCAGATAGAGTCTTGGATGCCCCGGGATTGGTGGATGATTTTTATCTCAACTTGTTGGCCTGGTCGCTGACTAATTTACTTGCCATTGGTCTTGAAGACACTGTGTATGTGTGGAATGCATCAACTGGTTCTGTTGGCTTATTATGTGAACTTTCTAACCGTACTAATGTGACATCATTAAAGTGGTCAGAAGATGGATCTTATATTTCCATTGGTAAAGAGGATGGATTCATTGAAATTTGGGATATTGAAACCAATTCAAAATTGAGAACTTTGAATTGTGATAATCATTTAACTAGAGTAGCTGCCCAATCTTGGAGTCAGCATATCTTAACAAGCGGTTCTCGTATAGGAAACCTCTATCATTCAGATGTTAGAATTCCTCTGCACTTTTCAAGTAAGTTCGAAAATACACATCTGGCAGAGATTTGTGGAATAGAATATAAACAAGACGGACAGCAGTTTGCCACTGGTGGTAATGATAATTTAGTGTGTGTTTGGGATGTGAGATCTTCAAGTTCCAATCAACAATCACTTTTCCAAAAAAGAAGCCATAAAGCTGCGGTGAAAGCATTACTGTATTGTCCATTCCAAAATAACTTATTGGCCACAGGTGGAGGTTCTTCTGATAAAACTATCAATTTCTGGAATACGAGTACAGGCACCAGAGTCAATTCTATTGAAACTGAATCACAAATCTCATCATTAAATTGGGGTTATTCAAGTGGGACAGGTTCGGAGATCGTGGCAACCCATGGATTTCCTAACAATAATATATCCCTATTCAGTTACCCAACTTTACAAAAGACAGGAGAAATTCAGCAAGCACACGGATCACGTATCCTAAATGGGTGTTTAAGCCCAGATAGCATGACTCTTGCCACAGTAGCAGGAGATGAGAATTTAAAATTTTGGTCGATATTTGATTTACCAAATGCTAAAAGCAGGGACCAATTAACAGATGATGGTCAAACAGACCTCAACGACGAAAATAAGAGAATGAAGAAGCTTATGAATTTACGTTAATAGATATAGACTAAAAAGTGTAAACCATATATACCTAATAAAAAATATTCGCTAAAATAATTCGAACTATAAAATATGGATCTACTATTTTTGCAGCTTTAACGTTGCTACGTGGGCGAACCAACCCGACGAACCAGATTTTCGCTCCTTTATTATTTTTTCCCAGTCACTTTAAACATGTCTACAGATGGAGAATTTACGAGAGTACAAATCTTTGGTACTGTATTCGAGATAACCAACAGATACACTGACCTTAATCCTGTTGGAATGGGTGCGTTCGGCCTTGTCTGCTCTGCCGTCGATAAATTGACGGGACAAAATGTTGCAGTCAAGAAAATTATGAAACCATTTTCCACATCAGTATTAGCTAAGAGGACTTACAGGGAATTGAAGTTATTGAAACACTTGAGACACGAAAACTTGATAACCTTGGATGATATCTTTTTATCGCCTTTAGAAGATATCTACTTTGTAACAGAATTACAGGGCACTGACTTACATAGGTTGTTGACGTCGCGCCCACTAGAGAAACAGTTCATTCAATACTTCACCTATCAAATTTTAAGAGGATTGAAATATGTTCATTCTGCTGGTGTTATCCACAGAGACTTAAAACCATCCAATATTTTAATTAATGAAAATTGTGATTTAAAAATTTGTGATTTTGGTTTAGCTAGAATTCAAGACCCTCAAATGACTGGTTATGTCTCTACCAGATATTACAGAGCTCCAGAGATTATGTTGACATGGCAAAAGTATGATACAGAAGTTGATTTGTGGTCGGTTGGCTGTATATTGGCAGAAATGATCGAAGGTAAGCCATTGTTCCCAGGTAAAGACCATGTTCATCAATTCAGTATAATCACGGAATTACTAGGCTCTCCATCTCATGATGTCATTGATACCATTTGCTCTGAGAATACATTAAGATTCGTGCAATCTTTGCCTCACAGAGATCCGATTCCATTCTCTGAAAGATTCGCCCACTGTAATCATATTGAACCAGTCGCAATCGACTTATTAGCAAAAATGTTAATATTTGATCCAAAAAAAAGAATCAGTGCTGCAGATGCATTAGCCCATCCATATATGGAGCCATACCATGATCCTACAGACGAACCAGCTTGTGAATCAAAATTTGATTGGAGCTTTAATGATGCAGATTTACCAGTAGATACCTGGAGAGTTATGATGTACAGTGAGATTTTAGATTTTCACCAAATTGTGGGTAGTAGTGGTCAGGTCCTGCAGGGTGAAGACGTAGTAGCTAAGATCCAACAGGATGGGATTCAAGCTCCTTCCAACCAACAAAGAGTCGAATAATCATGAACTTATGTATGACAATAAATAGAGGACATATTCTCTTTAAATGATCGCGCTTTTCAAATATCTGAACTGGCTTAATGTCTTACTCTAAAGAGATCGACAACCATCTTTCAATTGGTGTTGAATATATCAAACAAGATGATAGGGAGGTAGAATGTATTTTGAGATTCAACAATAAAAAAGAGACGACTCTTCACGTTAATCCCACCAAGGATTCTGGTTGGATCCTGTCTTTATGGACTGACAACCATAGTACTGCAAAATCAAGTAATTTAAACGATACCCTCTTATTTGTGGGCTATGTTCAATTATTAGGGTATGTCGTACTCAATTACAGACTTCAAATAGAAGATGGAAGTAATGCAGCTTCCCTGGAAAAGGCTCCTAGAAACTCCGCTTGGTGGATGAACAAAGAATATCTTCAAAATTACCAAGATCCAGACAATGATATAGTTGAACGTAATGAAAAGCTTGAAACTATACCGTTCGTTTTCGATAATTCCTATGATAAGATGGTCATCGGAGGAAAGCTTGGAGGTGTGACAGATTTGGCAATCGAGGATGAAAATGATTCTAAGCTCACTATCGATCTGAAGGCGAGATATTTACTACATGATTTAGTGTATAACTTCAACACTTATAGACAACCAAAATCCGGGGAGGACAATGAAACTGCTGGGAAAATTCCGTTGAAGGATTTGACGGATAATATACTCCCGTTTTATTCCACTAGCCAATCATTACTCTTCACTGACTTGACGTTGCCTCCACATTCAGAGAAATCGTTCTGTATTCAGTTCAAAACTCCTGCTGATGTTCCACCGACGTACAACGCTAACCTGAATGGATTGACTTGTGAACAGGGCCTAGTGAGCATCAAATATCTGTTAGTGTTAGGATTTCAAAAACTTGACTCTTCTGCCAAACTCTCACCGATCTCTATTTATTTCCCGTTCAGAGTCAAAGGTGAGAGAAAGGGTTCGGATGAAAGATGGCTACAACCAGATTACCTACAGCACGTTACCATTGACAAATCTTGGAAAGCCTTGGTAGTCGAGCCTGGATCGGATGCACCTAGCAGACCACCTCCTGAGGATAAAAAGGAGAGCAAGGAATCATTGCTTCAGGATTTGGATAAGCTCATCGATTCAGATCTACATAACATGCCAAAAATGTCTACAGTTGAAAGAAAAAAAAGTACACACAGTTTACACGAAACTCAAAATGAACCTGGTACCGTACCACAGCTTCCAAGCCATTTGAAGAAACAATATAACTTTTTAGTAAACAATCAACAGCTTTGTCTCATATCATTTCCCAGACCTTATTACCATGTGGGGCAAGATTTAATGTTTAGTATCGAACTTAGTAGTGATAGTAACGAATCAACCACTAAGATTTTAGGGTTGACGGCCCACTTAGAAGCTCATGAGATTTTTCATACGAGGGGTAAAGAGACTACTAATGTATATGGAGTGAGTTCAGGAATTAAAATCAACACATTCGCTAGTTCGATGCTTAAATGTTGTCAATCATCGCAAGAAAAAACCCCTGATATTGTCAGTAGCTATATCAACATACCATCCTTTGTGTCCCAGCAATTCCAAAGTTCAAAATTCATGGATTTGAAGTACTTTATTGTATTCAAGTTCAATCTTATGAAATTCAATAAACATTCTGCATTTGAACCAAGAATGGTAGAAGCACTGGACCTACAAGGCACGCCTGAAGGGGCTCAGTTACAATCACCTTCCCAGACTGAGCGCGAAACCGAATTGAGGTCAGACGAGAACAAGAGTAGCCTGGAACAAAAAGGTTCAGTTCCCAATACAGAAGGTGCTCACCTGTCCCTTTATTCTATTACAGAATATTACCGGTATGATAATCAAGGAAACGAGTTCACTTTCCGTTTACCGGTAGTGATTCTCCCTTGAATAGTATTGATCCTGCATATTGTATAGACTTTGGCTTAATATAGACGTAATTTTTCCTAATGAGGTTTAATGAGACCTCAACTGGTTCCCAAAATGGATTTGTAATTACATTTTCGAGTGCCAAGTGCGCCAAACAATTTTGTGGTGGAGAAAATAAACGGGTATTGTGTCTCATCGAGGAAATTTGAATATATAAATAGTTTTAGGCGCCAAAAATCTTTTTCTCCTTCAACATATCAATTACATTCGTTAAAGTATGAAACTCCTTACATTCGCTGCAACTTGCTTATCGTTCTTCACGGTAATCAACTGTCAGATGGTGACCCCCTCATACGTTGAATATGAAGCTGACTTGGTTGAAAGAGATTTGAATATTCCATCCCTTATTTCTGACTTGCTTGATGGCTTCGATGTAGCTGACTTTGTTTCTGACATTGACTTTGAAAAAATCGCAGGCTGGGCTGATGACTTATTGAACTCTGATGATCATATTAAGATCTTAGATAATATTCTAGTTGGTTTGAAGAATACTAAAATTCTTCCAGAAGGTGCTGTTTACATCGTTACCCATAACAGCACTTGGAAAATCCTTGAAGTAGCCCTCCCAACTATCTTGAAAGTTTCTGGTAACATTAATACTACTTCCCTTTTTTCTGCGTTGGATAGATCAGGATTAGCTTATTCTGTGGTTGCAGGTGCTCTTACTGATTCAGCTACTCTCCCATCTGTTTTGAACATCACCAAAAAATTAATCGAATCTAGTGATATCAGTTTAACCAGTCTTTTGGAACAAGCTGGTAAATTGATTAAAAGAGAAGAGATCTATGCTGACTTCCAAGAAGAAGTTGCTGCTCCTTTCGAAGCCCTTGAAAAAAGAGATAATATCGAAGATTTGTTGACAACTGTTTTTGGGTCTATTGAAAGATCTGGTTTAATCAATGATACTCTTCATACTTTACTCACAGATGATGAGTTCCAAGACGCTACTGTTGTTCTTATTCAAGGTGCATTGCAAAACATTGGCTCTCTAATCAGTAAAACCAACTTCACTGCTTTGAAACCATTCATTAACTCATTGTTACAATCCGGATTATTGCAACACACTTTAGAAAGAGCTTTAAATGATAAGGATTTGAGGAAAGCTTTAACAACAGACTTGGCTTCTTTGTTGAAGGACAATAAGATCAAGGAGTCTGATATTGTTGACCCAAGCAAGAAGGCTAAGATTTTGGCAAGAGAACTGAGTCAATCTGCTTCTGCCTCTGCCTCTGAGTCTGTCTCTGCTTCAAAGTCGGCTTCCTCTTCTGCTTCTTCCACTAGTTCCTCATCAAGCTCCTCTACTTCAGCTGCAGAATCGGGAGACTCAACGGACGGTGCTGGTTCCTTTTCTGTCAACAAGATACTTTTAGTTTTCGCTACTATTTTCCCTGCTGGTTTATTTTTATTGTAGAATAGCCAACTCTTTACCCAAGGTTAGTATAGCACCCTCGCCTCCTAATTCGATGAATATTTATTGTACGTTCTAGATACACACTTGTAGATAAGATTATTTTTGCACTTCGCGATACAGATGAGCTCAAGTCCTGTATTTCACTCGTAAAACACTTTTTTCTTTTTGATGATGGAGTTAAACGAAGCTGATTTACACCAGGTTGATGGCATTGACATGGCTCCTAGTCCTTATAAACTCAATAACGATGACCCTATAGAAGACCAGTTATCTAAGTCTTTCAGTTCCGCACATTTTTCGACTGCTGAAGATCGGTTCATTAAGGACCATGATTTGAAGGTCAAAGCATTTGAAGCTTTAAACGAACCAAAAAGTCCCAAAAGCTCTTATTCAAAAAGAAGATCTTCCATTCTTGATTTTCCAGCTTCAGTACGTCAATTTCATCCAAACCCCTCTATTGCTGTTCACAATAATGCCCATGCTCAACTGCAGCAAGCAAATGCGAATGCTTTACCAGAGGAATATCCTTCTGAAGAATTGATTGGTTTGTACCAAAATGTGAAGTTATCACTTGATTTGAGACACAAGTATCAATCCATTTCCTTGCAAGCCAGTGAAATGGATAACCCTAAAAACAAGGATGATTGGTCTATTTATCCACCGCCCCCAAAACCTACTTATAAGTCCAAGAATAGATACAACCAATTACCAAGTAGTCGTGATGATGAGGAAGAGATTTTTGACTTTAGTAAATGTGAAATCCCAGAAGCTACCGACGCTTACGACTTCAGGGTAAATGATGAGTATGTGTTCGAAATTTATGATAAATTATCTAACGAAAATATTATTCAAGTTCCCACCATCTCTGAATATTATACAGATTTGAACAAAATTGCTAAGATCGCTTCAGATGGTCCCACAAAGTCGTTTTCCTTTAAGAGATTAGAATACCTTGAAGCAAAATGGAATATGTACTATTTGTTAAACGAATTTGAAGAAAGCACTCAATCTAAGAAGAATCCACATCGTGATTTTTATAACGTTCGTAAAGTAGACGTCCATATTCATCACTCTGCCTGTATGAACCAAAAACATTTATTGAGATATATAAAGTACAAATTGAAGACCGTCCCGGATGAAGAGGTTATTTTCAGAGACGGTAAGGTCTTAACATTGGCAGAGGTTTTCAAGTCTTTAAATTTGACTGGGTATGACTTATCGATTGATACGTTAGATATGCATGCTCATACTGATTCCTTCCACCGATTCGATAAATTCAACTTGAAGTATAATCCTATAGGTGAGTCTAGGTTAAGAGAGATATTCTTGAAAACAGACAATTATATAAATGGTAAGTACTTGGCAGAAATCACTCAACAAGTTTTTGAAGATTTGGAAAGTTCCAAGTATCAAATGAACGAGTTAAGAATCTCTGTTTACGGAAGGTCTTACAACGAATGGGATAAATTGGCCGCTTGGGTAATTGATAATAAATTAGTCAGTCATAATGTTCGTTGGTTGATTCAGGTTCCAAGATTGTATGATATCTATAAGAAGAACGGTAACGTGAATTCATTCCAGGATATCTTAGTCAATTTATTCGAACCTTTAATCAAAGTGACTTTGGATCCAAAATCAAATCCTAAATTACACGTCTTCTTACAGAGAGTCGTTGGTTTCGACTCCGTGGATGATGAGTCGAAACAGGAAGGTGGCCAAAGAAAATTCCCAACGTCTGGGAAGTGGGATCACCATTATAATCCACCATATTCTTACTACTTGTATTACCTTTTTGCTAACGTATCTTCCTTGAATAACTTGAGGTCCAAATTAGGTTTCAATACTTTCCTTTTGAGACCTCATTGTGGTGAAGCAGGAGACCCGGGACATCTTATAAGTGCATTCTTAACTTCTCATTCAATCAGTCATGGTATCTTGTTGAGAAAGTTACCGTTCATTCAATACTTATACTTTTTAGATCAGATTGGTTTGGCTATGTCACCATTGTCCAACAATGCTTTGTTCTTAACATATGACAAAAACCCATTTTACAATTTCTTCAAGAAAGGATTGAATGTTGCTTTATCTACAGACGATCCGTTACAATTCTCCTATACTAAGGAGCCTTTGATTGAAGAGTATTCTGTTGCCGCACAAATTTATAAAATGTCCGCCGTTGATATGTGTGAATTAGCACGTAATTCCGTATTGCAATCTGGCTGGGAAGCATCAATCAAGAAGCACTGGTTGGGAAAGGACTATATGGTTGGAGGTGTTGAGGGGAACAACATCGAGAAAACCAATGTTCCTGACATCAGAGTCACTTATAGAGAACAAACCCTCAAAAGCGAATTAGATTTGGTTGATTACTACGCTTCTTTGAAGCCAGAAAAGGATGTTTAAACCTTTCCACAACTCGATCTCATATTTTACTAGCTTATAAAAATTATCTCCTTTAATATACAAAAACATTATCGCTTCAACCGCATAAAACCTCTAAGCGCATAAACCAATACTTATAGTAATGGCTGGGGAAACAACTTGAAATATTTATTTTTTAAGATAGCTTCTTGATGACATCCGTCGTAGATATTCAATTAAAATCACGGTCAATTGATAAAGTAGCTGAATTGCCAGCTGTTTTGACAATTGCAGGTTCTGATAGCTCAGGGGGTGCAGGGATTGAAGCTGATTTGAAGACTTTCTCAGCCCATAGGGTATATGGTTTGACTTGCATAACAGCTTTAACGGCCCAGAATACCACCGGTGTCAAAGGAATTCACAGAGTTCCTAAGGAATTTATCAAGGAAATTTTGGAACAGAATTTTGAAGATTTCCTCTATGGTTACCCAGGAGGTACGGCTCCTTTGAAGGTACTAAAGACGGGAATGCTAACAGGTGAGGCAGTGGAAGTATTAAGTGAGTACATTGATGATTTACAAGAACTCGGTGTTAAATTAGTGTTGGACCCCGTTATGATCAGCACTTCTGGTAGTGCATTGGCCGGTGAAGAAAGTATGTACATGTGTGTCGATCGTATTTTTAAGCACGCTGATTTGGTGACTCCCAACTTCGAGGAGGCCTTGGTTTTGTACAGGATGGCAAGCGGTGACAATAAGGAAGTTCAAATCATTGAGATCGACGATTTGAAGAAATTTACTATTAAACTTCGAGATATCCTTGGTTGCAAAAATATTCTTATAAAGGGAGGGCATATTCCATGGAATAAAACCAACGGCAACAGTTTCCAATGTGGCGATGATGTTGAAAAATTTGTAATAAAGGATGTACTTTATGAATCTGAGACTAGGACTTTGACTGTATACGAGCTGCAGGCTATTCAGTCTGAAGATACACACGGGACTGGGTGTACTTTGTCCTCTGCAATTGCTGCTAATCTCGCTTTGGGGAAAAACTTATCCAATTCTATTGGATTATCCATTGATTACATTCACAACGGTATCATCAACATGAGGTCTAAACTAGGTCGTGGAAAGGGGCCTTTGAATCATTCCATTACCCCTGCCAGAAAAATGGAAGAAATCGTCGAACATTCTAGTGAAACTGACATCACTAGAAATGTCTTGCAATATTCTTCTGTGCTTGATTATTTTAAAACGCATCCTCGGGTACAACCTTACTGGAGAGTTTACACTCACCATAAATTTCTTGAACAAATTGCTTCGAACAGACTTCCATTCAAAAAATTCCTTTATTTTTTAAAACAAGACTATCACTACCTAGTAAATTATGCGCAAGTACATGCATTGGCTGCTTCTGTCGCCCCCTCTTACTCCCAAACTCACGCATCAGCTAAAATCATTAGTGAAGTAGTAACCGAAATCGAAAGGCATAAACAGAAATTAAGCAAAAATTACGATATTGTTTACGAAAGAGATGCTGATCTAGATATTGAATTGTCTCCTGGAAAGGCTTGTATTAATTATTGTAATTACTTATTTGAAATCGGAAAGAAAGAAGACTTTTTAGGTATCAAAGTAGCGTTGGCGCCATGTCTTCATGGATACTATGAAGCTGGGCGATTCGGGTTAAACCTACGTAAATCTCATGACGGGTCTTTGAATGGACTCACGCCAAAGAATTCTGAGGTTTACGATCAATGGTTGGGAGATTACTCTTCTGATTGGTACAGTGTAGCCCATCAGAATGGTATTCTGTCACTTCAAGCATTGTTTGAAAAAAACCAAATATCGAAGCAACGCTTAGATGAGCTTGTAGACATTTTCCTCAAGGTTACACAATTGGAGGTTGCTTTCTGGGACGAAGTACTCGTATAGATTTAATAAATAGCACAGACAAGGAATACTCTACATTCAATTTTTGCTGCAAACTTTTACATGTTAACCTACTTGGTAACTGACTGTACATTTTTTTTACAGTTTAATTGAGAAAGCTGTTACAGGTTCGCACTGACCACCACTTGTTCGCGAATCTCCCAGATCCACCAACGACTACAGGCTAGGATGTACAACCAGTTCCAGCAACAGACTGGATTTAATCCTAATCAACAACCGAATCCACAGATGGGCTATGGTGGAATTGGGAATCCTAATCAACAGGGCCCTAATCCACAAATCAATCAACAGTTTCAATCTCAACAAACAGGATACTATAACCAGCCTCAATTGAATCTTCAAAGTCAAGCTACTGGGTTTTACCAACCTCAACAATTGAACTTTCAACAGCCAGTTTTACTGCAACCTGAGCTACAACAGACTGGGTTTCAACAGACTGGGTTTCAACAGACTGGTTTACAAACTCAACCGACTGGGTTCCTCCAAAGTCAACCTACTGGCTACCTTCATCCTCAGCCTACGGGATTTCTGCAGGCAACCCAGAATGTCTCTGAAAATACAGATTTCAAGATTCCAAGCATTAGATTATCGTTCATAACTGCCTCTGATCAAAATAAATTTGAGCATTTGTTCAGAACTGCTGTACCTCATGGAGAACAATCTATTTCGGGCGATGCTTGTAGAGATATTCTACTCAGATCGGGCCTCGAGCCAGTCACTTTGGCAGAGATCTGGTCATTGTCTGACACTACTAAAAGTGGTTTCCTTTTATTCCCTGAATTTGCTTTGGCACTACACTTGTGTAATATGGCTTTGAAAGGTGAGGCTTTACCTGGTTATTTACCTGAAAAATGGCTGAATGAAGTCAAGAGCTTCGTAGATGCTATAAACTTCAGTGTCCCCGAAGACCCCAAGAAGATCTTACAAAACACCCCTTTTGCCCCCAAACAAGATGATTGGTTCGGTCAACCTCCTGTTACTGGATTCCAGCCCCCAACTTCTTTTCAACCTCAAGCTACTGGATTCCAATCACAGACTACTGGGTTTCAATCACAGGCTACTGGATTCCAACCACATCTATCTTCTCAAAGGACTGGTGGTGGCACTTTGATTCCTTTACAGCCGCAACAAACGGCAGGTTTGATTCCGGCTCAGAAAACAGGACCCCTTCAGCAACAGACTACTGGTTTCCAAGGTCAACTTGCTACTCAAACCTCTGGTGCGGCTCTCCGCCCGCAAGGGACTGGTTTTGGCGGTCCAATTATTTCACCTCAAAAAACCGGACCCCTTCAAGCTCAGGGTACTGGTTATAATACGATCCCTCCACAAAGAACTGGACCTCTTCTGTCACAAGGAACTATATCTCAGCCTTTACCTACTGGTGGACCTCAACAGCCTCAAACAACTGGTCTTCTTCAACCTCAAGCAACTGGTATTCTTCAACCTCAGGGAACTGGTTACCTTCAATCTCAGCCTACTGGTAGACCAGGTCAATGGGGATTTGTTTCCATGCCTACTGGTGGTATCCCTGGTTTAAACGCTATGGAGCTGCATTTCTTACCTTCTTCTCAGGCTTCCAGTAATAACTTGCAGAACGCAATGGGAGGAAATTTAAAATCAAATGTTACTTGGGCTATCACCAAACAAGAGAAGCAAATCTATGATGGTATTTTCAGTGCTTGGGATACTTCAAGAAAAGGTTATGTTGAAGGTGAGGTAGCCATTGGGGTGTTTGGTAAATCGGGATTAGGGAGACCTGATTTAGAATCAATTTGGAATTTGGCTGACTCTAGCAATAGAGGCAAGCTTAATAAAGACGAATTTGCAGTTGCAATGCATTTAGTTTATAGAAGATTGAATGGATTTGATATTCCATTAAGATTGCCCCCTGAATTAGTTCCTCCGTCTCATAAAAACTTCCAAGATTCTTTTGACATTTTGAAAAATTCATTAAAAGGAAGTAAAGCTACACCTAGAGCCAGTCTCAGTGGGGCTTCAACAAATACTAAAACAGATGGGAGCAGATTCAAAAACAACGATGACAATGTGGGCTATGTTTCTAGTACTCGCCATAAGAGTAGAAGTCATGATGGGCCGGTCAATAGCAGTGCTTTAAAGTCATCCAAAGACTCTGACTTAACGGTCTACGATTTAAAGAAATTGATCAGCGAAAAAAGAATTCTTTTAGACGCTTTGGATAGTGGTGAGCAAGGTACTTACACCACTAAAAATTATAACAATACTAATAATAGCCAAGAGACGGAAATCCTCAAAAGGAAGATCAGAGGTGTTCAAGAGCAAATCGATGTTTTTGGTACTGGAAGTGCAGATCATGAAGAGAAAAGAGTATTACTTGACAAGTTGAACCATCTCACCAAAGATATTGTGCCAGGTTTGATACAAGATATTAACAAGATTACTGAAGATATTTCCAAAGCCAAGATCGATCTTGAAATAGCCAAATTGAAGAAATCAAATCCAAATTGGAATCCTCAAAATGGTGAAGCAGGTATCGTAGGCACCGGACCAAATGGTCAAGTCACGGAAGCTGATAGAAGGAAATTCCAGAGCAAGCAGTTATTAAATCAAAGGATGGCTCGTTTGACTGGTAAACGCATTGCGGGTGGTAAAAATGATGAAGCTGATCAACAGTTGGGCCTCTCCATCGAACAAACCAATAAGGAAAAGGAAGAACAGTTTAGTATCATTAAAGACATTGAATCAAGTATCAGAGAATTAGAAGAAGGATCTGCTGCTTCTTTACAGGTTTCCACCCGGGAGGAGATTGGTTCTTCCAAGTGGGAGAAAGGCTACAATGTTAACGCTCAAGTCTCACTGTTCATCAAAGAATTGAATGATGCTTCAAGGGCCATTCAACAAAGAGAAAAGACACAAGCTGAAGCTCAACAACGTAAGCCTCAAGCGCAAATTTCAGTAGAGCACTCTGTTACTTCCCCTCAGGTGACTGGCTCAAGCGTAGGCTCTGATTCTTACAATTCTTATAAAACTCCTGAAGAAAGAGCTGCTTTTATTAAGGCGCAGGCTGAAAAAAGAATGAACGAAAGATTGGCTAAATTGGGGATATCTAGACGTAGAGGTAATGAAAGCACTCCTAAAGTTCCTAGCCAGGGAATCGAACCTGACAAACAACCCATCCAACCTGTTAGCCCTGCTCAACCCGCAGAGGCCGTTGAACCTAATAAGACATCCCCAACCCCGACTCCAGCTCAACGGGAAGAGCGTGTTGGTGTTGTGGAAGTTTTAAAGCCTGTACAACCTGTTGAAGAATCTAGCGAGGATGATGATGATGAAGAGTATAAGGCTTTAATTAGACAAAAACAGGAAATGGAATCACGAGAAAGGGAAAGAAAAGAAAAGAAGAAAAAGGATAAGGAAGAAAGATTAAACAGGTTAAAAAAAGAAATGGAGGAACTCAAGAAGAAAGAGAATGACGGTTACTCAAGTGACGAAGAAAGTAAGCCCACTGCTCCCTTATATGGTATAGATCCAAGCAAGAATGCTGGACCTCAAAAGCCTGCCGAGTCACTACCAAAAGAGCTGGTTCTGAAAGCCCCAGCAATGCAACCCTTTGAAGAGAATAAACTGCATGAAAGAAATCCCTTCGCCAAAATATCGAATAATTCCAATACTCCTACCTCCTCTCAACCAGCTCAACTTCCTGAGCTGAATACTGGAACGAATACGAACCCATTCTTTAAACCACAATCTGAAATAACAACTCCACCAATAGACCCCAAGAAGGCTGAGGAACAAAGAGCTTCTCAAAGAGGTTTAGGCGGTGATGATTGGAGTGATTCAGAAGATAATGAGAGCGAAGATGACGCTCCAAACCGTGCAGGTGCAGCTCACCTTGCTAGTTTATTATTTGGAGGAATGTCTCAACCGCCCGCAAGAACTGCCGACTCAAGCTTGACTGAGAAAGATGCCAAGCCTCCAGAAAAGGCATTGGCTCAACAGGACCCTCCCCCAGTACCAGAATCCCTAGTACCAGAATCAACTCCACAGGCTCCTTTAACTCAGTCATCACTGTCTCATTACTCGGCACCGGCTTCAGATGATGACTTTGAAGATGCTGTCGAATATGAATCACCAGTTAAGTCTAGAGGGTCTTCAACTTCTCCGGCTGTGAACACTCCAGCTCCTCCAATCCCATCAGGTATCCCACCCCCTCCTCCTCCTCCTCCGCCTCCTCCTTCATCGATGGCTCCTCCTCCTCCATCGATGGCTCCTCCTCCGCCGCCCCCGCCTGCAACGAACGGCTCGACTCCAATAGCCCCTCCAAGCATCACAGCATTATTAGGTGAAATTCAAGGAGGAAAGTCTTTGAAAAAAGTTGACCCCAGTCAACAAAGAATAGTTGAAGGATCTATAGGTAGAGTTTTAGATTAGATTGCCTAGAATAATCCCAATTATATATAATTATAATAAAATCCTATTTAAATAAATAAATTTTGTACAAGGCTCAGAAATGTACTCCTATTGACTATTTACAGAAAACTCTATTTACATTATTTGATTTCCGGTTCATGGTTTGGAATGGTGAAAATATCATTGTCTTCGACGATAACCTTAACCATCTCTCCGTCTTTTATTTGACCCTTAATCAACAACATTGCTAAAGGATTCAAAACCTTCTTCTGAAGAACTCTATTTAATGGTCTGGCCCCATATATTGGGTCATAACCTAATTGAGTTAATAGCTCTTTAGCATCGCCAGAAACATCTAGAAAAATTCTTTTGTCCACTAACCTATCTCCGATTTCTGAAAGACGGATATCCAAAATGTTTTTTAATGATTTCTTGGACAATCTATTGAAAATTAATGTCTCGTCCAAACGATTAATAAATTCAGGAGGATAGTGATGCTTTAACATTTCTATCACTTGCTTCTTGGTCTTGGTATCTATCTTACCGTCTTCAGACGCATGTTTATCATTGAGAAGAATTTCTTGTCCAATGTTAGAAGTCATCACTATAATTGTATTGCGGAAATCAATATGTTTTCCATGTGAATCCGTTAACGATCCTTCATCAAGAACTTGCAATAATAACTTCGAGACATCAGGATGTGCTTTCTCAAACTCATCGAATAAAATAACCGAGTATGGTTTTCTTCTAACCGCCTCAGTTAACTCACCACTTTCTTCGTAACCGACATACCCTGGGGGTGATCCAATCAATCTGGAAACTGTATGCTTCTCTTGAAACTCAGACATATCAAATCTAATAACAGAGTTCCTGTCATTAAATAAATATTCCGCCAACGTCTTCGTGAGTTCTGTTTTGCCAGTACCAGTTGGGCCCAAGAACATGAATGAAGCAATTGGTCTTTTGTCACTGGTTAGTCCTGCTCTATGCAATCTCACGGAATCAGAAATAGACAGAATTGCTTCCTCTTGCCCAATGACTTTCAGTTGTAAGTGAATCTCCATATCCAATAATTTATCCTTTTCACCCTTCATCAAATTGGTCACCGGAATGCCAGTCATTTTGGAAATCACGAAAGCGATATCATCAGAAGTGACCGAATCATGTAACAAATTTGCCTCCGAACTTGATCCTTCCACATCCGTTTTTTCTTTCAACTTCCGCTCAAGATCTGGGATAGTGGCATATTGCAACTCTGAAGCCTTACCATAATTACCCTCCCTTTGAGACTGCTCCAAGCTAAATCTGGCTTGCTCCAAAGCAGATTTTGCGTCCTTAACTTCTTGAATATGATTTTTTTCAGTTTCCCACTGATCGGTTATCTCTTTTAACTCATTTTTCTTTAAGGTGAGGTCCTCTTCTAATTTGGTACGACGATCGATAGAGAGTTGGTCATCTTCTTTCCTTAAAGATTCTAACTCAATTTCAATGGTCATTATCTGACGGTCTAAGTTGGCAATAACATCAGGCCTTGATTCATGCTGTAATCTTAAAGTGGAGCAAGCTTCATCAACTAAATCTATAGCCTTGTCAGGCAAAAACCTGTCCGTAATATAACGATTAGAATACAAAGCAGCCGTAACCAATGCACCGTCGGTGATGCGTACACCATGATGAACTTCATATCTTTCTTTTAAACCTCTTAAAATAGAAATTGAGTCTTGAACAGAAGGTTCACTCACAGTTACTGGAGAGAACCTACGGGCCAAAGCAGCATCTTTTTCAACGTATCGACGATATTCGTCGATTGTAGTAGCGCCACAGAGTGATAACTTCCCTCTTGCCAAAGCTGGTTTAAGAAGGTTAGAAGCATCAATGGAACCTTCAGCTTTTCCTAAACCCATTAAAAGATGCATCTCATCAATAAACAATATAACCTTACCGTGGTTCTGTTCAACTTCTGTCAAAATTTTCTTTAGTTTCTCTTCAAAATCACCTCTAAATTTGGACCCCGAAATAATAGCTGCTAAATCCAAAGTGATAATTTTCTTATCCTTCATACTCTCAGGAACTTCACCTTTTATGATTCTCTGAGCTAGACCCTCCATGATAGCAGTCTTACCTGTACCAGCGTTACCGATTAAAACCGGATTATTTTTAGTTCTTCTAGATAGGATTTGAATTGTACGTCTGATTTCTTCATCACGACCTATCACCGGATCTAATTTTCCATCTTTGGCGAGCTGGGTCAAGTTTGATCCATACTTCTCTAATGCAGGCCTATCATCCTCCCTATTCATTGACATTTGAAGATTCTTAGGACTGCTTGAGCCAAAGCTTCTACTAAATGATAATGATACAGGTTTATATTGCGAAGAGCAATTCGCAAACTTCAACTGTGAGACCACAGGAGAAACCCTTATGGGTTTGGCCCTTAGAATATGCCCACCTAGTGCACTCAGTCTTTTAAAATTCCTTGAAAGCATTGGTTGACAATGTAGCGTATTACAACTTTATATATAATGATTTCTAAAGACTGCGAAATTTCTAGAATTTTCTTGAATAATCTACAGCACCATATTCTCACCTTTAGAGTTTGCTATCAGGCCAGTAGTCATTGATAGAGAATCCCGGTTGCGGAGTAAATGGTGGAGGTCGTTGGTTCTCATGTGAGCTGTCATTCACTGAAGCTTCTTCTTGCTCGTCAGAATCAACCGAGAAATTATAATTGTCGATAATTTCATCATCAAATTGCTGCAAATTAGCTGATTGCTGGTTGTTGGAGTGATTTTCATGGGTACCGTGGATATTTTCTCTTGTGTTATAGTCAAAATTGTCTGTGGTAGCACCGGGGGGAAGAATTAAGTTATCATTATTCGTTTCATTATCATTGTCATTAGTCTTAGTCTTTGTCTGATCCTCTAATCCGATTGAATCATTGGTCATAGTGGTTCGTTCTTCGTGAGGTATATCGTGTGCTGCACTTGAAGAGTTTGTAGTCGTCTGTAATTTCAGATCAACTTCACTCTCCACATAGAGATTTTCTAATCTCCAAAATGGAAAGTATTCTAGAAATCTCGTAAATGGCGTATTGTTTGATTTGTCCTTGTTTTCACTCTTCTCGTGTTTTTTTCTCCGGGTGTTTTGAAATATTGTAATATCATCAATACTTATTCTTCTTCCAAGGACTCCCATCAATTCATTACGTCTCTCCAAACCCTTAATATCATAAATCCATTCCCAAACTAATGAAAGGATTCCTATCTGAGTCAAGCTCCTGGTAATCGAAAGCCAACTCCTATTCTGCCACTCTTCATGGAAAATAGATATCATGAGAATCAACATGGTGAACAAAAGAGCGAATAGCACCCAAATGAATGTTGCCAAAGGGAGAAGTCTTTTGCTATAAGAATACTTTCTGGGATTCTTAGTCACTAACGAGTAGTAAGCTAAGAGAATCGCAATCCAAATGTAGTAGATTAGGTTAACTGAATTCTTAACCTGATGCCACTTAAAGAATATCAACAGGCCCTTTGGATTTGAAATGACTCTAGGCACGGATTCTCGATACCTGGCTTCACATAGAGCTTCAATTACTAGAAACAAAACCACATAAGCCAGAGACCCCACTATAACATACTTACGAACTCGTTTAGTAGTGATGGAGTATATCACGTGTAAAAAGGCCACCAGAATCAAAAGTTCGGAAAACACATTAGTTATACGGAAGGTAAGGTTATTGAAGAATACATCATGAATTTGTACTACGTCCATTACATCCGAGTAATAATTCTCGCGGGCTGTGTGTGTCACCTGAGCTAGAAGAATGGTCAATACCACGGTATGAAAAACTGTTGCAATTTGTGTTAAACAGGGCTTTTGTTTGTGTCTTGGGGATAGTAGTAAAAACGTACTAAGCATCCAGCAAACACAGCAGGTACCAGATATAGTAAATAATAGTGAGACCAATGCATTTCCATTATTGAAATAACCACTTTCGTGATCCCAATTACCTAACACATCCTGAAGCTCGTCTCCATTTATTAGCATATGCTGATCAATCTCAAAAGAGCAGTTGGTAATGTAATATATAGGGAATGATAGATCCAGAGGTGAGATGATATCATCGCTGCCGTTTGCAAAGTAAGATAGACTTCCTTCTGTCAAGGAATATAACGAGCAGTTGCGTTCAATATGGTTACTCGTGACCTGGACAGAGTTCAACCTCTGCTCGCCAAGTATATCCATATCTTTTGGAATGTCTCAGCTTTGATTGTTGCAATGGTTCGCGATTTAATGTTCAACTTTTATCTTCTCCGATACGAACTTGGATTTTCACTCTTTAATTGACGGATGAACTATCCTCATAATTCAAAATCCCAACCTTCAAACCCTACTGGTCTAGAAAGAGATTTCCTGGGTCTTTCTACTGGGAAAGGTAAAAAAAAGCGAAGCGCTAGAGCTTACCATACTGATTATTCTTTACCTGGATCTACAACAAATTTAACTAATATCGAGTCAATACCCTCGACTCCTTTAGTTAGTACACCACCGATACATACCCCATTACCAGCTGCTGCTCAAAGAAATGAACAGCCTTTGTCTTACGAGCCTCATCAAAATGCTGTAAATATAACCGGTCTTAATCAGGAACAAGAAGATAGTCTTTCAGTTCCTTACTTAAGGTACAAAGATCAATTCGAGTATATGACACCAGTAGATGAAACCAACGTGGAATTCAAAGACTTCTTTACTTTTGAAAATGTTAGTCCTCCCAGTGCTGGAACACAATTCAGCGCCCTTGATCAAGGAACTAGCTCTTCTAAGTTTATCAGATCGACTATGTATAGTATTCCCGAAAGTGAACAACTTAGACAAGCATCTAAATTACCTGTTGCTTTAACAATTCGTCCGTTTGCGCCATTGACAAAGTCGGAATTACCAATTCCTGTTATAGACTCCAAGGAAATCGGCAAAAACTACCTAGAGAAAGAAGAAATGGGTCCAATTAGATGCCGTCGTTGTAGAACATACATGAACCCAGCAATGCAGTTCACTAGTGGTGATAGATTTTCTTGTAACATATGTCATTTTCCTAATAATACTGTTCCAGCTGACTATGCGTCTGTTATCAATCCCCAAACAAATCAAAGGGCCGATGTTGGACAACGACCTGAACTACATAGAGGTGTTTATGATCTTTTGGTTCCTCCTTCATACCACCATGGGGGAGCTTCAAAACCTCCCAAATCTTTACACCATGTGATCCTTATCGATATAACAGTTGAAAGTATGAAGAAAAACCTTCCCATGGTTATCTCAGATGCTATAAGATCCATTTTCTATGGAGACAATGAAGGTTTTGACAATGAATTAGACTCAAAACGTCTGAGAAAATTTGCTATAATCTTATTCGATTCACGTATGCATTTCTATAACCTTTCTGCTTCGCTCGAAACTGCTCCAGTCACAATTTCAGCAGACTTGGATGATCCATTCATTCCATTCTATAATGGATTGTTTGCTGATCCTGAAGAGAGTCGATTGGCCATTGAAGATGCATTGAACCATCTTGAACTGCTCTGTGCTGATGATACTTTGAAAGCAGATGCCGAACCTTGTTTCTCTGTTGCCTTGAGAACCGCCTTACTTTGTTTGTCTGAAGTAGGTGGAGGAAAGATTACTGCTGTTCTATCTAACTTGCCCTCGTATGGACCTGGCGCTTTAACCTTCAAGAATCACAAGTCTCTGGCCGCTTCGTTTTCTCCCGAAATTGAGAAAAAAATATATTCACCTGATAACGAATACTATAAACTTCTAGCTAAAGATTTTGTTAATGAAAACGTTGGTTTGGACTGTTTTGTGGTCTCTCAACTCCTGGTGGACTTATCCAATATTGGGTGGTTGTGCAGTGTCTCTGGTGGTACGGTTTTTAGATGGCCCAACTTTGTGTTTGAGAGAGATGCTCGAGAATTTACAGGACGGTTTGTCAGCTCCATAGTAAATACCAAGGGATACCAAGGGCAGTTAAAGTTGCGTTGTTCTAATGGGCTACAAGTGACCCAATACTATGGAACTTCAACCGCTGTTCTTGAGAATTCCATAGTAGGATCTAACAGTCCAGACCCAGTAATCCCCATTTTATCAGAAGATCAATCTTTCACTGTTCTCCTCGAATATGATGGTAATATCACTACCACTCATGATTGTCACTTTCAAGCAGCTATTTTATACACTGATGAGCACGGTTTCAGAAAAGTCAGAGTCATTAATTTGGTCTTGGCTGTTGCTGAGCGCTTGAACGATGTTTTCTTGTTCGTTGACCAAGATGCTGTTGCAGCCACTATCATTAGAGATTCTTTAAGCTTTGTAGGTAAACAAACATTCAAGGAGCTCAGGGAAGCTATCAACTTGAAGCTTGTGGAAATATTCACACAGTATAGAGCTAAGAGTGAGTTAGGTAACAATTCTATTAGCACTACCTCAAAACTTTTGTTACCTGATTCTTTATCAAACCTTCCGATTTACCTCTTAGCATTTTTGAAATCAATTGCGATGAGGGAAAGTAATCATGTATCACCTGATTCAAGGTTAGAGGATACATACCAGATCTTGAACATGCCTATTGAGCGTCTATCGTATCATCTTTACCCTGCATTGGTGGAATTGCATTCTTTATACCCTAATGAAGGTCTCATTCCACCAAAAAATAACTCCCTGGAATTCGTTCTTCTTCCTAGATACAAGAATTTACTGTTGAGTTATTTAGAAGACGGCGTTTACATTCTCTGTGATGGTAGACGCGTCTTAGTTTGGGTCAGACCAAATGCTAATCCGTTGCTTATTAAAGACCTTTTTGGTGAACACATTCAAACAGTTGATGATATAGATACCAGTAACGATGAGTTACCAGATCTCCCCACTGAAATATGCCAACAAGCCCTAAACATAATCAGATATTTCAACTCTCAAATTAATGGTATTCCTAGTGTGGGAGCAGCAGGTATTCAAATCATCCGAGAAGGGATCGATGGATCCGACATCTTTTTCAAAGAGCACTTGATAGAGGATGGATCTAAGCTAGCTATCAATATTCACAACTCAAATTATGGTGAATTTTTGGGGAGGTTACATAAGGCCATTAAAACCGAGTTAGAAAATGACAAGAGCTACAACAAAGTGAAAAAACTGATCAGTTCGGCCGAAAACAAGTCGAAGTCCGCCAGTCTCGCGCAGAAGTATATCAACTTCTAGTCTGTATGAAGATTATACATTTCAAACTCAAATACCATATATCTAACTATGCGACTAGTAAAATTCAACAATTTTTATAATCTCCAAAACAACCTCGAGAACCTGTTGGTTTTTGTTACTTAGTACAATCTTAGTCAAAGCGCTCTTAAGCTCTTGATTGTTCCTGAATCCCTCTAATTCTTTGATATTCGCAGCAGTGTAAACCAAATCTAGAAAAACAAGGCTAAGCCGTAAGATTAAGTCGTCATCACCTGACTGATCTTGGAAAACCCTTGACAATAAAGACACAAGCTGGTTTTTCAATGACGCATTCTCTATCAAAATCTGAGGGATCATTTCGAATTCTTGGATTGCATTGGCTAAAAGACCTCCCACCACAACCTGAAGATGAAGATCTGTCAGCTCTAACATTTTCATCAAGATATTTAATCTCTTCAACGATTGTGGGTCGTCCATGTTGAAGAACTTGACAAGCATTTTTGGTTGCATAATCAAGTTGGAAACCAATTCCCAAGATGAAGTTTGTATAAGTGGTGAGTCGCTCTCTATTAAAAAGTTATCAAGGTACTTATCGAAAGTCTTGGTTATGATGGTATCCTTTATTTGCTCCCTGCTATCAGAAATAGAAGAAATGTTTGTTAATGCTAAAAGTGATTCATATTTGTCTAAACTTGTAATCTTGTCGTACAAATAAGAATCCTCTTTATCCACTTGAAATGTACCCCTGTAAGCTGTAATATCGGGACCTAAAAGCTCTACAAGAAAGGGGATGCAAGTGATGATACTATACTTCTTGAAAGCTAAAGAAGGATTTACCAGTGTTAATATTTTAGTAAGAGATCTAATTGCTAAAAGCCTGGTCTCGACAATCGTCTCCTCCTTCGAAATTGGTCTTGTTTGGCCACTTTGTTTCAATACCTTGCTTGTCAGGATCAAGTAGTCTAAGAGAATATTGAGTGATCCTTGCTGAACCAAATTCTGTCTTACTTTTTTGTCCTGGTTTAATGCAATACAATAAATTATACAGATGACCAGATTCATATTTTGGTTTGGTCCATCTTTATTCTTGACAACTTTTAATTTTGAAATCAATTCTATTACTTTATAGTCAACCACCATAGATTTGTTGAAGTTATGTATATGCTGTATACCCTCTGTCTTCGCACGCTGGTCTTGAGGCTGGGCCACCAGTTTGAGATAATTCACTGTCTTGGTCTCTTGAGATTGGTCTTGGTCCTGCTTGATTTGCATTAGGTTAGTTAGAATTAATAAGAGACCGTAGATCAAAGCTGAATGATCTTTGGTAACATCCGGAAGATCCTTTACACCCATTTTTGATTTCAACAAAGACATTACCGTATCAATGGCACTAATATCACCTCTAAATTTCTGTTTGATATTAGTGTTTAACGTCAAATAAGCTAAGGCTTCAACTGAGTGTTCCCTATGCTCCTCGCCCAATTCTTTACTGTTTTTCAAGTATTCTATATGTATATCAAAGCAATCCTCTGCCGTAATATCAAACAGTTCATGTCTTTCTAAATGTAGGAAGTTCCATAACTTTACTATACACAACGCTGATAAGACTTTGAATTTGGTATACTCCTTGATGTCCAAATGAGCACCTACTTTAAGTAAGTCCAAGTATACAGTAGAATTGAATTTTCTACATTCATCATTGATACATGAACTGCTCACAAGCTTGAGTAGGTTATCGGCCAATCGGTTGGTGTTTGGCAATGATAAGGAAGATGGGGTAATCTTTTTAATCTGTTCCTCAATAACTTCCTTGAAACTTTCGGATGTGTATACTCGACTACATATAATTGGACAAACTGGAAACAATAATTCAAGTGATCTGATAAGAAGCGACACCTCTTTAGTCTCCACTGTATAATCGAAGAACCCGTTAATTGACTCAAGGGTGCTCAATTGATGCGCTTCGAGGTTCCTCACGACTATAAGAAGGATTGTCGCATCCAATACAGGCGTTTCGAAGTCCAATAGTGATAGAAACACAGGTATATGAGCAGAAATCGTTATCTTGAATTCAGAAACGAGACTCAAGTATACCAGACAAAAAAACAACGCATTTTGGTTTGTGGCTTTCAATTGAGTTTTAATTTCAGCAAAAACCTGAGATACCCAGATGTGGTTTCCTTCCTTATTTGAATGCAAGATGTTTATAAGGACAGACGCATGGATATCATCAACTGCGTTTAACGCTTTTAAAAACTTGATAACATTTCTCTGTAGAAGCTCGAATAATCTGCTAGAAGTTCTTGGCTCTCGAGAAAACTTGATGAGTTCATCTAAGGAAACGTTGAACTGCTTTCTATCTTCATACAGCTTTAGCACATGCTCAAACTGGGAAATGCTCAATGCCTCCATTTCTGATTCAAGAGCCATGCTTATTTATAGTGATTCACACCCACACGAAAAAGCGAAAAGTCTGCAGAAACGACTTTTTTTGCAACAGAGGAACATGGTGAGAGGTAAAACGTTTGTGGGGAATTGAAACAAAAAAAAAACAGTAAACGATGGGACAAACTGCCAGACATGCAATGTTTGGAATTTACCCAAGTTTTTAAAGACATATTTTAGTCCTTTTCTGCTTTTAAGGGAGAGGTTGGTCTTGAATTGGTAAATTTCACAATACCAACGCCATATATAATTCCACAATTCTTCAGAGTCAGCTGTAGTCAAGACCAGTGAATCAAATGCAAAGGTTTTGCTGTTATCGGAGAAAAAATAATGAACTTAAAGTATTCACTATTTCCAAGAGAGGAACAGCCTTTATATCCTCTTCCCATGATTCAACTATAATAATTTCTAAATAGCACACTATCCACCATGTATAATATACGAAACGTTTTTATTTATTAAATTACGATAATTACTTTCAAAGTGATATTTATTTATCGTATTGAAGAAATATACAGCTGGTCGTATGGACTCATTTTCGAACCTTACTGCTTAGACATGTTTCTCTCTGGTGGCATCCATTGACGGAATCGCACAAAATTTCAATACCTAAACAAATCTATCATCATGGACACTACGGCAGTGATAGACAAGTATACACAAGACATATCGAATCTACCTCTTGAGATTAAGTACATATTTGAGGAGATAAGAAATAAGGATGCACAAATACTAGAAGCAAGGAAAAGATATCAAGCTAAAGACAGCCAAATTCACAAATTCATTCGTCAAAATGGTACTCTTTCTAAGCACCCAAAAGAACAACAACTACAGGCCAAAATAGAGGAAGACATGGAATCAATCAAAGCTATTCAAAAGGAAAAGATTCTTCTTTCAAATACTGGCCTATTTTTGATATCCAAACACCTATTCAATTTTGAAACAGATATCACTAAGCTCGAGAGGGATGAACTTCTTCCTCCTATAGAAAACGTTTATGAGATAGATGGAGGCATTGATCAGGTACATGGGTATAGTGATGTCTCGGTTAGTGTAACACCTCGTAGTACAGGTTCCACTACACCGGGGGCTGAAACTCTCCTCTCAAGAAAGGCCCAAAAGCGTAAGGCTATGATGAGAGCAGGGATGAGACCAAATAAGAGAGGTAGAGTGGATGATGACGAAGACCTGGCATCAGAAACTCCAAGTCGTCATGATGGTCCTGGAGGTGATGATGCAGACAATACATTATATTGTCTTTGCCAAAGAGTGTCGTTTGGAGAAATGATTGCTTGTGACAACGATGATTGTAGATTTGAATGGTTCCACTGGGAATGTGTAGGTATAACATCTACACCGAAAGATAATGAAGTGTGGTATTGTCCGGACTGTGCTCCTCGAATGGAAAAGAGAAAAAAGAAGAAAAAGCATAATTAGTGTAAAATAGTGTATATAGTAGGTAATAGAAACAATACGTTTGTTCGGATTATCGCTTTGTGAGTTTGAAGTGTCTGTCATAATCAAAATTCCTGAAATATCTACCCTGTGTGATATTCTTTATCACTCAAGTGCTCCCTTCTGAAGGCGTCCTCTTCAACCCAGCGTGCCTTTTACTTTTTAAAACACCATCATTTTCCCCGGACCCACTGATTTCTGACAAACAAAGCTTTAATTGATGAAAAAGTCGATTTATATATGACAAAACACCGACTCAATCGATTCAGTTGAGGTTTAACCCTGAAGTAACTTCCATTTCGTGAAATGAATTTTGATAAATTCCAGCGTCATGTGCCCCATATTCAGTATCCCCCAGTTGGTGTTAAGTCCTTATCGACAGAGAGAGCCAGTCGTTTAGTGTTACGGTGATTATGGCAGAACATTTTAATGTGCAAGCAATAATATGCCAGAATACTAATTGGATTCATATTTTTTACAGAGTTATTATTAGAATTTTAACAAACAGAGAAATTATAGAAATATATCGAATTTTAATACCTGCAAGTCTTTTCCATAGTATGTCTCACATAACGAGCCATTGCCAGGTTTTCGCTCCTCGTCAATTACACGAGGACTGAACAATTGAGCCAACATTCAAAACCATTAGCGAAAATGAAAAATAATTCAGTAGTTCTTAAGTAAAGAAAACTCCACTCTTCCATATTTTATATTTTTGTCAAAGAAGAATCATTCAGCTTCACGCATTCTTCATTCTCCTATTGGTATATATTGCTTCAAATCAAGATTGAGAGATTTCTTCTTCTCTGCAGGAAAACTCTATTTATATATCGGGGAGTTAAGATGAATAAGACTTTCAACCTTCATGAGATAACCGAACCTCTGAATTCCCTTTACCCCAGATCGAAGACCTAGATGAAATATTTCAATAGTATAAGACCGATGGCCGGCGAATTGTTTTCCGTTCTAGGAAGGCGGCCCCTGATGATTTGAACTCTGATTCGAAAACTCAATTCGCGCTAAAAACTTTCAGGACCAGGGGTTGTTTATTAGAGCAGTACTTAAAAATCTAGATACTATAGTTGATCTTGCTCCAAGTTGATAATCTTTTGGATATTTGTTCATTCGCTCGTTGAAATTTGTGAATATGAAATCTGGATTCTTAGTAACTCTCACGCTATTAGCCAGTGTTTTCGCAGCTGATCCAGTTCCAGCGGCAGGTGTTGCTGCTGCTGCTGCTGAAGATGTAACCACTACAACTCCCAAAACTACTACCACTCCAGCGGCAGGTGTTGCAGCAGACACTGCTACGACAGGCACCGAGACAGGTACTACTACCGGTACTACAAAAGGTACAGGTACTACCACAGGTACAGGTACTACTACAGGTACAGGTACTACTACAGGTACAGGTACTACTACAGGTACAGGTACTACTACAGGTACAGGTACTACTACCGGTACAGGTACTACAAAAGGTACAGGTACTACCACTGGCACTGGGACAACCACTGACCCAGCTGTTGGAGTTAATCCCGCCACTATGAATAAAAGTCAACTTTCTTTGTATTCGTTAACTATCACCATGAACCCCAACGACTTAGCAGAGTATAAAGAAACTGTTTCATTAGATCCAGATGAATTGACTGCTTACTTGAAGACTCATACTACAGCAGCTGCTGCACCTGCCGTTATTGGTCAGGCTGGAAATCCAAACAATCCAGCAGCTAACTCTGTATCAGTGGAAGTTCCTGAGGGTCCTCCAGATCCAGATACTGTTAGTTTTATTACTACACGTGTACTTCGTTCCACTACTGCTGCTCAAGCTGAAAATACCAATGATGAAGGTAGTACCTCTAAAGCTACGGGATCTAAGAATTCTGAGTCTAATTCCGATGGAGACACCACTTCGGACTCTGGATCTCAGACTTTAACCCCATTAGTGTGGACTATATCCTTGGCTTTCGCTGTTGGATTTTTAATCTAGACAATGATATCATTTATGCGTGTGTTAAAAAGTTATCACAACAAGGAATAGGGCTATAGTAAGCCGTCGTAATTCGAAATAAATTCGCGATGATTTTTATTTTTATTTTGTATTTTATAGTATATGTTGAGTATAATAAAACTTTCGGTAAGGCGAGTCCATGGTAGTAGTGGTATAGTAGCCTTGGATACTCATATAAAGAATACTTTGAAACCTGGTGTAAAGCATTTTGAAGTTCTCCGTCTTCTAAATCTTTGTAAAAATGTCCAACTGAAAGTTCACGACTACAATAAGTTCTGGGAAGATCCAGTAAACCAAGAAATTAATGACAAAATCAATGAAGTTTTACAGGACAAAAACGTAGTGTTTGATAAATCTTTATTAAAGGATGCTTTCAGGTTGAAGTTCCCCACCCGTACAAACATTAGTATCATCAATACTTTTTACGCTTGTCATCCCAATGAGCATATTGATAAAACTATTGCGTTGATTCCATTTCGTCAAAGCTTATTCAACGGGGATTTGAAAAGTGCCTTAAAGCTCACAGATATAACAGTGGGTCATGAGAACTATATATCCTTCAAAGATAAAGAGCTCAAATCAGGTATTGTTAAATTAATTGGCTCTAGTGTGGGTGTATCAATCTTTTCCAAATATGGAGTTCAAGAGTTAATTGATAATGGCCTTGTAAGCGATGCATGGGGATACCTTAGTAGTATCAATACGTTGCTTATAACTTATATGGTTAATTCATCGTTTTTAATGACGATCGTGAGGTTTGGCCGTCAACTAATATCCTCAGGTGGTGATTTTTTGACGTGGCAAAAGGGTACTTTCTACACCCATTGGTACAGACATGCGGATGAAATGATGTTCTGTAGTAAGATTGTTGATGCGGATATTAAAATTAATGGTGGTGGAATTTCTGGCGGAGAAGCGAGTCAAGAACTTGTTGAAGAATTATGTAGACAAAGCAATAATGAGACGAGCTTAGTCCCAGGATATAATCGTGATGGAAAAAAAGTCAGACTTTTGGATATGAAGGATAATCTTGAAGATTTAAAGTTACAAGCCTATTGGATGAGTGGGGGTGATGGCTTTGAATGGGTCGAACCAGACCAAGATCCGGCTGAGTTGCTCTGGAAGGAACATCTACAGAAATTCGAAGCTTTAAGAAAGAATGATACAAAATCATTGAAATGGGCTGAACAATTGATAACAGATGAATAAATTTTGTACATAGACGTAGAGATAAATTATACAAGCAAACCCATGGAAGCTATGCATTAATATTATATTACTATGAGGAGTTTCATATTTCTCTAGCACTCTCAGTCCCTACCAGGCCGGTCTTGTTTCCAATTTGATTGGTTTCTGCGATACGCCCAGCAGGGATTAGTCTGATTTGGTAGTCGGTTTCTACTCTCAACTCTTCCCACGGCTCAAAACTTTGCCATACCCAATCTAAGTCGTCATCAGTTTCAAGAGATTGGTTTCCTAGATTTATGAGGGGTTTTCTAAACTCTTCCTGAACGACAAACTGCAGAGTACCTTCCAATATTTCATCCAATCTAATTCCTTTATTGATTTCATTTACCTCTTTCAATCCATTCTTAAGTAAGCTATCAAAATTTGATCTATTTTTTTCGAACATTGTCGAATACCCTTGTTCAAATCTTGTGTGATTGAGGATATTTGCTACTCTAGGAGTTGAAAAATGTGATTCAAGGCCCTCGATTTTATTTATCATAATATTATTCTTCACATCATTGCTTAATTTTCCCAATCCTTGAGAGTCAATATTTTTGATGCTGGTTTCTGAATTCTCTACTTTATTAAGCCATGTTTTGATCGACATAGGAATGTAATTACGAGGCCCCCAAAAGGGACTCACAGGTTTACCTTCTTTAAGAGCAAGTTCCGTATAATAAATTCTTTCCTGAACCCATGGATCAGCATCCACTTGAAACCTAACCAGTTCTAGTACACTCATGAATGCAAGGGATGTACCAAATATTGTGAAGAATAATCCTTTTGGTATATTTCTAGGGATTGGTCTAAGGAATGATGAGAAAGATATCGGTGTCCCAAAGCAATTTACAATGCCTCTCAAAGAATAGTTGAAGCCTATGAGGAGTTGAACAGCAGTAGCAGTAGCTAATTGCCAACGTTCTTGTGGTGGTGGAACAAACGGACCCCATAAGGAAAGACCAATTGTTGGATTAGCTCCGAAATTGAACCGTCGAAGAAATTGAGTAGTCTTTGAAGACATAGAGTTCAGGTCTTGCAGTCTTTCATCTTTGGATTCATCTCGATCATTGTTCGGAGGGACATACACTCCCATAGTGAGTTTATTTCAAAGTTTTAGCCTGCTTGTAGAATAAGATAGAACTTCTGCGCACTCTACTCCAGTGAGGCGAAGAAGGAGAAGAGTCTTTGCAGCGTGAAGTTATTCTAGGCCTATTAAGAAAAGAAGATCAGATATTGAAATAATAAACAATGAAGTTAAGTACTGAGTTCCAATTGATTCCATGAAGTTATTTACCTAATTATTGATTAGTGAAAATAAGCTGGTCGTGTGTACACTATATCTCATGCATTATTGGCTCATATCTAATAAAATCATTCAATCCAATAACAATGGTCCCAATAATAATTTAGGAAAAACTACGAAATTTCTATGATGTATAGTCACATTAATAATACTATAATAAATAATACTAGTCATACTAATAGATTTTGTAGATGAACACCGTATTGTCTTATTCCCTCGTATTAATATATTTATTCAGCGTATAACTCTTCTTTCAAGTCAATGCCCAACTCTTTTCTAATATCCTTTAACTCTTCCAAGTAAGCTTGATATTGTTGGTCGTTCTCGACCTTATGCTTTAAAGCTTCGAAAGTTCTGACAGCAGTTGGATAATCATTAACTCTTCTACAGGCTAACAAGGCTTTTTCAATAACAGCAGGAGCTGGAACTAAATCGTAAGAGAAACAGTTGTTCAAGATTCTTTGGACTTCGAATAAATCATAAGCTTCCTCGAATTCTCTTTCATATCTAGCAGTAAATTCTTCGAAGCTCTCTTCATGGTGATCGTTTGAGTAGTTTCTGACTTGCTTGCCTTGAGTTCTGGAAATGAGAAATCTGGAGGTTGGTCTAGTCAAAGTGTGTAATTGAGCTCTTGGAGCAACTCTGGCTCTCAAGGCGGAACGAATAGTAGATGCAAACATTTCTAGCTAGTAGGAACCTTTAAGTTGTTTGAAAATTTTTTGTCTTTGAGATTATTGGATCGTATGATAAGTGTGCGACAACCGAGCATTGGAGAGGAGGACTAAGTGTAACTTCACTAACGGATCCCCGGCTTATAGGGAGGAACCTAGCGTGTTTAAGTGGGGTTGTGTCCATTAAGCTTTTAAACCGCCTATACGCTATACATTTATTAATAAGCACTGGTTCCCATAATTTGTGGTGTGCAGAAACCGAAAGAGTCTAGTTGGTCAACCGGGTGCTCGAGGCATATTTAGGGACAAGTGCAAGATTTAAAAAGAAATGATGGGCGAAGTCTGAGATGCCCAAGAAGCTTATGCCAACATTTTGTATATCGGTTCTTTTTTGTTCTTCCAAGAGCACTTTGATATCTCGCTCTCAGCCAATAAAAGGCTTCGATTCCCATTAGTATCTAGCTGCGAAAACTGCTGAGTCAGGTGAACAAAACTTTCAATTCATTGAAGTGAAAGTGGGTATTGTGAGTCATTCGACCTTTCCAATCAATTTGTATATGTGATTTATATTGATGGGGCTCATCAGGTATATTCAGGTCCTAACAAGTTGATTATTATTGGGTTGGTTCAACAGCTTACATCTGAAAGTAAGTATATATATAACTTCTTAGAATATTGTCACTAGCTTCTCCGTATCAGTGTCTCCTTCCTCCTTTCTTTTTTACGAATTTAAAGTCATTCATCATTTCATAGTCTTGAAGCTCATTAGTATTAATATTGATGTCTTTGTTTATTCCTCCAATCTTTACAGTGAGTGTTAAGGTCGAATCATCTATTTTTATTAAGTCGTCATTAGTTTCCCTGATGAACATGTAACCATTTTTATTTCTTCTGTAGAAGGTTGAACTGAACGTTTCATGGAATTTTTGAATTGATAACTGAGGTTGCGCAATAGGTCTTGAAGAGTGAAGTTTAATGATTACGGGCCGGCCGCTCTCATCCATAACTTGCAGTTCTTCATGTATTGTTAACTCCAGTTTATCTGATTTCATTTCAAAATCAGGTACTTCCAGTGGTTCTTCGGTATTTTGTCTAGTTTCTTCGTCGATGGTTTCAACCAATTTATGTAAATCAAGAGCTGGGATAGAGTCGAGAGTATCCATATCGAGTTCTGTATCAGTTTCGGATATAGAGTTAGCATGGAATGAATGTGTAGGAAGCGAAGGAATCAATGATGGCTGACTCAAACTTTTACCCTTAATTACTTGTGATAAAGGCGCTCCGAATGTATTCTCTAAGAGACCGTTGAAATTTCGAGCATAAGTTTCATCAAAGCTTCCAAAGTGACTAGGTACATGTAGATTTGTTGTAACAAACGAATTGTGTCCGTCGAGACCATTAACATTCAGGCCGATTCCCTTAGAACTATTAGAGTTGTACCCGAAGCCATTATCGTACTTTGTCAATGGGGTAGTTGATGGTTCATTGAAAAATCCAGGAAACAGCTTTGTAGGACCTCTGTTGAAATTGTTGTTCCATATGCTTGGTGTGGCATCTGAATGGAAATCAAAATCATTGAATACTGGTGTAGATTGGGACGAGGTATTTAACACAGGGGTAATAGGAGCTGAGATAAAAGATGTTAGCAAAGGTGAAGAATTTTGACGAGTCTTCGGGAAAAAATTGGACGTTTTCCTACTACTCATCGAGCTTGTACTCGTAGATATGGAATCACCAGAGGGATCGTCCATGGTGGAGGTGCCAAAATTAATTATAGACAACGCAAAACTGATATAGACGAAGTGCGAATAGATAAGGAGGGGTGTACTACGAGGCTTGGTGCGACACAGATACCAAGCTGGTACCGAGTGTCACCCGTAAAAAATAAGAGCTTGGTGCGAAACAAAAACTTTAAATCATAGATATGGCACGAGATTTAAATTATTCGCAGTTTGATTTCATACTTTTGGGGAATAGACGTGCGTGACCCATCCAATTTCTCAACATCAACATTCAGATTATCACTTCATTACATAATACACCTTTCAACTATGAGCAAGTTTTCTCAAAATCGTCAGATCAACCACATACAAAGTGTGGGACAGCTACCAAACCAGAACACTGATACAACCAAGGATTCACACACCTCATCTTCGAATACATCTAATCACACTACGTCCAATAAACATGCTCCAATTGCTGTTCCTGTGGGCCAACCACACCAATCGGCTGCAACTGGTTTGCCTGTATCTGGTGTACCTGTTAAAGATGATACCTTCTCTCAGAACGTTGCTCCACAACTTCAAGGCTTATCGGCTCTCGCTTCTAGTGGAAGCTTAAGTTCCAATGGACTTGCTGCTGGAACTATCCAAGCAATCCCGAATATTGGCTTGTCGAATTCTACTTTACAAAATGAAAATGATCGAAATGTTGGAAATTCCCAATCTCTAAACAAAGAGGATGACGATGATAACAAGAGTATTAATCGTCGAAACATTTCAAACACTAGGAGGGCTGCTCAAAATCGATCTGCTCAAAAAGCCTTCCGCCAAAGAAAAGAAAGATATATCAAGGAGTTAGAGTCTCAAGCAGCAGAGGTACCGCATCTCAAGCAGACCATCGAAGATCTCAGATCGGAAAACTTACGTTTACGTGATTATACTATTGCATTACAAGGCCGCATTATTGAATTGGGTTCTGCTATTCCCAATAATATAGTGGATGGGGCTCCAGAAAACTCCAGTGGTAATGGGAATGAAGCATCAAACGAGCAAATGGTGAGCAATAGTAACAGGAATACTAATATCAATCCTCCTGAATATGAGCATAGTGTAGTGTATAATAAAATTATGGAGACGAGGCAATAAAAGTGATGTTTAGTGTAATATAATGGCAAAATTCAAAATTAGAATTTCATCTTATGGAATGTAAACCTCGCTTTTGGTAGCTTGTAATTATCAACAATTCAGAGAGACAACAAGGAATTCATAAGCGAAACTATATTTCGCAACAATGTAAGTAGTATGATCAAGCAATTTTAAAAGCTTAATTGAAAAATTATTTCAGGAACGAAAACAACACTCAAGCTCAAAATCATAAATGATCCGAGTAAGGTTACTACAATTAAACACTGCTGAAAACGCATATATTATCTACTAATGCGGTGTTGGATCACCAATTGCAAACCTACACTTTTGAGATAAGTCAGAGGTTAACACATGATTATCGAGCCAATCCAGGGCTTTACATCTGTAGTTACATGCCTTACAATGTCCCATTAAGGGTAATTTATCTCCTAAGTTATTGGCCGCTTTTCCTACTTTGTCATCGAAATTGAAGTGAAAATGCAAAAGGTGCTTTTTATAATCATAAGGCCTATTAAACTTACCAGTCTTGTGACTACAAAGGTCAGGAAAAACGCACCGGAATCTCCCCATTTCATCATGAATACGAAGGTGTCTCGACAAGTCTCGCGATATGTACTTTCCACATATACTACAAGTACTCCCCTTTGGCGTCTTCTTCTTTTTCTTATCTTTGCTAGAATTAGTAGAATTCATCGATGAGAGACTTTGACTAGAACCTGCTTTAAATAAGGGAGGAGACTTTGCTGGACTGTTTGAAAGTGGAGTTTGAGGCGAAGGGTCAAGAAATTGATCATTAATGAAAGAATCATCTTGATTATTTACTTGTTGGTGACCTTCTAAATCTAGCCTTTGACCAGAATCTAAATTGTCTATTCTTTCATGGCCACTTTCATACCCGCTGCCTGCGTATCCACTCCCTGCGTATCCACTTCCTGCGTATCCACTCCCTGCATATCCACTTCCAGCATATCCACTGTTGTCTTGACCATCACTGTCATCTTTTGAAGCAGGGAATTGATATTCATCTTGCTGGCGAGTAGTATCGCCAATCTTATAGTAGTCTCTTTGCTTATTGATATTGTTATCTAAATCAATGTTCTCAAGCTGTCTATTTAAAGATGTTTGATTAGTTTCATAATCTTTGAAATCGAAATTAAATCCGGTCAAGTCTCGTAAATCTTCTTCACGCTTGACCTCAAAGTCAGATAAATCAGGAGCCCGTCCTTCAGTATCCTCAAAATTCGATGGCATAAAAAATTCGTCGAAGTAGTCGTTTTCATTAGTACCAGGAGGTTTCATACCAGGCGTCACATTGTCCTGGTCGATATAATCATAATCATTCAAAGCCAAAGCCAGAGAAACTTGAGGTATCCCAGGATTGGTAGGTGTATTTGTAGTAGTATAAGCAGAGTCAAACGAAGTCACACTCAGAGACTTCAAATGATCCAAATTAAGGTGGAAATTTGGTTTTCTAGTGTTAGTAGTGGAGGTACCGGTATAGGAATATGACTTGTTTAAACCAGGTCGAGATTTCCGTTTCATGGATGGATTACTATTCTGTCTGAGCGGTAGCCGTGGACGAGTCGGCATTTCTTTCTTATACTTCATCCCATCGGCTGCTAGCTTCCGTTTATATTTATCGGTAGGCAAAGGTGGAAAAAGCGAGGCATTGGTGGTTTGTCTTTGTTGTTTGTCATCGGTGATTGGGTGTCGAACCTGTGGTTGGAACATTTCTTGAGTACTCGGAATGTACGATTGCTGCTGTTGTTGAGACTGCTGAGGACCAAAATTTCCCAGCAGCGCTTCAGGAAGAATTGCGTAATCATAGTGTTGGGCCTGATAAAAATGCTGATCATAGATCTTCGAGAAGTCGGGGTCTAGATCGTCGAACTTAAAGTCGCCCATGATGATAACCCCATAAAAGTGTATTGCGAATTATCAACACCTAGTGCGAATATCGCGACTAGTTTCTCACTGGTGAGCACAGTTGATGGTGTGGAGTTCAGTAGTCCGCGAAGTCAATACTGGAATTCACCGCGACAGTGACTGAATTTGTTCACGGCGAATGCTTTTTCTTTCGTGCATATGCCAGAACGCCAAAGCTTCTTGCGCTATCTTTGAGACAAGATGCATTTCTTTAACTAAATTCAACAATGTCCCCCCTATTTTGGCTGCGAAATCTATTGTTAATAAGATAAACTTCTTTGCTTAATTCTACAAAGGGGTTCAGTGAATATATACTTTCTGGTTCAAAAGTTAATAACTGAAGTAAAAAAAACGACTGCCTTATATGCAGGGGACACACTCAGTCATTTTTACCCAACTTAGACTCTAAAAATCCTATCACTTGTTTCACTTGGGGTGAGCCAAAGCTATAAAAAGCGACACAGAAGACCTTTATCAAACTACCTGACTACACTGGAGCAAAATGTCATTCTGTTCTTCTTAGTAGGTTCCACGTTTTTCAAAAAAAAACGCATAGATTACGATTGAGCAAGACATACTAGCGGTCCGTGACCCGCCGAAATATTTTCCGATTACCAAAGCTATAGTGCATCATCCGGTTACACCTACTCTATCGGTATATCTGCTAGAATTTAGGGTAACATTTCATGCCATCCATATTGCTTTGGCTCTTACTTATAAATCGATTTGTGAAGAGGCATCAAAAAAGATTTTCTTGATCCCAAAAAACTTGAAAGAAATCAGATTCGGGTTTTTGATTTGAGTCTCGTACGTTTCATTCCTAGGTATTATTACTAATATATAGCGGAAAACTGGAGCGGTTCTCCACGCACTAATCCCTAAAATGCAATTGAGAAAACGATTTAAAAACTCCTCTTAAGAGAGGTGTGTGCATATAGTCATGCACAAGCCCTAATCAAGAAATCCCTTTCTTGCCCTGGGGCACCCGGAAGTGCTACATTATATAAGTAGTTTATCAATGTCTAACAAAACGGTCTTACGAAAGCTCCTCCAGATGGGTTCAAAGATTTGTAAAGAAGACTCATTATGAATGAGTAGAAAGTCATGTATTGGTAACTACATACCTAGGGTTAGAAATATTCTTAAAATTTGGTATTTACTATTCCACACTTGAACTGAAACCACCTTAGGAACTGTGTATTTGGCCAAAGACTCATATTGAAGGATCGCTCTATTGTTCTTATTTCGATATTTTAAGTTCGAAAATTCTTCGTTTACTTTGGTGTCCTTTGATTTCTATCATTAAGATTCGCTTCAAAGTGATATGCAATACTAAATTTTTTATGTAGAATTTTGCCTCCGTAACAGGGGAGTATGCAGGGGAGTGAAAACATGATTGCAATCTTCTAGAAACACAATTTCTTCGAATTTTGTGGCGCTAAACTGCGTTCGGATTTTCTTCTACTTCATATTGTCATACAATTTGGGGTTAACAAAACAAAATAAAATTTGTAGAGATGTTACTGTTATCGAATTTCACTAAAGATTTATATTTCATTTCATCATGGAATCGTTTTGGTACGTAAAGAATTGATTAATCTCGCAAAAGAATGCACCTTTTGTTTGAGTCTTTCGTTAAAATGTGTTTATCAAGCCAATCATCAGATATAAACCGGGCACCACAAGCGCAGTATCCCCATTGTTTAAGCTTGTTGGACAAATTTTGTGACTTCTTAGCCTCTTCGTTATCAAACTTAAAATGTCTATTGAGTAAATGTTTTTTGAAATCATAGGGTCGATTGAACCTTCTTGATCTATGATCACAAGCTTCCCGGGGGAAAATACATTTGAATCGAGACTCAGAATGATGCGTCCTTTTGTGTCTCCCCATATCTCTTGTGATTCGCTTACCGCAAACATCACATACATTTCTATCAATAAACTGCGTTTCGACTCTAGGGAGAACAATATCACTATTACTGTTCACCATGTAAGTTAGACCGTTGTAAGGGTAAGCAGAAAACTCCCTATCTGGTATCAGCTGGGGAGAGACACCATGGTGAAATGCACTTTTATCCACACTGGTCGATCCTTGTGAGGGAATTGAAGAAGCAGATTCTCTCGCAATACCTCTAGCAGGATCGTAGAATTGGCTGTCTTCTGGTCGCTGAGTCCAGCAATTCTCTGAAGAAGTTTCTATTCGACCAAGGCTTGGAGAGGGAAGGGCATGAGGGTACTGTCCCAATTGTGGAATCATTTGTTGGGATTGAGGAATGCTGAATTGCTGATATGGTGCAGAAGGGTTGACAGGCTTAAATGAAGAAGAAGGAGAGTAATCTGTGAGTGCTATTGGAGAAATATCAGATGAGGAAGTCACCGGGGGACACCTTGAAACAGGAATATAATCTTGATACTGATCTCTAGCGTCATTAGTTTGAGACTCAGGCACTTCATCTTCAAAAATTGAATCCAAGCTCCAGTCAAAGTAATTCTCTTCGGATTTGATGGCCCTAGTATAAACTACCTTCTCCTCCTCCTCCGCCAACTGTTTCATGATACGATAATCAAAGACACTCACTTTGGATACTTAACTTGGGCTCTTCGAGCTTTGTGCAATGAGAAGTAAAAAAAAAAGAAAACGCAAGTTCACTGGGAGTTAGAGTCCTTTTAAATCGTTTTCAGTGTTCTTGTCGTCTTAAATCTATCATTAAAAATAAAGTCTACGATTAAAAAAACTTTAAATGAGACTGCATATATAAAAAAGCGATATGCATCCGAAAACAAATTCAAAAATAAATTAACCAAATTCAGTAATACTGGAAATCAATGAAATTTTGAGAGTATTCTGAGCCGTTTATTCCTGTAATGGAATCAAGTACCAAAATTCTTTTGCATGATTTTCAATTGACGAAAAAAACGGCTTTTCAAGGGCTCGAATTGCTCCTATTGACTCCAATTGCAATAGATTTAAGTCCCCAATACATTCTTTTAAGCTTATCGGTCGGGATCGATTGTGGAAGCATTTTCCTGCAAAGTCAAATTAACCCAGATTACTTTGACCTAATTAGGTTTACACTCAATAAGGTTGGTTAAGACCCTCTTAAAGAGGGACAAACGATAAATAACCCCACCTTAATGTTCTTCTATATTAAAAGAAGAAGTTATCCGAAATTGCTCTTCAAGGCGAGTCATGACTTTCTTGTCAAAGACGCCTTAATTTGTAAGTACCAGAGGTGAAATAGTTCCTTTGGCGCAAGCTAATGGTAATGGTACAAAATACCAGAGGGGAAATTCTATAAATAATTTGCAGAAGTGTTCTCCTGGTTATAGGGGTTTAATATGCGAAAGAAAACCGTTTGGAAGCAACTTACGGAAATTGAATAAATTAAAGTTACCTTGCATCTTAGTCTGGTCCTGCTACATTGGTGACTAAAACACGACCAATGCCGTCTTGCATTGCCCCTTACCAAGAATTAATCACCCCCGCTGCTGTAATCGGCAAAGGTCTGTAACCCTTACGCCCGTTTTACTCAAGGCTGTTGTTGCTTGAGCTCAAGGGACATTCGTAAATGCAGTGTTGTTCAACGGGTTTGTTGCGATCGGAATGCCGTGATTTGCGACTTCCAACAGCCGTTTTATCGCTTGGGGGTACCTCAAAAAGAGCTATCACCATATACCTTAATTTACAGACGGAAACGGGGTGAACGAATCCTACGGTTTTCCCTTGTAAGTTTAGTATCCATCAATTATTTGTCTAATTGAATGCCAATGGCTTCCTTAGTTATGATAGTACCAAACCATACGTCCACCTTTGTATCAGGTTCTAATTACACGGCAACTTAGACTTTTGACGTTCTCGATTAATTGCTCAGGAGTAAACCTTGTTCAAATGTCTTATTAACAAGAAACGCACAATTGGACCATTCGCGTGTTTCATCTTCTAATGGGAACCTAAGAATAGATATCTCGAGTCTCGGATAATCAGGCGTTACCGTGAGGGTCGTTAAGCCGGATTCAGTTTAGCCGAAAAGCCAATTTGACCTATGCAGTCTAGTCCATGAAAGCCATAGAATCGATTTAAACTTTCTTTCTAAGATCAGTGCCAAGATCAGTTCCTTAAATACGCTTGAACTGTTTCAACGTTTTTCGAACATTATCGACTTAACCCTTGACAACATCTAAAAGATTGTAAATGCTGTTGGTTAACTAACTAGCCAATTAAAAAAAGTTGCCATAATTGAAAAGGAAAGGATGTTCTTTGCTGGTTTGGGGTACCAAGTCAAAGAAGCATTTATGGAACCAAGAGCTTACATTTACGCTTTGCTTGCCCTTTGCACTGAGATTCCCAATTCTGGTATCACGGCTTTTG